>JAKKIB010000178.1:5470000-5960000 GCA_023089585.1 Melophagus ovinus
CATAAAAGAAATGAATAAGAAGTAAAAATAAAGTATGAAAAAAGTGTTGAAAACGTGAACAAGTGAAAAAAGAACAGAAATCAAGAGCCAAGAAAAGAAAGAAAATATGAAAAACAAAAAAAAAATGATATAGTTGATCTAAATCGACTTATGAATACACTACACCAAAATCGCAATGCCCGTTATAATTATAAAATTAAGAAAGTTGCTTTGAAAGTTGAAAAAAAGATTTGAAAAATAATAACTTTTGAAAAATTTAGCAATGGCCACTGATGAATACACTCCTAAAAGTGGACTAATTTAGATCAAATTTGGCAACAGAGTATTTTACATTTATAAATTGAAAAATGTTCTTTTCAAAATTATCCCTTAAACGTGGAGCGCTCATAAATTGGTCCACTTTTAACCATTTTCAATAGAATTCATAGTTGTATCGCAACAAATTCCCGCGACAAATTTCCACAAAATATCTCAAAACTTTAAATCAGTAGCTTGTTTAGACTTATACATGGACGGCTATCAAACGGCCAGGCGGGCTTTAATATTAAGAAAAATCGATACTGAAGAAATTGGTATAATAAATAAACGATGCAGCTCTATCTCAATTTCATTTTCGATGTTACAAACATCTGGACATACTTGTAATACCTGTATTTGGTGTAGGGTATCAAGAGCAAACATTTCTTATGTGCGATATGATTGAAATGGAATTTTCAACTTTATACAAATATATACACACACACATGAACTTATATAACACATTCATTTAACTGTCTGTCCGTATATTTATCTTTTGATAGTTTTAATGCTTTAGAATTAAAAGATTTCATCGAATAAATATGTGCGTTTATTTTATGTTATGTTTGTGTATTATGAGCATGTAAGTTTGTATATGTATGTGTATATGTGTGTGTGCGTGTGTCTGAATTTGTTTAGACTTTTTAGACATTTTGTTTTTAGCCAAGAACTATTTCTTCAAAATTCTGCTTGAGTTTCATTTTTATACCCCAATTGAGACAATTTATAAAGATTGTTCTTCCTCTTCTTCTTCTTCTTCTTCTTCTTGTTCTTCTGTTTTGTATTTCACTTTTCATTGTTCTGATATGCGAACAACCTACTTTATCCCTATAATTATTAATAATAAGGCTGGACAATAAGAAGGAGAAAAAGAACAAGATATAATTAATTTGCATAATTTTTATGAAACTGCATTTTTCCCATCAACTGATAAAAAGTACCAATGACGAAAAAATTGAGCTATAATCACTAAAAGAAAATTTATACTTTTTGCAAATTGTTGGTGGTGGTGGTGGCGGTTTATTTTACCTCATTGCAGTACCGAGTGCCCTCAACGATTATATCAAAATCTATATTTTTTAAGGTGCACTTAAAGCCTTTCTCTAAATATTCAGTTCAAAATTTCTAAATTTCTTAAATCTTTTCTTATGCTATCAACAAATTTTAAGTTTTATCTCTATGAAAAAATTTAAAGATCTATATACGCCAAATTGAATGAATAGTTCAAAATTTTCAACAAAATTATTTGGAGCAGAGATATCAAAATTGTGTGGCTCGACTCTCGACTTTCTGGAATAGCGCTTATTATTCAAAAAAAAAAAAGAGGGCACGATAGAATTTATATGATTTTTAATGGCAAAGAAAATTTAAAATTTTTAATGTAGGGCCCAAGACTTTTTCCAAAGCCATACACAGCTACTTGTTATCCAGAATCCATTAATTTAGAGAATTATTGCTACGAATTATTGCTCTTCACTATCACTACACACTTTTCAAATGGTCTAAATTACAATATAAAATTCTCTGGAATATTGTACATACACTTAGAGATTTATATCATGTCTACTGAATGATCTAGAAGAAATGCTTGAGAGTGACAAGTAATCATTAACATGAAAAAGTTTAGACATAAATAGACAGCGAGAGCTAATAAACAAATAGCTCAAGTAATAATTATTATTAAAGCGTCTAATAATTATTTGTAAAACAATAAATTATATTCCATTTGATTGATTTGATATGTAAATAAAACAAAACATGAAAGAAAACGAAACGAAACGAAATGAAATGAATTGAAATGAAATGAAATGAAATGAATTGAAATGAAATGAAATGATTTTCATATGAATAGAATTTATTTCATTTATTTCATTTATTTCAATTACGTAACAGATTTTAACTGATTTAGAGCAAAAATAAGCAAAAATAAGCAAACAAGCAAACAAACGTCATATACATATGCACACAAGAACACATACACACAAACATATATTTAATATATTTTTATGTTAATTTTTTTTGTTTTGTACAATTTTGTGATGGATGAAGTTCGGTCATTGTTACAAATTCTTATATTAACTATGTATGTGCTTTTGTATGAGTGTGTGTGTTAAGTGTATATGTGTGTGTGTGTGTTTGTGTATTTCTACAATTTTAATGAATGAATAAAAACAATGAGAAGTAGTTCTTTTCTATTCCTCTTTTAAAATTTAGCAAAAACAAAAAAAACCAAAAAAAAGAAAAAAAGTTTGTGTTCTAAAAATTGTTATAAAATTGAAAGCAAACTAAACAATTAAATGAAAAAATTTCATTTACATAAACATTTATATATAAATCTGAATATGAAGGTGCAGTTGTAGTTGTACAATTCCGTTTCATTGTTACAATTTTTTTTTGTTTCTTTATATGTATATATACATGTGTGTGTGTGTGGGTGTGTGCGTGTAAGCGCTAACTTTTTTGATTTTGTTTTGTGCCAACGTTTTAACTGATTGTTATCAGACGTCACAACAAAATCTGTGTATTTTAATTAGAATTTACATAAAAGAAAAGAAAGAAAAATAAGCAAATCTAACAATTATCACTACAACAACAACAATAAAAAATAGTGCTATTGTGCTATTGCATGGTTAAAGTGTTTGCTTGGAATATTGAATTATTTTTTTATAGAATTAAAAAGCAGCAAATAAAAATTGGTATCAAGAACAAAAGCACTAGAAGCAGCAGCAACAAACAATAAATAAAAAAAAAGTATGGCTTTTCAAATGATTAAATCAGCTTTGGATGGTTCGATGCATCAACATCATCATCAACGTCAACATCGTCATCATCGATATCATAATTATCAACATCAATCTTATCATCATAATGATAATAATGATCATCATCATCATCATCATCATCATCAATTTCATCATTATCATCATTATCATGAGCATCATCATGATCATAATAATGATGGAGTTATTTTACTAAAATGTAAGTTTTCCTTCCTTTCTGTTTGTACTTTATTTTTCATATGGTTGTGTGTGTTTGGGTGTTTGTGTGTGTGTGTGTGTGTGTGTGTGTGTGTGTGTGTGTGTGCACGAGTGAATGAAAGAGAATGTGAATGAGTGTTTATATAAAAAAAAAATCCAGCAATTTCTTTTTTTCTTACTTTTAATGTTGTTAATGTTGTTATTTGGTTTTGCGATTGCAAGTCTCCATTTTTCAGTATTAATTTCTTCTCATCAGTTCTCAGGCATGATCATCATCACCATCAGCAATGCCGCCATCATCATCAGTCAGGTCATTTCATTTGAGTTATATGTTTTTTTTATATTTTGTAAAAATTTGTAATTTATAACAAATTCGACTTTGATTTTTTGCACCCTAAACTGATTCATCTTACAAAAAGTTTAAGTTTGAATGAATTTTTGTTAAATGGAAAAAAAGGGACCTTAAAATAGAGACTAATATTTTGTTATATCATAAAATTATTTGAAATTTTTTTTTTTTTTTTTTTGAAAATGGTCATTTTTCCCCGCCTGACATTTTTTAACCTTTCAAGGCTGGTTTTTTAAGGGGCCAAAGCCTTGCAATTTACGAGATATTTTAAGAAAGTTTAACATTTAACCTTAAGGAAGAATTATACGAAACTTTATATGGGAAGTAAAAAATTTGTATGATCATTCATTATCAAACGGTCTCATTGAAGAAAAGTTCTTAAAATGCATAATTTTTTTTTTAAATTTCCTTGAAAAAAGCCACAATTTTTCACTTGTAAAAGAACTAAATTAATTTACTTTCTGAATTTCTTTTCATATAAAAAATGCCCCTTTCAATTTCCTAAGTTATTTTTCTCGATTCATTTTTACGTCTTGGACTGATAGTAGAGTTCTCAGTTGTCGTTACCATTGAATTATAACGCATTTACTTATGATTCTTTTCGCGTATGATTATCTTTTTAAAAACTCATTAAATTTTCATTAAAATATATTACGCCTATAATTTTATTAGCCATTAACTGAAGTTAACATTTTCGAATAATGTATGTTCCTCAGAGAATCCAACGGAGAAGAAAAGTGGAGAAAGGGAGAATTCAATACATTTGACTTTAATCGACAATTTTTAAATAAATTAAATAAAAAAATAAATGAAAGTGAAAATTTCACTTAGATGGAAAATTTTTTTTTTTTTGAAAATTTTAGATCAACGTAAGACTCTCAGTCATTTTTCTGCATTTCGCATGGCAAATTCTTATCATGCAATGAAGTTTAAGTTAATTTTTGTAGGAGCAGAGAATTTTAGATCAGAAGCTCAGATGAGCAAAGAAAAATTCAAAAATCGTTTCTCGAAATTTGGTTTTTCAATTTTTAAGGCAAACTTTTACACTTTTAAAAAAAAATTCTTCAAAAATGATATTTAATTATAGTTAGATTAGAAAAAGAAGGCGTGATTATGCTCTTTACTTAATGAGTAAATGAACCTCTTTTCCAATTGTCCTTCAATTGAAAAAGGTAGACACTGCATTTTTTTTTGTTGCTTTCCTCAATCGCGCAATTTAGTTTATTACTGATATTAGTATTAGTATTGTTGTTGTTGTCAATTGATAATTGTTAATTGAATTTATATGAGACAGGCAGGCAAACAGTCACATAAGTAAACAGACAACAGACAGACAGACAGACAGACAGAGCAAACAGCTAGTTACAAAATATTCAAATATTCAGATTCAGTTGACGACGATGCAGTTGATGACGATGTAGTTGCAATTGTTCAATAAATTTTATAGCGGACACTGTCAGCTGCTAATCAGTAGCATATTTATGGATAAATGTAAATGCATTTGTGTTTGATTATACACTGATGATGCATAAATAGATTTAAGAAGATTGCTGACCCTTTTAATAAATAACAACAATACAGCAATAATAAAAAATTCTTATGGGTCTGAAACAGTCTGTCTTTTATTTACTATAAAAGTGCAATAAAAACCAAACAAGTTCGTTGTTCTGCTTCCTCTCCATCATCTTCTTTATCATCTTCTTTATCATCCTCTTTCGTATAAAACAAGAATAAATAAAAAAAGTGAAATTATTTTATTGTCATTTCACTTATCATGGACACTCTACCTCATAGAGCCATATAAAAAGTTTATTTTTAACTAAAGAGAACACGAAATGAAACATTTTGAAGATGTTGATCATTTTATGGTTCATATTAGAATAATATTTAGAATCAGCTTTAAACTTAATTGTCCAAACAAGGCCACATGATTTCTTGAAATTTAATAAAAGAACTCAGTTTACTTCTATAACTAGAAAATTTTTAGAATCAGTAGAATCCGTATTGACCAAGACCGTGACCATGACCTTGATTTGCCTGGTCCAGCAGCCCTATTTTAAACCAAATCACTTTTCAAGCAAAGTTGGTCTAAAGTGATGAATTTTATTAAGCGTTTTATTAAACGCTAAACTTCTAAATAAATTAAATGAAATTTAAATCAATTTGTATTAAGTTTATCAAGTTGATTTGAGGATTCCATGCCAATTTTATAATTCATATCTTAACGATTGCGATATTGATTGGATGATAGTGATTTTGTTTAGGGTATTGAGCGTATTACCCAAGCCCCATAATCATCATTAAAATTTTTAGCTTGTTTTCCTTTGATTATTGCTAAATTGTTACTTATTATTATTGTTGTTGATTTTTTTTTTCAATCCAATTATTTATAAATTTATTAATGACAAAGTAGAGTAGACAAGTACTTTATACGTGTTCCATTCTATAGCGTGTGCTATTTGCTATTTGCTTTGGTATAAAATAGGTGAACACAAACACAATCACAATTCACAATCACAATCACAATCACAATTCACAATTCACAACCAGACAATTGAACAGCTAAACTTAAGTGAATTGTACGTGTATGAAGAATGAATAATATAAAAAAAAAAATTGATAAATGTAAAAATGAAAAATGAAAAATGAAAAATGAAAACTGTGAATGAAAACTGGAAGGTGTGGGGTGGTGACGCATGTACATTTAACTATATTTTCTATACCATTTTATTTCTCGTTAATCAATGTCATCAAAGGCAAGTACAGCATTTACCACAATATCAAATACACGGCCACCATAAAAACTGTATGAAATTTTTTTACATAATATAAAATTTTGAAGTAGAACATTTTTTTATATGCATGCCTATAATTTATGTTTGCCATATAATTATGATTATACCTGCATGACTTTGTGTAAGCCTTTTATTCAGTAGTTACATTAAATTTCTTCTTTACATTTCTTTTATTTTCTTTTATTTTTTGTTAGTTAAAATGAATATTAATTAGCCATTTGCAATGGGAAAATGTCTACAATAGTATTAGCACAAGGCCAGCTTTAGAAAAAGTCTTATTAGTATGAGCCAACATTGCTTTCAAGGATAAAAAATTAGGAGTAATTGTACAAAACGCTTTCAAAATCAAAATCATTATTTTTCATTTGGCCTTTTCCACTTTTCATTTGTTAACAAATGCATACTATTTGTGATGCAGTATCTCAAAAAGCTTTAAAATAAAACTATTTTTTACTTTATTTTACTTTATTTATTAGCAATAGCAATCACATTTCAACTTGGTATACCTTTTTAAACTCTGCCTAATCCTGAATTCATCTCTTTGATAAGAGATGAATTCAACTTTTGCAAAGGTTTTCATTTTGAAAATGTAGATATTTTTTTTAGATGAAAGAGATATTGCAGTTGGATTCGACTGAGTAAACTTGAACAGATTTCTCTGAACTTTAAAAAAGTTGCTGTCATATTAGAAAAATGGGGCCGGAGGTAATGAATAATTTCTTTCAGTTCAATATTGAAAAATCGTGCAAGAAATTTCTGTTTATAATTTTCCCGCGATATTTGTATATTTAAATTGAAATCTCAAATAATTGAGATTTTTATAGTGAAGGAATGATGAAAGAGGGAGGGAGGGAAGGAAGGATATCTATATAAAAGTAGTTAGTACCAGGAAACTTTATAGCTATCAAAATCAAATGAAGAAAAACATTTGACTTTTAATTGAAGCAATTTTCAAATTGAAGGTAAATAAAATTTGGTCTGCAAAGTGATATTTTCGAGAATATGTCGCATTGCAAAAAGTTCGCATGGAAAATTAGATTAAAAATCTTTAGTGAAAAATTCTTTCAACATTTGAATTTTTTTTTTTTCAAAATTTCCATTAGTTTAATTAACTTTTTCGGTCATCTTCCATGAGAAAAAGTTTACAAGACGATGATTTTTAAAAAATAAGAGAATGGAAAATATTTGTGATAGAGGCCTTAAAAAAATTGCCTATGACTTTTCCAAACATTTTAAACTAAAACAAAAAAATAAAATAAACAGAAACAACAACACACAATTTATCACATTTATCTTGGAATTCGAATTGCTTGAAGTAATATCAGTTTAGGCGGCCATCTAAATTCTATTAATGGCAAAGGGGAAATTTTGATACTTGGTAAAACGGGTCTGCTGGTAAAATTCTATAAAAATTAGAATAGAATTTTGCCCCGATTTTTTTTAAGCATTTTAAGCCATTTTTAGAAATTTAATCTAAAATTTCAAAAAATTCAAAAAATTCAAAAAATTCAATATTTTTCATTCTGGAAAAGAATGAAAAATATTGAATTATTCATTTCAATTGAGGCAACATAATTCAGAATAACTTACTTATCATATTCCAAAACCGTCTTAAGTGATGCGTAACAAAATAATGACGACAAATACAAAATAAAAATTAAATTAAATTAATTGAAAGTAGCAAAAGTTTTTCACGTTTTGTTTCTGTTTCGGTTATTTTAGCTTCTTCTAAACTAGTTTATGAATCATCTGCCTCATTTTATAAGTTAATTTTTTTTGTTAGAGTACAGAATTGTGGTAATAAGCAGAATGTTTTATTTTTGATGAGTTAAGGGATAATTAAGAGAACAGCCGGCACAAGTCAATTAAAAAAAATAAAAAAGCAAATTAAGTCAAATCGAGTTAAAGTGTACTTTTATTGCTTAACATAAACTAACAGAGAGATGACTGGTAAAACTATTCACACTTCTATAGCAATTTTCTATTCTATACCAAAATTGTATGTAAACATCAAAATAAATGATTCACAGCGTTCACATTAATCAAAAATTAAAAGTAAAATAAAAAAAAAAGAAAAACCCAAAAAAAGAAAAAAGAGAAAAACAAAAAGCACGAAATATAAAGTGCACGATATTTTGAAAAGTGATATAAAATAAATTAAGTTAGGAGTGTAATAGTTTAATAAATAGAAAGATATAAATAAAAATTTATAGAATGAAAAATGAATTCGTATGAAAATCGAAAAACTCATTTCGCATTTCATGCCATTTTATTTCTATTTCCAATTAATAAAAGTTAAAAGAAAATTAATACAAAGCCACAAAAAAAGTGCAGAATTTTATTAAAGAAAAACAGAAATAGAGATAGTGTGTGTGAGAGAGAGAGAGAGAGAGAGAGAGAGAAAGATAGAGAAAGAGATAACTAGAATTATAGAGTTGAGCTAATTTAAAACAATTAGATATCCGCCTCCCGATTTTCATGTCAATTATTATTATTATTATTTTTTCTTTTTTTTTTATAATTTTCTATTATTGTGAAATAAGCAGCAACGAAAGTGATTGCAAGAAAACGCAAGAGATAGAAAAAAAAGAGTGTAATAATCGTATTGAACGCCCTTCAATTTATAATTGAATAATAACGGCAAAAACAACAACAACAACAACAACAACAATAATAATAATAATAATAATAATAATAATAATAATAATAATAATAATAATAATAATAACAATGACCGTTATAATAACATAATTATAACATGAAAATCAAAAGCTAAACCGATTAAACGATTTTAAAATGCATAGAGAGAGAGAGAGAGAGAGAGAGAGAGAAACATGGAACGCAGTTAATTAAGTCAATTCATTTCATTTCTAAATTGATTTATTCAATGCTTTTTTTTTATTTATTACATGAATTAACTAAATTTTGTTTGTTTTGTTTGTTTGTTTTTTTTTTTTGTGGAATTTAAGAATATCATGAAATTATGAAAGAAGTCGAAATTTAAATGAAAATCTTAATTAAAATTAGTTAAAAATTTTTATTAAGTCCAATTAATTAAGTATTTGTTAATTCATTTATATTCAGCCTTGATTACACTTAAATACATTTGATTAGAAGAGTAAAGCATAAAGTTCCGCAAATTAAAGTGTAAATTCCAATTTTCTACTTTTATTTTATTAAACTCAATGAGGTCCAAGGGCGCATAACTCTTTTTATAATTGCATGAAAATAATTTCATTTATAAATTCATCGAAATTCATTAGAATTATTTAATTGTAAGTTAAAGTCGGATTTGTATGATCTTTTGCAGTCGAAAAGATCAAAAAATGCCTCCTTAATGTTTCAGTTATAGAAAAAAGTTAGAAATATTAAAAAAAGTCTTTTTCAGAATGTAAAACTTCTATAAAGTAAAATTTCCAACTCTAAATCATATAAAACATGAATATTTTTCTTAATGGGCTACAAATTTATCTTATTTATCAAAAAGTCTTTAGGTTTATTTTTACAACTCTAAAGTTGGTGGGGAGTACAATCCAAAAGAAGTGTTGAAATCGATTGAAATTAACTTTTAATTGTTCATAAATCGATTTTTTTTTTAAAAGATTATTTTACGGGGATTAGGTCCCATCTTAATTATTTTCAATATCGTTCATTCTTGGGTCAATCTGCTATCTTGGGTCTATGTGCCATTTTTCAGTAAAAGTTGCGACTTGTAGCTGGATAAAAAATTCACATGGATAAACGGATAAACGTACAAATAAGTTCCAATTGAATTATCAAGTCATTCCATAAGAATCGCTACAATATATAAAGAGAACCCAAACTCAAACAATTCCATGGAAAATTATAATAAACAGATAAATGGATAGACGGACAAATGAACAAGTAAGTTCAACTTGAATCAGTATGTGGTTCTACATCGATCGAACTCAAACTATTCTAAGTTTTTTAAGCAAACCATCGAAAATTGTAAGACTTATACTCAGTGTAGGGTACACAACACGTTAATATTATAATTCAACAAAATTGTCCAAATATCATCAGCAACAATAAATTTGAAAACACACTAAAAAAGACTGAGCGGGGCAGATATAGTGTGTGTATGTGTAATAGAGGGAGAAAGGGCTATAATATTTAGCAATGAATTTTAAGCATCAATATAAATTGTTTAAAATGTTTGTTTGGATGTAAGTTGGCATTTCTTGAGATGGCATAAAGAAAAAGGAAATAAAAGAATGAAGAGAAAAAAGTAAAAATAATGTTACTGCTAAATACTTGAATGATTAATGACTTTATTAACACTGTACATTGATGGTGCTGCTGATGCTGTTGCTGCTGCTGCTTGTTGATTGTTTGACTGTTGTAACGAGAGTGACGATTTTTACTTTGTTTTTTTTTTTGTTTTTTTTTTTGTTTTGTTTTTCGTTCTGTTTTTTTTTTTTCTGTTGCTTAATGTTTTTCTTCACGACAATGACAATCAAACAAAACTTAAGTCATTGAGCATGAGCAGAAGGATAAAGAAATAAGCCAACAAAATAAATAAATAAATAAAATAAAAGTGTGCACAAACACCCAAACGCACACAAACATACACAAATTGATCGTATTATGGAACTATGAAATTGTTTAAGCAATTACCGTCTTCACTAATTTTTCTCAACCATAAATTTTACGAAGAAATATTTTACAAAAATAAATCAAAGTAAATAAGAAAGCGAAAAATAATAAATAAATAAGGCAAATGGAAGCAACTGAAAACCTTATAATCGATTAAGGTCGATTTTAAAATATCTTACACTACATTATCAATAATGATTCCAAAGACTAGGCAAGTGAAAACTTTTGAAAAGTTTTTTTCAAAATTTTTAAAAATATTCACATAATTTCAAAAATAATTGAAACATTTCGATTTCGATTTATCGATTTTTCTTAAAACAAATATCATAAAAAGAAAATATTTTTTAAAGTATATTTTTTTAAAGAATAAAAGACTTTTATACCAAAAATGAGATCTGAATATGAAAAACTGATCTATGAACGATTCGACTCGATCTAATTGAAATCAAAATATGTTCACTTGCTTAACTTTTATAAAATTTTTTAATTTAAAGGTTTACAATTTAAACATATCCTAGGTAAACGCACGGATCGGCAATCACCTTTCAAATGCTTCAGAAATTGGGAACCAGAAATAGAAGATAAATCTTTCAATCTCGAAGTCTATTTTAATGTTACACACGTTTGCTTTAATTTATTATACCTCATCGTTATATTACAAGTTTATGTAGGGTGTTGGAAAATAAGAAAAAAGTAATGGGCAATCAGAAGAAGAAGAAGAAGAAGAAGAAGGAAACAAAGTAAAGTACAACGGAAAAATTTATTTAGAAAGAAAAAAAAAGAAAACACTTTAGAAAAAATGAAATACAAATTTCAAATTAACGCTGATTTCGAAAACCAAAAAAAAAAAAAAAGAAAACAATAACAACAACAACAATTACAATAATAATAATAATATAAAGAAAAGGAAGAAGAATGGCAACAACAACAAACAGGAACAAGGAGTAAACTTACAAAACTAAAGTCGCTATTGGATCAAAAGTTTAATCAGACTTTTCAGACTGGAAAAACACGATCTTTATGTCTGTCCATCTGTTTATATGCCTGACTGCTTGTCTGTCTTCTAATATTTATGGTTTTCCTGTTAAGATCAGTTTCAGTTTTCGTTACCCCAACAACACCATCATCATCATCGTATAAATAATAACAATAACAAATTGCGACAACAACAATATCAAACATCAAACATCAAACATCAAACACCAAAATAACATTTAAATGTGTCAATATATACGGGCGTACTTATCTATGTATGTATGTGTGTTATTGTACATTTAAATATTTGTCAATGATCTTGAGTTATACTCCTGCTACTATTACTATTCTGGTTGTTGTTATTGTTATCGTTATTGTTATTGTTGTTCTTTTTTAAATGTGACACCATTTGTTTTTTTTTTTTGTTTTGGTTTTTTTAATTTACTCTTACTCTTAGCCACTTACCAAATATCTATTTATCTGTTGCTGTATTTTTTTTTTCAATATAAAAACTATTTTTTCCCGTTATAGAGGGTCTCTCAAATTATATGGCATTTTCTTGTTACGAAACTGAACAATCACAATGGCTAAAAGGCTTTTGAATTTGTTATTGATTTCAATAATTTTAGAGAGTTAAGTTGCAGCTGTATACAATTATTATGTATACATTAATTATGGGCATGGTCATGAAAATTATCTTGTAATATTTAGAATTTCTTGTTTTTCTTAAGCAAGTCGCTTGATAATTTTAAAAAATTACATTCGAGGCAAAGCACAGATAATGGAAGTGAATTCCAGGGTTAAGAATAACAGAGCAAAGAAAAAAGGAGAAGAAAAAATATAATGAAAGGAATGAAATATAGATAACTAAAAAAAATCATTTCTGCAATGGAATAAGTTATGCTCAAAATCAGGAAAATCTAAACAAATTCAGTCACTCTCAAAAACTATTAAAACAATACAATAAAAAATAGCTTCTTGTAAATTTATATGCAAAATAAGGATACTCTTAAAATATCATTAGACTTGAAAGATCCACTATATATAAAGGCAGTTAAGGCATGAGGCAAAGAATGAGTGAAATTATAAATGCCAATTCTATGTTTATATGAGGCGTTACTAATCATGAAACATTAATGTTTAAAATTTTGTTTGATTAATTTATTACTGCTAACAGTTTTTTTGGTTTCTTTTCCTGGAACTTATAGCACAGTATTATTGTATCAGAAAGTCATTGAAAGGAATAAGAAAATAAGAAGGGAAATTATCTTATAAATGCCAATTTTTTATATGATATAAGTAAATGGTCATTGCACAACAATTGATGGATTCTGCTTTGAAAAAACAATTAATATCGAAACTTATTAAAATATAATTTTAAAAGTTCAAAAAATATAAGCAAAAGTGAAAATTCTCTATTCCTTAGAATGATAATTAAAATTTACTAGATTTCTCTTAACTTTGATCTGGATATAATTCCATAAAGCGTTTAGTCTTAATAAAATAATCTTGTTTTTTTTTTTTGATATAAGAAATAAACGATCTGAATATAAAGTTTTTAACTAGCCCGATGGTTCTGAGAATGCAAAGATTAGTTTAGTTCATTTTCATAAAAATAAATTGAGATATTTTATACTAGAAGACTTCACAATGCTCTAAAAAGTTATGCTCTAGTATCAGTTAGTTCGAAAATTTTGGTACAGTCCAAAAATCTATTTAATTATACTTTTCCAAAAAAAAAAAATGGTACCAGGAAATTAAAAGTAGTGTAAAAAATCTAGGCAGTACGAAAATTAAATTGGACTTTTATCATTTTTTTTGCATTTATTTCTCTTAAACATTTCATTGTGCATAATGGGCGTGGCTTATGATTTATCTTTGTATTATTTGAATTTTTTTTCAAACTAAAAACTAAATGAAGGCCTCTGTTTTTGGTCAACAAGATACTTTAGAATGTACCAACAAAATGTAAATAAATAAAATTGGAAAAATCAAAGTAAATATGACCGTTTGTATACCCTACACAATTTGTGGTACAAGGTCTTCACAAATCTGTGCAGACCTTTGTCTGTCCGTCTGTTTATTGTTTATCCATATAAATTTTGTCATTAAAGTACAATTTTATGGAATTGCACGGAATTTTAAAGTTTTTTAAATGAAATTTGACAAATAAGCGTGGTTTAGTCCAAAGACGCCCGGAAATAATTTCAAATCATACGCTCCATGAAATAATCTATTTTGCAGGGAGTGCTTATATGGTGAACTTAACAAGTCCAAATATTTCTTTATAAAAATGTGATGTAGCGTATTTAATATCGTGCATACTTGTTTTTACTGATACATTTTAGAACAATCCTCATATTTTTAAAAAAAATTATATATATATATGAAAGAAATTGAAAAGATTTATATGGTACGAAAATTAACCAACAAAACAAAAAATGTTTCAAGTATATTTTACTTTTCTTTTGCCGAGCTATATCTATAACTGTCACTATAACTGTCACTCCAACTTTTTCACTCACTCACTTTCTCACTGCTTTTCTTCTTATATTCCTTTCTTAACTTGTTGTATTTTGTTTTTCTTTTTTTTTTTTTTTTGTTTTTTCTCGATTTACAATTTTATATTTATGGCTTACATACATTTTTTGGTTTTTAGTTTTTTTTTTTCCTTTTCATTTGTGATATGTTCCATATAATTTTTACACATTTTTTGCTATTTATTATTTGTTATTGTTATTAATATTGTTGTAGTTGTTGTTTCGATTATATTTATCTATTATTATATAGAAATAATAGTGGTGGCGTTAATGATTGCGGTGGTACTGGTGGATAGTTTTTAATTAAAGGCAAAACTTGTTGACGGTTGTTAATTATCACACATATACACATTTACACATATACATTTATACATACATGTATATATACGTACAATTACATTATCATAAACATTATCATACACAGAAGGAGTTTTTAGTGGCATTTAGTTTACATTTGCATAATAATGCAAATGTAAATGTACAATGCTACAAATGAAAGGCCTTTAAGTGAAAAAAGTTAAACAGAATAGCAATAACAATGATATCGGCAACAGCATGTTATAATGTTAAAATTGAAAGCATAAACGTGTCGTGCCGTGTTGTGTTGTGTTGTGTTGTGTTGTATTGTGTTGTTTGTGTCGCGTCTTTATGATACCGTCATCATCAGCATCACCATCACCAACAACCACCAACAACCACCAACAACCACCAATCAATGAAAATAATTATTATTGTTTTCTTTGTACTTTTTTTTTCTTTCGATTTTCCTTTTTTGTTAGTTACATGGAATGTCCAACGTTTCAGTCAACTAATAATTATGATGATGTACATAGAAATTGAAATTGAAATTGTTACTGCAACAGAGACTATAACTGAGACTGAGACTGAGACTGAGACTGAGACTGACCGGAAGTGAGGTTAATACGAAAATAATCAATTTTAATTGCTAGTTGACATTTTCTATAGAGTGAGTGTGTGGCTATTGATGCCAAATATATATTTAGCTGGGAGCTGAACTGAAAGAGCGGTTAGACGGTACGTTTTACGTGCTGATGGTCAAACAAGCAGTTTAAGAGACTGTTCTTATTATATTACACAATTTCTCGATAAGTGTCAATCTCTAGCTGCAATTAAACGCATTCAAGTTAAATGCCATAACAACAACAGAGTCTTCAACAACAAACAACAGGATTGTAACAAGTAATTAAAGTTGTAGAAAGTCATATCAAATAATTATCTTAATTAATTGTCCAAACAAGTGTTCAAGCAAAATTAAATATTAAACGGTAACATTAGACCAAACTAAACGTTTTACGCCTCGCAGCATCAAATACCTATAAATTTTGCTAATTGTTTCTCTTATTGTTTAGTTCTGTCTCACCGGCTCATATTAAAATAATATGCTAATGTCATCATAAATATCAAAGGAATTGATTTTCTATTCACGTATGCGGAGAGCAGCAGAAGACGCAGCCAAACTACCAATAACGGACAAATAAATTACTTTTAAGGCCATGAGAAACTTACAAGAATTTTGTGATGGATGCTAAATTTTTTAATTATACCAATTATATACGGAATCGATTTAAGTTTGTCTGTCTATCCTATATTTGTCCATTTGCTATGAAAGAGAGAAAATTATAATCTTGACGTAATCTTAATGAAACTAATGGCAGGTTTACGCCTTTTGCTCTAAAATCTCACATCAAATGGAACTATTTTAGTGGCCATGCCTTAAAAAAAGGTTCTAATTTGTAAAATATTCGATACATGACTAAAATGGACAACTTTAAATAATTTTTAATATATTCATATCTATCTTTTGCAGTTTGCAAGTAATGAGCCAAAAACGTACAAATTTTACTCAAAAACCGGAGATGTTTTAGATTTCGTTACATTGTGGGTGTATTGCTAAACCCATTTTGCTCATTTTTCCTACAAACCCACTGCCAATGTTCTTAGCAAATTTGAGCGTAATATCTAGTTTCTTTGCGACGAGGTGAATAGTAACATATTAACAGTATACGGTCTGACGTAGAGACTGATAGGCAAATATGTCAAAATTGATTCAGAATTTTATATTGATCAGGTTAGGTACCGAATGCTTCCTTTTGGGTGTTACAATAATAATGACAAATAGAATATACCTCCCATCTCAGAATAGTGGGTACAAAAATTAATATTGACTGATTGCAGCCGAAAAGTATGCAATTGTTTGATTAGTTTCATATCTAAATATAACAGATTGTTTGCTTTAAGTAAATGTAATGCAATAACTGTAAAAATTCCAGCAACATTTTAAAGATAATTTATTAAAAAATGTAATATTTTTCACAAAAAATATTGTAAGCAGTAACGATCGAATTTTCTACTGAGAACATTCTTCAATCATTGTTTCAGAAACTTTTTCCAACAAAGTACTAAAAACTTTGTCATTTAAGTCAAAAAATTTGCTTATTTGATTACTTACATACTTTAAAGTGAAATCACTTTGAAATGCCTTTGAATTTACACTTATGATCAAATTTAAATATACGTTTATATATTTGTAAAAATTGAATAAAAAAATGCACAAATAATGATTGTTGCTATTTTTGCAAGTTTATAAATATATGTTGACATCTATCGATAAAGATTATCCATAATATTTATAAAGTTGGTTAAGTATTTTGTGATATCGAATAATATACATGCAATTCTGCTTTAATTTTTTAACAAGTAGCTGAACAAAGAGCAATAATAATTAATTTAAAGATTATCTCATCTTGGAATTTTTTCATCAATGGAATTTTCTTTTGATGAAAGTTTAAATTTTATCAAAACTTTCCATTATGTATAAATTTATTTATTAATTCAATGTAAAAATTTTTGATAAATGTTCGACCTGCAAAATCAAACTTAAAGCTAAAGCAAGTGCCGTTTATGAAATTGAACTGATCAACGTCATTATTGATGACGATTATGATGTCAATGACGATATTTTTGATCAATAATTTTGTTGACAAGACATGATTAAACATGTCTATTATCATCATTTATACAATTTTCATAGCTCATAGCATTTGGCCAGAAACACGGTTTTCATTTCAAAATATAATAAATTTCTGCTTTTATTTGTAGACACTTAAAAAAGGGTTTATGCCAAAATTTTCTATAATGAACCGATATATTTTCATATATTTCATTTCCAAAGTACTTTCAGGCATCAACTGAAGGTTTTTTTGTTCGGGCATATTCTGTTATCAAACTGCAAGTCCTTTTATTTTGGAGTTAATTTAATAAAATTTAAGGCGCTAAATTTCAGAATGAATTGCATTGAAAATGGTTACGCCCACTTATTATGTAACATCTTATTATGAAGAAATATCATTACAGGGAAAGAAAGTTGTAAATATTTGAAATCATTAAAATAAATCATCGGTACAAAACTTGAACTTTTCAAATCATGCGAAAATTAGCAATTATTCACTTTCTTTTACAATTTGCTGCAAAGCAACTTTATGTAGGGTGTACATAAGAGTTATTATCTATTGACTATAACATTTTCACTTGTTTTTTCATTTCTATTGTTGCCCAGTAGTTAGGATTAAAAAAAAAATAAAATAAAAGGTGGCAAAACATTGGGGAGTAAAGTGAAACGTTCAGTTCCTTCAGTTGAAAATTAAGTCATTTATTGTGTGATATTGTTGCTGGTGCTACTATTGCTAGTGTTGTTGTTGTTGTTATCGTTATAGTTGTTTATTAGTTGTTTATCCAATAATAATGTATAACCGGGATACGATAAATGAGTGAAAATGATTGATGAAGTTTATTGTTGTTGTTTTTGTTGTTTTTGTTGTTATTGGTTTATTGGCCATTTCCAATAATGCCTCATAAGTTAATTTGTCAAAATGCCATCACCATCATTTACATACAGAAAGATTTAAAATCTCACATAAAAGAAAACAAAACATCACACATCAAATAATTTAACACTTCATAAATAATGCAATTAATTTCTTACAGACAGACAGACAGACAGACAGACAAACAGACAGTGGCATAGTTATGGGCAAGACAAAGAGTGATAGAGCGAAAGAGAGAAAGAGAGAAAGATAGAGGTTGAATGATGGAGATAGATAAAGAGAAATATGCCTAAAAAATTAGTTCAAAAGAATTGAAAAAGCAAAACAAAAGAAAACAAAATTAAACAAAACGAGATTTATGAAAAGGTAAAATAAAAAAAAAAACAAAAAAAAAAAAGAAAACAAACTCATCTGTAGAAAATAAAAATGTCCCTCGTTCGTTTGTTTGTTTTGCTTGTTATTGGCCTTTTGACAATAAAGGAAAATGTAGTGACGAATTTTTCTTTTTTGCTTTTACTTCTTATTTTTTTTTTTGGCTTGTTTCGCCATTCTCATGTAATTCCAGTGAAATTACATTAATCAATATGTCAATAATTGTTCGATGTGAACTGGTTGTAATAACAATAATTAACAGCAGCAACAAAGTGTTAAAGAAAGAGGGAAATGAAACAAAATGAATCAAAATAAATCAAAAAAAAAAAGAAAAAAGAAAAGGAATAATCAAGAAGAAAAAGAAGAAGAGGAAGATGATGGTGATGCTAATGATGAAAAGGAAAAAGGAAGAGTATGATGATGATGCAAAAGAAATGTTTACTTTCATTCGATTTGTGTGTTTACTTTATTTGTTTGATCTCCATGTCCGTCCATCCATATAAACATTTCATCATTAAGATTTTGTCGTCGATTTCTTTTGTTTTTTTTTTTGCTTTTTTTATTATTATTTTTTGTTTTGTTGATTTTCTAGTTCATCATTGATTGAGTTACCATTTATGTATCGCCGCCCAAGAAGTTTTTTTTTTATATTTTTTTTCAACTTATTTTTAAATTTTATTTTATGTTTTTTATTTATTTTGAATATTTTTCGCTTGATTTTTTTTCTACTTTTTGTGCTCTTTTAAATAAAATTTTTTATCAATTTTATAAAATCTCATTGCTGCTGCTTGTGTTAGTACCTGCCGGCCAAAAAGGAAAAAATTCAAACCA
Source organism: Melophagus ovinus (assembly GCA_023089585.1). Lineage (NCBI taxonomy): Eukaryota > Metazoa > Arthropoda > Insecta > Diptera > Hippoboscidae > Melophagus > Melophagus ovinus. Next base: position 5,489,600 of record JAKKIB010000178.1, read on the forward strand.
TAACGAAGGCAAAAGCAAAAAAAAAATTAGGAATTCCTGTTTTATTTGAATTTTTTATTTTTATTTTTATTTTCATTATTTTCTTGACTCTTTGATTTTGATTTCTTCTTTGGCGTTTTCCTTTTTATTTTTGCTTTTTTGTTTTTTTTTTTTTTTATTTTTTATTTTTAGTATTTCAAAAATATTTTCGTCACAACTTTCATTTTCCTTAAAATTTCTTATTTATCATTTTATAAATTTGATTTTTTTTCACTGTTTCGCTCAATAAATTCAGTTGATCAATTGATCACTTGATCATGTGTGAAATGTGTGGACTGTGTGGGGCATGCGGCATAGGTATAAACCTTCATATTACAGGTTATAAATTGTTATATTGTAGTGCAAAATAAATCCGAAAAAAAAAAATGAAAACAGAGAAAAAATAAGAAAAAGCAAGTAAAAATTTTATAATCGATAGCGGCGATCCATTAAATACCTTACGCCACTTTTATACTCATATACATAAAAGTTATGCATAAAAAAAATTGATATGTGTCGATTTTTGGAAACCTGCGTTAAAAGGATATTGGCTTCAAAAATTACTTACTTACTTTGTCAGGATTTTCTTTGGAAAGTAAAAATACCTTCTATTTAAATGAAAAATTCAAAAATTGACACAGATCAAGTTTCGAAAAGGTCTTTCATTTGGCATTTAGTTCAAAACAAAGATCATGTTAGAATAACCTTCGTATTTAACTAGGTAAAAAAAAAATTTTGCTTTCTATAGAAAAAAAATTTTTGTATTCAACAAAAATGTAAAAATATTAAATCTTAGTGCTATGCTTTACATGATACGTTCTCATACACAAATTTCGAATGTTAGAGAACTACTTTGCTCTAAAAAGTTTCTTAGCATATGCCAGAGAAACAAGAGCGTAACATTTTGACTCTCTGAAAAATTTAAATGATTTGTAAAAAAAATTAAATTAGAATATCTTTTTGGAAGAGATTTCTTTTGCCAGCATAAAGTGTTTAATGGCAGAAGTGGACGAATAAATAGGCCTTATTATCTCAAGAGTTCACTTTTACTTGGAAATACACCGAAAAAGAAAATTTCATTAAAATATTTCATCAAACTTTGATTGTTCTTTTGAGCATACAATTAGATGGACAGACGGATAGACAATCGTATATTAAATGGGTAAAGCACTTTGAGTAAAAAGTCTTAGTGCAAGTTGAAAATTTATTAAAATTACATACATCTACACAAACTTATTATAACTACCTTTAGGACAAATGGTGTAGAGAATAAATACTGTTATTATTTGAGTTAAATTGAGATTACGAACTGCTCATTATCAAAGTCATTACTTTGTATTACATTACATTACAAAATACATTACATTAAATTTCACTTTCTCGCAATAATTATTAAAGTTGTTCATATGAAATGGAAATTGTTTTACTCTTAGTCCAATTTACTTGCTCTTACTTACTTGTTTTCCTACTGATCCCCCACTTTCATTGTATCTTTATGAATTTTCAATTATTTTGCTTCTTTTTTCATTTCTCTTTCTCAATTTTTTTTTTTCTTTCCTTTTTTTTCTTTTGCAAACTGGTAAACTTTATATTTATTGTGATTCTTTTCAAGTTGTAGGACAGAGGTACAGACAAATAATTGTATGAAAGGGACAGATTTATTTATATATCAAAAAACATTCTAAAAACTTATTAAAGTAATCATTTTTCTTAGATTTTTTAATGGACGAAGTAGAAGCAGCCAAAGAAAAGTTATACAAGAAAAAAAATGCAAAAATATGCAATTTGTACTAAAAGTAATGATGATTATTGAAAATTGTTAACGAAAATCGCCTCATTAAAATTGGTATAGTGATTATTTTGTTAAATGGGCCTGGCATGTAAATTTAATTTTATTGTTAATCAAATTGTGTGAATTAAGACTAAAATAAATACCTCAATTTAAATCTTCATTCTAATTCAGTTTGTACATCTGACTGACGTCCATTTTTTGAAGCTAAGAACTGCTATACGCATATACCGATTTTTAGTTCTACGACAGTTCATTAGAAGCAGTTGTTTGAGTCTAAAGTTTTAATTTCAATTGTACTTCAAGCGTCTTTTTTTATGTGGAAGAAATTTCAGTCAGCGGTCGTGCCGCACGAAGAATTATATAAATTTTGAGTGGGTGTATTTTGTTTTCAACTCATACAGCGCTCGAATAGATTTTACAGATTAGCGTAGCAAATGTACATTCAAAATTTAAATCAGATCAACAACGTTTTGATTGCCATCTCTCTACGTTTAGAACTTTAATCTTATTTTAGAACTTTTTGATAAATTCATCAACTTCTATTAACTACAACGTTCTTAGTTGATTTTGTTTGCTTTTCTTTTTTCTTTTCTGAACAATTAGTTGTTTCAATAAATTATCAAAAAAATCATTCATTAAATTTAATTGACTTATTGCACACACACAAACACACGTACTATTTTTGCATTTGTAGAATTTCCAAAAAAAAAAAAAAAAAATCTTGCAACCGAAAAAATTGAACTGACTTAAATTTTGCGTGTGCTTTAAATATTTAACCACAAAAGTGTCTTTTAAAATCAATCATGAATGGATGAAAGAGGGCTAGAGAACGAGATTGTAAAACGGAGAAGGATAAATAATTTTAATTCTCTTTGAAGAAGTTTTAAAACTTTTGAAGAAGTAAAAAAGAAAAAGAAGAACTAACGGTTAAAATGATATGATTTCATAACAAAAAACAAAAACAGAAAACAAAAAACAAAAAACAAAAAACAAAAAGTAAAAAAATAAAATAAGAAAGAACTGAACGATTAATCGTGTTTGATTTTATAAAACCGCGTTTCATATATTTTTATATCTGTCTGTTTGTCTGTCCGTTTGTCTCTTTATTATATTTTATTTTTTCATTTATATAAAAAAGTTTTTACTATTCGGTTTCTTAACGTTCTAAATAAATTACGAGAAGGCTTTCAGAAGAGCAGCAATAACAAAAAAAAAAAAACGAAAAAAAACGCGAAAAAAAATGACGGCATTGTCATTGCACGTAGGTGGGCAAATATCGCAAAAACGCCGTCTCAAAATCCCAAAATGTGCAAATCACAGATGTGTGCACGTTTGTGTGTGTACTCGAGAACGGCAACAGAAACAACAACAATATCAAAATATTATATTATTAATAATGCAATTGGAAGTGTGCATGTGTATGTGTGTATGTGTGCATGTGTGCATGTGTGCATGTATGTTTTTTATGCATGTTTATGTTTATATATATGTACCCAAAAATATAAAAGAAAAGCTTATAAATTAATTGACTGACTCACCACTGGCAGACAGCTCAACACAACTCAGTCATTATAGCGCGATTGACAACTTGAAGTCTGAAAAAATGAGTGACATATGATTTAAATATTGTTGTCAATGCTTTTATTATTAACGTTGCACTTTTTAATGCTGCTCATGCTGATGCTGATGCTGCTATTGCTATTGCTATTGCTATTGCTTTTGTTGCTGTTGTTGTTGTCGTCGTTACTGCTGCTGATTTTTTAAAATATTCTTTCTCAATGGCATTTGTGGTGATTTAATCATCAATTTCACTTGAAATCAATTATGGCATTAACGCTTAGTCAAAAGATTTTGGCATTTTCTTTCTTAAAAACTTTTATCTTAAGTTCTGCTTTTCTTTGCAACTCATTTCTCATTCATCTCATTTTTAATGCTTTCTTTAGATGAAAATTTTGAAAAAAAAAATATTGCATAACTCTGATTCACATTGGAGCCATTCAAATTATAAGATTAAATAAATAACTTTTCCGAAACAAAAAATAAAAAATAAAATCATTGTAATTAATTGGCCTAAATCATTACAACTAAACTTTAATTTACCCGCAATTATTTTTAATACCAATGAAAAGTCATAAATAGCAAAAAATAATAAAAGTTTACACTTAAATTTCTATTTTGGGGAAACCATCCAAAAAAGTAATGGCTTAATCTGGTACAAATTTTATTTATAGATTTGTCAAGTTCAAAAAACCAATTTACAACAATTTTCCTGTAAACATTTTAAAATGTAATATTTCTTAAAGAATTATACCAATGAAATTGAATAAAATGCTTCTCATTTGAATTTTTCACCATAAAATTTTATTCTTACGTTACAAAAAAATCTTCAAATTATACAGAATCAGCAACTACCTGCTAAAAAAAAAAAATTGTATCAATTATAAAGTGTAGATTTTTTTGACTTTGTAAAGGAAAATATTTCTTTTAACGTAAAATAAAATATTTGCAAAATTTTTATACCAAAGTATTACGATAGATAAACGAATTAATAGTGCTGAAAATTTATCTAACTCAAAACAAAACATTCCATTGAGTAATTTTCTATTTTGTACATATTTTTAAAAAAGCCATGTTCTAGATTGCTATAAATCTTTATTTTTTTTACATTTTGTCTTTGTCAACGATTTAAGTAATCTAAATAATTTTATGTAAAGCAAATACAACATTCTTTCATTTTGAAAAACATGTTTGATCAATTAATTAGATGGCAACACCCTAAGCAATGTGAAACAGTTGCCGGTTATTGAACTCACTCTCATTTTATTCCCCTCTATTAATGTAACTCTTTCACACACCCACCCAACACACTTGCTCACGGTCTATCTTTACTCTTAAATAAAATTATTGTAAAGTACGCTAATAATAATAATAATAATAATAATAATTAATAATAAGAGGAAGAAAGCAAAAAAAAGAAGAAGAAGAAGAAGAAGAAGAAGCAACAAGCATCGAGTATAATTTACCATGAGAATAATGATGATGAAAAAATAGCAACAGCAACAACAATACAACAATAATAAACAACAACCAACAATAATAGTAATAATAAGCGATGCGACTAAAAATAAATCACATATAATGGCGTCTGAAAGTCGATGGAATTTTTAAATGGCACGCATTAACTCACTCCGTTTCATCACTCGCCCGCTACACAACACCCATCTTTACCAACACATTCATTCTTTTTTAAGGTGAAGGTATAATAAGCATTATAATATTATGAGGATTGATGTGATAAGGGAAAGAGGGCAACAATTACATTTTATTACTTAACTCGCTCCAATAATACAACACTCGACAAACAAAAAAATGAAAGTGTTGCTTATGTGAATGTTGCTGCACTTGTAAAACGTACAAAACGTTACAGTAATGAAGCAAAAGGGCAAATATAAAGAAAGTATTTTAAGGTTGATGTTCTTGTTGTTATTATTATTATTATTGTTGTTGTTGTTGTTGTTGTTATTGTTACTGCTATTAGTATTATTGCCATTACAATATCAATTCTATGTAGAATTGATTAAAGAAATTTTTTGCTCATTGTTACCTTAATATTGAAATTTATGGTCACCATAAACTAATTCAATTAACCAATTAACCGACCAAACAGCCATAAAAACATCTAAATTTCTCTAATGCCATTCAAATTTTATATATGCAAATATAATTTTTATCCATGGATAAAAAAGTTATTCATGGATAAAAATTTTTATCCATGGATAAAAAAATTTTTTCACCCTTAATAAAATGTGATAAATACAAAAGAAAATGAAAGCATTTTTCAAATTTGTAATTGAACTTCATATAATGCAAAGAAATCGAAAAAGAAAGCTTCAAACAAGTGAACAGACTAATGAATGTCAGAAATATATGACAAATTTGCTCATTTTTTGTATTTGTTGTTATTTTGGAATGTTTTTTTTTGTGTTTTTTTTTTAAATTTCGTATATATTATATATTTTTTTATATGAACAGGCAACAACAACCACTGTAAAGAAATCGTAAAAATTATCTAAAGGCAATGAATCTTTTACTTTGGCTTTATAATATCGTTACTGTTGTTGTTGTTATTATAATCATTTATAGTATTTTTGTAATGTTTATTAATGTTGTCGCTTGTTTAAAGCCCATAAATGAATGAAATTTCTGCCACACTACACACTACACAATACGCACACTCACACTCCTAAGAAATTTATATAGATTTTAACCCAAATACCACACTGCTTCAATATCATCATCATTATCATCATTATCATCATCATCATTATTACCATCATAATCATCGTAGTCGTCGTTTTCGTCTTCGTCTTATTGGGCCATCATCAAATAATGCCATCAAAAAATTAAATTAACAATGAAAAAGTAAAGCAAAAAAAAAAAATATTATAAAAATAAAATTAATATCATGAAACATTGATCTTACTAAAATATCATCGTAAAAATTATTATCAAGTATTATTATCAAGACATTGCTTTGATTTTTGAACGCTTTTTTATTTCATTTTTTTTTTTTAATTTATATATTAATTTTTTTATTTTATTTTTGTTGGAAAGAGGTTATAAAGAAACAAGTGAAAAAGACATAAAATCCATCGAGGTTGACTGTAAATATTTTACACCATTTCACCTCAGACATATAAATAAATGAAAGAAAATATTTGAAATGAAGTGTTTTATGGAAATGATTTCGTACAGTTGATTCGAATTTACTTCTTTCTATATCGCTTGGACTTAAACTGAAATTTATTTATTCAATATTTCATTTTAATAATTTAACTCAAAAAGTTCGATCTTTAATTGAAACATAAACTGATATCGATTTGTTGTCATATAAACAAACGATTATGTATTCTTAAATAGATAAAAAAGAAAATGGAAGTTTCTGAATCGAACGGTCAAATTAGACAGGTAGGTCTGTGTCAATTCTTTTCTTAATATTAAAAGTGTTATAACTATTTCGATGAAAAATCCTTCAATTAAATTGTTTATTTTGGAATCAGTTGTTTTCTGAGCACACCACCCATATGTTAAACGTATAATCATTTTGTTATAATGTTTGCAATTTCTAAGAGACTCCATAAAGTATTTTTTATATAAATCAATTTTGCTGATCGTACATATCGAATTCAAATTCGCTTAGAGCATTTAACGCTTTTCGCTAACATCTCAGTATTCAAAATAGGTCTCATTAAAGAAAAATTATGTCCAATATGCAGCCTTATAGTCCTTCGTGGAAAAAGTTGGATTTATTTAAGGCCTACTTGTAAATTACAAACGATTGATTGCTGATTTTGCAATTTTATGCTACTATAAATATCGAAAATTGGAGAAACTCAGCCAAACATATTGATTATAATCAAAATTCAAACATTCAAGATTTAATTTTATCTAAATAAGATTTGTTTTGTAACTCCTTCTAAGTACTGAGAAAAGTTCCGTAAGACTTATCCCAAAACAAAAGTTTATGGAAAGTATAAAATAATGAGGCACTTGTTGCTTTAGTAAGTACTAAAAATTATATACTCTTAAAGAAAATCGGACCCGTTACAAATCAAGAAATTTATTTATTCCAAATGTACCCTTTTTCAAATAAAATCCCAAAGACTACGAGAAAGGTCTAACTTTTTTTATTCACTCAAGCAATAGAAGTCTTCTTAAGGTAAGCTTTGTAATTTTTTTAATATTTTTCGATTAAGAGGTGCAATCGATATGTTTTGAAGCAAAATTGAAAAAAATTCGTTCATCATTTCCTATGTGACACCTTTTTATGGAAAAGTTTTGTTAAGTGATACTTCTGGTAACGAAGTTTACTAAAGTATTACATAACGAAATCGTCAATATCTATCTAGATGAAAAATTTTGACTAAATTGATCAATATTATGGATCTTCCATCATCAACTGTCACAATTTTTTTGCAAACTGTTATTTTCGGATTTTTCGTGTTTTTCTTTCTTTTTTTTTTTTGATATTTTGAAAATTGATATTTTGCATAAATTGTTGTTATTTAAATGTAATTGCGAGCCATGGTGTAACCTGAACATTTCGATTTCAGTCGATTTAAATGTATTTTTGAAAAATGTTATTGTTTTTTCATTTATTGTTATTGCTATTGTTATTATTAATACTATTCTTGCACATTTATTTGAATAATTATTAACTTCCCTGTGAAATATAAATTTTCGGGCTAAATCAAAAAAAAAAACAAAAAAAAAAGACGACATACGAAAAAATGCTTACAAAAATGAGTAAAAAAAATTTATGGCAAAAAAAATATATATTTATATATATAAATTTTTCAGAAAAGTATTATATGATGCGTTGTTTTGTTTTTGTTTCTATTTTTGTTTTCCTTTTTGGTTTTGATTTTAGTTTTAGTTGCTTTTCTTCTTCAATTTTTTTATCTTTTTCTTTTTTTTTTTTTTGGCAATTTTTGTTGGTGTTACCGATGTTAGCAGTTTGGCGGTGTGTTGTAGCAGTGTTATGTTGTTTTATTTGCCTCCATACTAACAAAAATAAGAAACATAAGTAACATGGAATGCCAAAGGCTTCTTCTTTTTTCTTTTTTCTTAAAAGTGTCGGTTTGTGTTTCAGTTTTTTTTTTCCTTTGTTGCTTAGTTCATATATGCATATTATCTGGTTAATATTATTATTATTGTTGTAGTTGCTGTTGTTGTTGTTGTTTTTCTTGTATCTATGGCATGTATATGCTTATGAAAATTTATTAAACGGTTGGATGGATAGCTGGCTGATAGTTTGTTAGCTGATAGCTGATGCTGGTTAAATAAAAAAGCTTTTATGTTAAATATTTAAAAACGAGCTGTAAAACAAAAAAAAAACAACAAGAGAGAAGAGAGAAAAGCAACAACAATAAGAAAAGAAGGATGAGAATTGCCTGGGTGGGGTAGAAAGAGTAGGAGGAGGAGGAGGAAGTGGTTGGTAGGGGGTGATGGGGGTGGTGGGGGTGTAAGAGTAGGAGACACCTACAGCACACTATTTTATATATAATTTTAGTTTATGAGGTTACCAAAGGGGAAGATTTCTTCTCATCATTGTCGGCCCCATCACTCTTCATTCATTCACTAATTCATTCAACTCAGTTCAGTTCAGTTCAGTTCAGTTCAGTTCAATTTCATTTCATTTCATTTGAGTTCAGTTCAGTTGATTTTGTATACGATTAAATTACTTTGCGTTATGTTATGTTATGTTACGTTATGTTATGTTATGTTATATTATGTTATGTTATGGTATGTTATATGTTATGTTATGTTATGCTTTGTTATGTTATATTATGTTGCGATATGTTATGTTATGTTCTGCTATGTTAAATTAGGTTAGGTTATGTTATATTACGTTATGTTATGTTACGTTTTGTTATGTTATATGTTATGTTATGTTATGTTATGTTATGTTACGTTATGTTATATTATGTTATGTTATATTAGTTTATGCTGTGTTATGTTAAGTTTTGTTATGTTACGTTACGCAAAGTTACGTTACGTTAGTTGCTTTCGCAATTTTACTTGATGTGTCTTGACTTTATTTGATTTTACTTTAGTTTTGTTTAGTTTCATTTAGTTTCTGTGTACTGATTTGCTTTGGTTTGATTTTGATTTAAAAAATAAACGAAAAAAAAAGCAAACCAAAAAGAAACTAAAATTTAAAAGATTTTTGACTGCACTTTAAAACCAGAAATTTTTAGCACTTGTTTTCATATAGACAGAATTTCACTTTTTTTTAGCATTTTCTTTCTCTCTGCTTGTTTTTTTGTTTTCATTTTCTTTTTTATTTATTGTTGTTGTTTATTTTTTTATTTATGCAATTATATGAAATTTTATTCAATTGATTGCCCTGCAGCTAACTTCGTTGAAAAAACAAATTTGGCCAAAGTGTAAGAAGGAGAGATAATGAGTAGAAAGAGAGTTGTTGGAAAGAAAAAGATAATGAATGTTAAAAAGAGATGGAAAAAGTATTTTTGATGTGTTATGTTTTGTTTTTCTGATATTTCATAAATTTCAGTTTAATATTGATTTGTCGGCATAATTTTTATAGCCTTTACTCTTTTATTATTGTTGATTGCTAACTCACACATACATATCGAACATATCGAACAAATCAAAAAAGAAGAAAAAAAAAAACGTAAACAAAAACCAGAAGAAAAACGCGTTAAAAAACGTATTAAAAGGGAAAAATTTGGTAAATATAAATGCAAAATTCGTTTTGTACTCTTCTTCTTCAATTAAATTTTCTTAATGGAACTCCTTTATCCTTTAGCATTAATTTAAATTGATGAAATTGATACAAAGGGGGAGGTTTTTATGAATTTTTAGGACCATTCCAAAATATCTTCAATTCTATTCCTTCTTGAAAAATATCCTATGAAAAAACATTTCCAAAAATTAGATATATTTTTCTTCTAGCAACAAGTTGCAACAACAATGCTTTATGATTTGTAAATTACCGATTTTGTAGCTGTTTTGAAATCCATAAAGAATTTATATAAGATATTTATATGCGAAGATCATTTGTGGTCAAGAATTCGTATGCGATCCTGCTTTAGAACTATTTGTAGACATTTTATTTAAGAAATGTTGCTTCAATTGTTTTGGCCTAGAAGTTACATTGAAGGAACTTACGCCTTAAAAGAAAATATCAGACTTGCCTAGATTTATACTTCTAATAAATCTAAACTAAAGGGGAGCCTGTTTCTAAGAAAGCCAAATTTTGATACAAAGTTAAGTTAAACGAACCAGTCTAAAACAACAGATTACAACGGCACGCCCTTTTTATACTAATTTTTTTTGCAAAAGTTTAAAACAAATCAATATTTCTCAATGAACTTCTTCTGAAACCTCATACTTCTCTTATTAATGATTGAGGAAACACCCATTCAAAATTTAACCTAACTCTAAATATTCAAATAGAAGTTTTTTATTTCTTTTTCTATTTCCATCTCTCTCACATGCACACACACTACCTGACTATCTAGCTCTCACTTTAACTCACATTTAACCTCGTTTTATTGACAAATTTAAACTATTTCTTTGTTCTTCTTACTGTTCTTATTGTTACTGCTGCTATGGTTATTATTGTTATTGCTATTGTTATTATTATTATTATTATTATTATTATTATTATTATTACTGTGATTGTGACCCATTCTCTTGTGAAATCTGCCACATAATATCGAATTTTAGCTAGAGGTTAATTATCGTTGTAAAGCAAATTATCGATATTAAATTTTAAAGCAAAAAACCAAAAAAAAAAAAAAAATAAAACCGGCGCAAAAAAAGAAAGCATTGAAAATACAGAATTAAACGTTCTCTTTTTCTTTTTAGACGTTTTATTGTAATCACATTTAAATGGAAATTTCGTTATTTCATTTAAGCTAATAAGGCAAATTTTCTCTTTTTTAGTTCTCCTTCCTTTTTCTTTTTCTTCTTCTCTTTTTCTTATTATTATTAACCCCTAAAAGCATTCAACATTCAACATTCAACATTCAACATTGAACACTGAATCTTTTAATCATTAGAAAAGCGACAACAAAATGATTTTTATCATTTCATTTCATCATTTTATCATTTTTTTTTGTATCATTTTATGCTTAATAAATTTTATGAATGATAAATAGTATTTTTAATGCTTGCCGTCTCTCTCTCTCTCTCTCTCTCTCTCTCTCTCCTCTCTTTATCTGTCTTATTATTATTCTCTATTACAAGGTGCTGAGGTTTTTGAGTCTTTATGCTTAAAACGTATCTGAATCTGGTTAAAGCGTGGAAGTTATTCTCATTCAATTCTTAATCGCTTACATATTGTAAGCACATATATTACAAGAAGAGTTTAAAGAAAAAGAAGAAGAAGAAGAAGAAGAAGAGAAAGAACAATAAAGAAATGAATTAGTAGGAGCAGAAATATAAAAGAAAAAAACAAGTCAAATTTAATCTTGATTGTTTTCTTGAAAGGCAAATTTATGTATAACCAAATAAATGTAGCATCACGCTAAGAGCAAGACAAAGAGAGAAAGAGAGAGAGAAAGAGAATGAGAGTGCAGGTGAGGGATATACAAACTTTAAAATTTTAAACAAACAGCAATAACACCAAAATAAATAATAAGAAAAACTGTAAATTTGTACCTTAATTTTGGCATCCATCATTTCTATTAAATTCTTGTGAATATGAACAAGGTAAATATGAAGTTGAAATTTTTTTAAACCCTTTTAATATCAATTCAGTGAATTCAGTTCTTCTCAATTCAGAATGTTATCTATTGAAATTCAGACCAGAAACCCTTTCTCAATTGAAAATTCTTTTGTGTTTAGGTTTAAGTTTGCCCAAAAGTCCGTTGTTGAATTCTAAAATGAGTTATGTTCAAATTCATGGCTTGCATCTCATCAAAAATGTAATTACCATTTTTCTTTCTTGGAGCAAAATCGTTATAAAGAAAAATTTATATTTTTTGGGAATAACTTGCCTTAAAAATTTCATTCTTATAAATAAAATTAATTTAATAAATTTCCCCTCCTGCCTCTTAAAATGTATTTTTACAAAGAAATAAAAGATATTTGAATCATTTATTAAAATACTTATGAAAATTTTGTAAAAAATCGATTTTTTGGTTTCTTTTTTTTTTCTTTAAATATTTTTGTAGCTCCTCTTAGAAGCTTCCATCATCTGATTTTTTTTTTAATTTATTTATATTCATTTTCAATAGTTGTATTTATACGAATTTCTGTTGATTGCATTATCGCCAGAGGCATGTAAGTTTAGTCATTAAATTAGGCTTTAACAAAAAAAAAAAAAAAATGCAAAGTATTAATATCTATGATTTGAAAAACAACGAAATAGCAACAAAAGTAAATAATCACAACAAAAGCAATAATAATAAAAATGAAAAAACGAGAATGGCAAACAAGTTGGTAAACTACAATGCCGAATATTATTATGATTTCTTAAATAAAAATTGATAAAGTGCTGTTTTTAAATCAATTTATATTTAATAAACCATAAAGAGAACCATAGAGAAATAAGGAGCGCCACCCATAAGTGGTACAAATAATCGCGCACAAACAACAGAAACAGAAAAGAAAAACAAAAATATAAATAAAAATAAAAATAAAAATAAAAATTATAAAGAAAATAAAAGAAAATTAAAGGTAAAAAAACTGCTGCAATCCCACGGTATTTATGCTCAAGCTGGACTTTCTTTAATCTTTCATTGAAATTTATTTTTTGCTTTAACTAATTAGACATAACTACTTTCCAAAAATGGTTACGTTTTTTGTCTTCATGTTCATGTTCATATGTAAAATACGTCGATATACATCGATTACCATTTTTAGAAAAATTAGATATATTAGATAGAAGCGACTTGATGCGTTTAACCTAAATCTGCCTGGTCACTTAAAGGTGTCAGAATTTAATTTTAGATGCAAATAGTAATGATTGAAAATTTGTTTAGATTTAGGCTCTTTGAAGTAGGTCCTTGATATATTTTGCAGATAATCTTGATATATTCATTTATAAAATACACTTTAAATTTGATTTTGATTCAAAGTTTTTGAGCAAGTAAATTGATCTTAACCTTTAGATACTCCTGGACATTTTATAGCTATGTTGGAAGTTATAACAGATATGTAAGAAGTCAATCATTTTGAAAAAACGCCTCATATAATTCAAATTATAATTCTGCTTCCAGTTTTTTGAAAAAGTAAATAGTTCTAAAAATTTAGTAAAATTCTTCTATGGAGGATTAAGAAAAAAGCGTTTCTTAAGATTAAAAGTCACTTAAAAGGCTTCTGAGCGTTCGTTCTTTTCAAATTTGCATTAAAGTTAAACAATATGAAAATATTTTATAGTTCAAGCTAACTTGAAGCTCCTTATTAAAAATGTCTAGTTTTAAGAGTACAACAAATATTTAAGTGTATTTAAATTACCTAAAAAAAGGTCTGATTTTAAAATAGATAGGACAAAAAAAAATTGTATAAAATCCAATGATAACAATTAGTTGTTAAAATTGTTACAGAGAGAAAATTTTCAAAGGATTTTTCCAATAAATTTTAATTACAATAATTTTACTTAAAGTTAATAAAAGGAAAAATTTCTCTCCAAACAGAATAATTTTGTAATATTTTGTGTTTAAGAAGCATTTAAAATAAAAAGATTGAATTGAAAATTGTATTCATAAATTTTGGAAAATTTATGAATTCAAGTCAAAATATATCAAATTTGTAGGTTATTAAATTAGTTAATATGAATCAATTACTTTTGAATTTATATCATCTCACATATATAAACTTTGCCTTCAGGCATTTTCTTCATATAAGAGAAAGATGTTTATCTCATTCAGTCACTCTATTTCGATTCACACAAGAGTGATGATTTTATCAATTTCTAACATAACAAATCGAAATAAAATTTTATAAAAATAATAGCTAGATATTATTAAAAAGTATATGCGAATCGTAATAAAGTAAATGCGTTAAATTTAAAACCCTTCTTCCCCCCCCCCCCCCCCTCACGCTTTTTCACTCTTTCACAATCTCTAGGATTCTCTTCCCAAAACCCTATACTTTTATGAAATCCTCTTAAAAAACGATTAGAAAAGGGTACTCAAAATACTCAACAGTTTGTTCATAGTTTTGTAATAAAAATTCTTATAAAAGCAAATAAAATAATTGCAATTGATAGAAGACGATTGTTAAGTACCCTACATAATTTGAACTAAATTAATTTAAAATAAAAATATTACGTGAAAAAAGTTGAAAATTTTAAATATAAAATTTAAAATAAGATGGATGAATCTATTAGAAAATTTTGCACTTTGATTTATTATGTTTTACTTTCCCGTGTACTTACAAACTTTCTTAAAGTAAGATCAGTTCCATGCATTGTCAGTGTCATTTACTCTTGGGCCCAAACTCTACTAAGTAACGCATATCGTGAAAATTTCTCTAAAAAAATGTAATAGCAAACAAATGCTTAAATCGATTTTAAAACTGTTACTAAAAAAGTTACTTGAAAAGTTAACTGATCGATATTTTACAAGTCCTTTTAGATGTTTCGTATATAGCCTCTAACTTATTACACCGCATTAAAAAAATCACAAATCATTTACATTATGAAAAAAATATTGCGGTTAAGTATTTTATTTCATCTCTTTTTCATTTATTTTCATTAACGCGGTACACACTGCAATATTTTATGTGTATATACGCCCTATAAAAGCAGGCAAATAATATAATGAAAGCAATGGGATAAGCAGCACAAGCCATTTAATAAAATGCAAAACAAAAAGGGATAAAGTTTTTAAACTAAAACGCTCGTTTGTAAGAAAAAAAAAAAACAAAGAGACCAAAATGTTTCATACAAATTTTTCAATATTTTTTTTTTTTTGACCTTTTTTGTGTGTTTGATAAAGAAAGCACAGGAAAGAGAGTAATACAAGAATGGTAAATAATGAGGAGGGATGGAACAACCCTAAACTATGATTAATGAAAATCGAGAATAAATTTCACATGTCTTTTATAATTTATATAATTTATTTTTATAACTTTTGTCAAAAAATATATTTCAATTGGACCATCTCTTTTGATATAAACGCTGCTAGTTCTATGAAATAGATCCTTTGATTTGCTTTATACCATAAAGGTTCTAGTTTCTATTAAATTGCATATGCTAAAATTCTGATTGAGATTTTCAAATACAAAAAAGAAAAAAACCAAAACTGAAAATTAAATGAAAAAAGGTGCCATTCTCAAAATGATAAAAAAAATCTACCAATCAATAATGGAAATAATGAAAATGAAAAACAAGAAAAAGAGAGAGATTTATACGATGGTGATTTTATAATTAAAGGTTTTTCCATATGTGTAAACAAAGTAGTTTAGAATTCTATTAAAAAAAGCTGCAAATGCCACGTCATTCAAATGAAATGCGCTTCTTTAATAGTTAACGCTGTCTTTATAATAGATTTGTAGATTTGACTTACTTACTTAATTAGATTTGACTTGCTTAAGAAATATTATAATAAAATTTTAAAATTCTCGGACCCCAGATAACAATCCAAACTTTTGTCCATTACAATTTATACGAAGAATAATTTAACAGAGAGATTTGTACTTTTAGAAATTCATTTATCAGAACTGAAAAAAAATTTAAGATTGCTACGGAAATTATAAATTTAAGGCGGCAGATGAACTCTGCATTGATTCTGTAGGCCCAACATTTCACTCGCACACTCATTTTGTGAAGACTGAAGAACAGCAATAGTTTTAGTATTCTTTTGTTGTCTGGTAAAAGTTCTACGAAATGCCTAAATTTCTACTGGTTGTTCTACTCAACTTTCGCCTAGAAATGACGAATTTTCGTATAAAGGTCCATAAAAAATTTAAATTTTAGTACGTACTTTGATTCTTGTTACTTAACATTTATAAATTTTATTCCTGGAGGACTTTTTATTTATTGTAGAAGGTTTGCTTAATTCTAGAACCTCCCTCGTATAGAATACTTCTAAAACTTAATCAGTTTAGTGGAAAAAGGTTCGCAACATAAATAACAGCTGTCATAGATTAGTGTGATTCTGCCAAAGACCAAACAAAAGAAAAAAGCAAAAGCAAAAATTCAACTAATAAAAGAACCACAAAATTCTACCATGAAGAGTTTTCAATTTGATAATTTTTACTTTTCAACATTAAAGTGTTATTATGATTGTAAAAAAATATAGCATATAATAAAATTAAAGGACTAATTTTCAGTTCTCTTACTTTTATAGTATAAAAGTTTTTTTGCTCTGTTTTTTTATACATTACAAACACCGCAGGATATTAATTGCCAAAGAAAAATCTCAATAAAGTGTGCTAATAATTATTATAGAGAAGAGTGAGATGGAAGATAGATTTAGATGACAGAGAGATTGCCTATCATAAATCATAAGAATTTCTTTAATTGTATTCATTTTGATTGATTTATTAGATAAATTTTGAAGTAGAATCTAAAAGAAGCTTCAACTTTAAGCTTTTTTAATGATTGGAGGTTTATGTAATTTTTAAAAAATAAAATGTTTATTAAAATAAGTAAGAATATTATAGACGGTAAGGGCCGACTCTTAAATGCTTTATATCACGTTGCTTATTGTAATTAAAGTCAAATAAGAGAATTGCAAACCAAAAAAAAAATTTTTTTTAAGAATGTAATTTGTAATTTATTCCAAATGTTCATTATGGGAGAGATGATTCAAAAAAAAAATGGATCTTTCTAGACATATTTTCTATGTCATAATACAACTTAACATAACCTTTCGCTAAAATATATTTAAAGTAGAATATTTTGCACAGTAGTTTCTTTTCGGAAAAGGCTTTGTATTGGAAGTGTTTGCAAAAATGGACCAAACTGAAACCCAATTTAGCATATATGTTTATTATATTAAACCATAATTCCTTGCCCATTTGCATTAAAATATAATTAAAATTGTACTTTTTTTCAATATAATTCTTTTCTTTTGAAGAAAGGCGTTATATGGGGAGCGGTCGAAATAATGGTCCGATTTTAATGCGTATCAATAAAGCTCGTTTCTGAATCAAAAAAAAAAAGTCCATGTAATAAATTTTAATGGACTTGATAACAAATTAACGTTAAGGACACTCAGACAAGCACACTTAAATGGAATCAGAAAACGTTTCTGAGTCGATCTTTATAATAAAGAGTAGATCTCAACTTCTTATGAATGCTACATTTGTACTACAAGTTCTGTAGGGTGTAACAAAGAGAAGAAGATCTCTTTATCTGTTTTTTTTTTATTTGCCTATACTTTTATCTAAATTATGGCAACCATCCAAATTTAAAGGAATAATGATGCGGTAGAAATTGTAAAATATAAGATCACATTTATCTGCCAGTCAAAATTTCAAATTTATAGTTTCTAGGGCAAATCAAATGGCTGGAATAAGCTTAAATAAGTTTTACTAAGAAAGGGAGGAAAAAGTCAATCGAAGTATAGATAATCTTTTTTTAGAACTCAGAATTACCTTGGTGAATCAATGCTAAATTATAGTTATATAAATTCAAATTTTTCTATTTCAAATTTTGATGCTTAAATATTTTTCTAATCTAAATCTAATTTTACATTAAACGCACTCGAATGAATTAAATTGTAAAAAAAGTTAAATTATAGAGCTTTTATTTAAAGAGGTAAATAGGGAGAAAGGAACAAAGATAGAGATAGAGTGAGAGAGAGAGAAATGAGTAAAAAAATAATCATGTTAATTTTAATCAAGTTGACATTTAACAATTTCGTTAACGCAATCAAAATTACAAAATTAAACCGTTTCATGAAGGAATTTTTCAGTTAGCAGCCACAATGATCCCCTTCTCCTGTCTTTGTCAAACAAACATGCGGTGTGGCAGCATTATATACCCTCCGAAGGCTCTCATACATTTCCACTAGTTAACCACTAGTCTTTATGCTAAATTGTGGCATTTAAAAATTAAACAAACAAACAGAGAAGAAAATTGAAAAATTGAAAAATTTTTTTAAAAATTGAAAAATTATTAAGTTAAAAAAAGTAAAACAAATACAATAGACATAACGTTCACCTTTGACTGACTGACTAACTACATAGCGCTGGGTATTTTGCCTCTTGTTTCCTTCCTTCTTTTGTTTGCCAAGTAGCCGCTAACTTAAGCTAGTTACTCTCATTAATAGCAAAATTTTTTTCCATTATTCAATGGTCAAGTCTACGCGTTTATTTATTATATTGTATTACATGGGACAAAAAGTTAAGGATACAATTCAGAGCATGTAATTTTAATTTTTACAATCAAATTGCTACATAAGATAACTAATGAAACAAATTTTGGGCTGCCTTAAACATGCCACATGATAATTAAGTTTTTAATAAGTTCTGGCGTCTTGTAATGGCTTCGGTTTACTCAACTGAAGAAGTTTTCCATCAGGTCCATATTTCATTTATTATTTCATGCTAATCAAAATTAAATACTTTTTGCTGCAACTGAAAAAGTAACTCTTAATTAAAGTTTGGTTGTGTTGACAAGGCAGGCACTTTGAAAGTAACTTGTATGAACATGGAGACGTAACGTTTAAAAGTTGATTGTTTCAAAAAATCAAAAGTCTTCTCTAACATTATTTTCATTTTTTATATAGAAACTTTTTGACCAAGTTATAACACATACCGGGCACTCTCTACTCTCTGCTCTCTACTCTCTACTTATTCCAAATGTATTTTAACTTAAAAATATTTCAAATAATCTCAATTTATTTTATTTCATTTCATTTTACTTTAATTTTTTTTTCTTTGTTTCTTTTTTTTTTTTTTTTCTTTGAAATATATCTTTAGGGTGTGGTGATAAAACTGTTGTAAAACAATGTTAAAATAAAAAAAAAAATAGGAAACATAAAGTAAAAAGAAAAAACTAGGTGAAAAACAGAATATAAAACATGACAGAGCTGACACTTAAATAATGGACCGCTAAGTAGCACCTATTGAGTATTATAAATAGACTTTTAATGAATGTACATAACACAATAACGAGTGCACGTAACATAAAATTAAAAAAATAGAAAATGTAATAAAAATAAAATATAAAATGTTTTAATAGAAAATTGACCGTGAAATATGGCAAACACAAAAAATGTTGATGAAAATGAATGACAACAAAATAGAAACAATATAAAAGCAAAAGGAAAACAACAATAAAAAAAAAACCGAAAGACAAAAACATTAAAAATCGTTCAAATAAATAATGAAATAGAAATTTCGGTTAATAAAAAAAACGAAATTATATGAAAATGTATTCAATAAGTTGGTTGAAGTTTTATGTAACATTTAGAAAGATTTATCAAAGGACCAACAAATTTATTATAACGATCAACTTTTTTGAGTCAACTTTAAGTTCATTGCTTTGATTAATATTTTGAAATAATTCAATAAAATTCACACTAAAAAAACTTAAGTCCATGAATTGATGATATTAAGATTATAGAAGATCGAATCTTTGCAACAACTATTGCTGATCTTTTATCTTCGAAAAAATCTTTATACAAAAAGAAATATTTCAATGATCAAATTTTAGTCCGACTTCTTAAAAATAGAGAAAAGTTTAATTCTCTGAGTTTTATAATAAGAATTGGTAAAATATTTATTGAAATTTTTGATGCACACTTTTCTTTAGAAAAATAATTATTTTACCCAGTCCACCTTAACAACCCTCCTTGAGTGAAAGAACACTCCCATAATAAGGAATAATTTCTGCTTAAATACGTTCTTTACTTATTGCATTATTTTAAAGTAGTACTTTCGATCAAGAGTGCCATTTAAAGACCCCAAACAATTTTATTTTATAGATCGCTGAAATCAACAAACAACTAGTGAAATGAAATTGCACCAAATTTGAAAAATGTAAAATCGATATTTAAGAAATTTAAAGGAGTTTGTACGAAGTAAAGCGGAAGTGGCAGTAACTGGAGAAATGCAAAAAGTACGATTATTTCTATTACACTGCATTCGAATAATTCGATTCCATTTAATTTTAAAAGCCCAAACATGCCCATCTCATCCGTCCAAAGTTTCATTAAATTGTCCTTACACAATTGAAATCCACATTTTTGTTAGCAAAATTTCAAATGAGCAAACTCAAAACTATGCTATCTGAATTTCATTACATTGGCTAATCCAATATGGTAGAGGTATAATTGTAAATGATTTCTCTCCTCCCCCCCCCCCCCCTCGTTTCATCATTTTATTCTTTTTCCAATTTTCTTGCTGTTCTTCTTACTTTTTCTACCATTTTTTGTAATTCTCGTTTGTGTTTTTGTTTTCATTGTTGTTGTTGTTGTTATCTTTTAATAAATTTTCATTTATCTTAGTTGTGAATGTTCATTGTGTAAGAAAAGACATTAACAATAATCATCAAATAAATTTAAAAATATCAATTCTATTGGATTCATGTGGCAACATCCATAATTCTTTGTATACATATCTCTCTATCTCTCTTACTCTTTTCCCAACTCTTTCACTATGAACATTTAGTCTGTTAGTCTGTTAGTCGTTTAGTCTGTTAGACTGTTAGACTGTTAGACTATTTCAAGCATGCATTGCATTAGAGACGTTTACTTTATATGGATATAAATAGTAATATTTAACGGTTTTTTTAAGAACATTAAACCACAAATGTTTCTGAGTTGTTTTTTTTTAATAACCATTTTTGCTGTTATACTTATTATTGTTGTTGCATAAATAAATGTTGAATGAGAAATATTATTAACGTAATGTAATATTTACACTCGGTTTTTTTCTTATTATTGTAATTTTTTCTTATTGTTGCATTGCGCTTATGCCGACTTAACTCACTTCAACTCATTCGATTACAACTCATTTTACTTTCTAATCTTCTAAGCCTAACGATCGATCGATAATCAACATCAATAATAATAACACAAACATTAACAATAACAATAACAATAACTATCGAACTAAAACATTGTCAAGCGTTTATGATCATTATCGCCTTTTCTATTCACTCTTCTACTTTTTCTTTTTTAATACTTTTTTTCACCTTTACCTTCTTCTTCTGCTGCTATTACTTTTTCTTCATCTTCTTCTTCTTTTTCTTTTTCGTTTTCTTTCTCAATTTCTTTTTCTTCATCTTATGTATTACCTTACTTGATTTTATTGTGGTATGCGTTTCAGAAGAAAATAACTTTACACCCAGAACTAAATATGGTCATTTGCTATGGCAAAATATGATTTGACTTCATCATCGTCTTCTTCTTCCGCTTCTATTATATTCTATTTATTTCTTTATATATATATATATATATATATATATTTATTTTTTTCTACTATTATGGTAGTTGCTTTATGATTAGTGTTAACTTATTATAAAAGCAAAACAAAAACGAAAGAAAAAAAATGCCACAACTAGTTGGCAAAGTTTTTTATATTCGCTACAACATTTCACTTTTCAGGTATGCAAAAGTCTAAAAACTTCAATCAAAAATTAAGGAAATTTGTAAATTTATATGAAAAGGAGCTACCATAATGGGCCCATTTAATCATGTTTGCCAAAAGACCATTTTGCGTCGATTAAAGTTAAAAAAAAACACTTTTTTGATGGGAAATTCTTCCATACAAAGATTTTGGTTCCTTTGGTACCTTTGGTTCCTTTGGTTCCTTCCTCACATGAAGAGTGATTGAATGAAATAATTTTACTTTAAACATTTTCCTTCATGCCAGCGAATCACTTCTATAAATTAAATCTCACTTTAAATGGTTCAAAAATTGCAACCATGCAAAATCATCACAATAATCACACTTTGATCTCAAATAATAACTCGCTATTGATCGTTCTGAAACTTTGGGTCTATCTTAAGCCCTTAAACCCTACGTTACAAACACTAGCAGAATGTAAAAACCGTATCAAAAATGAAAAATCTTGTGATTTTTGTTAGAAAAGCAGAAATTTTCCCTTAGAAAATGGAATATAAACTTTCTAACAATAATTAAACGATTTGATTATCTGTTGATATTTTATTTTATTTCTATATAAATAATAAAATCTAAATATTTTATACATTATACGTTTTTATTAGATCATCACTCTTCAGTTTTGCATAATTTTTTACAATTGCAAAATATTTCCTTCTTACTTTAATTTTTTTTTCATTATGTGTATAGAAAAAAAGTTCCACCATTTGAGGCATTGAACCGTTTAAAATAAATTAAAGGCCCTCAATTTCATCATTTCATTATTTGATTATACGACTTTACTAAAGATCAAATTTATCAAACATTGATTTAAAGCAAAAGGCTTTTGAAGACAAAAGCAGCAACATTACTACAAGAGTAAAAATTCTCTCATTTGCGATCTTTTTCTGAACTGCCGTAACAATTTTTAAAAAAAATTCTTACAAAAAATCGTCAAAGTACAAAGTGTCCTAGAGAAATAAAACAAAATTTCCGCATTAATGAAAATTTTGATTCGATGAGACTAAATTTTTCCACCAAATCTTATATAATCGCTCACAATCTTCTAACAACGTAAAAATGGTGGAAATTTCTATTATTCCTAAAGTCCATATAAAATACAAGACACTTTAAATTTTCATATTTTTAAAATACTCCGACATAAAGTTGCACATTTTCTACATTTTTTAATAGAAATTATATTGACGGACTTTGCGACAAGAATTCTTTACAATGCGCCTTTTTAATTATCCGGCACGTGCCAACAACAAGTTCATTCGACTTTGCTTTTTACAAACTATTTACGAAATGTGATTTCATTTTTCGATGTGACCTTAAATTCAGTCGTAGTATTGTTAAAATAATCGAGAACTGTTTCGTTATAATTTCGATAAAGTTTCTTAAGTGAGTACGTTAATTCAAGAGTGAAATTTCCCCTTAGAAATATAAACAATAGTGTGAAATAATAATAATTTGAGATCTTTAATGAAAGAAATTTCCAAGATACCATTCGTAAATATTCACTTGGAAGGAAAGCAAAGTTTTAAGAGTTATCGATCAATCTTTTATACATTTCCGTACTTTTTAACTTCTCTCTGTACTTTTCGAAAATTTATATATTTTTTTGTTGTTTTAATTTTGCCATAACTTCAGATAGACAGGTTGTATTTGTTTACCATAAATTTTAATTATTCAAGTAGGCATTTTAGAATCCAATTTAATCCATTTTCCCTTTTCTAAACATTTTTTATTTTAATATTTTTCTAAATATGTTCATCTAATTTTTATGGCATTTTATGTGCGATACAACTTGATGTAGGGCAAATAAAAATTATATTATTATAATATTATGTGAAATATTATGCAAAAATCGTCAAGTTTCATTTGGAATCAGATAACAACAATAGCAAAAATCATTTTCAATTTTATTCTCTCTCTCGTGTTCGTTTTTTTTTTTTTCTTTTTTCTTGACTTTATGAAATATTTTCTGAAAAATCATTTAATTTTTCTGTAGTGATTTTTATTTAATATACAATTATTATGCTGTGTATATGTAGTATGTATGTATGTATGTACTTGATGTGGGTACATATATGTATATGTTTTTTTTTTATTATGTAAGCGCGTCATAAAAGCGATACAATAGAACATATGAGAGCGTCAAATAGGCGCCATCTTGAGACATTTAATTAATAATAATGTTCCTAATGTTTGTTTTCTTTTTCACGCATATATATGCATATACATATATATATATATATATAATATGTATGTATGTATGTAAATATATTTATGGATAAATTCTCCCAAGTACACTAAGTACCATGAAGCGTAACTGATGCGTTCACCATTCGAATCGATTTGATTCTCTTAACTCAACTTCCCATAATAAATTTTGTAATAGATTTCTAAATACAAATTTATATTTATATGTAACATATGAACCAATAAGTTATCAAACCAAGAATGTATAGATATAGTAAGAATTTTGCCTCTCAAAATTTCATATCTCTCGAAATTTAAACGTCTAACTTTTGTTAACACTAACAAATAAATAAAAGGCCATGTCAAATTATTATTTAGAATTTATTTAAGTGAATTTAAAAGATTTTAAGCATTTGATATACAAATAATGAAGACAGTTTTGATTATTCGAATGTCAGTTAAATCAAAAGCGATCCATTAAAAATGTTTCCAGCACTTAGAAAAATTCAAAAATTAGCTTGCAATGTTAAGTCATTTATATAATTTTTGACCTTTTTTGAAAGCATTATTATTATTTTTTTTTTTTTGCTTAAAGATTATTTTTCGCTTATTTTGAATAAGATAAAACTTTCAATGACGAAAGTTATGCGAAGCCATTGAGTGACACGATTAACTCTTAAATATTATTAAAAAAAAAAAAAAAAGTGTATTAAAAAATGGCCGATTAGATCATGTGCGTGTATTCTGTTTATAAATGTTTCAAGCATGTACTGGCATACATAATAATAATAATAATAATAATAATAATAATAATAATAATAATAATAAAAAAGGTCGAAAAAAGTAAATGGAAAATTGAAATTGACACAGAACTGCGGAGCAGAAAAATGGAAAAAGCAGAAAACAATCAAAACTGTGAAGAAGATGACGATTTAATGTATGTAGCGATTATCTATAATAATAATAAAAATCATAATCACTACTAACAAAAAAAAAAAAAAGATAAAAATAAAAACAACAACAAACAATTGTAACATACTTCATACATATGCATGTACAATAAATAACATAAAATAATAATCACGATCATGTTTCACCACACATTTCATCAGAAGAAAGGGAAAAAAAAAAGAGAGAGAAAACAGAAAACAGAAAACAGAAAACAAAATGAAAAAGTGAATGAAACAAAGAAAATGAAAAACAAAACGTTAATCAAAAGTTCAATATAAATATTTTATTTATGCAAATGACTTACTTGACTTGCCTGGCAAACACAAATCATTACGTATAATTTATAATATGAAGCATGGATGGCATGTAGCTACATATTTCGATACTTCATTAATATGGGAGTGGAATTTTATGCACAAATTGAATATGTTTATAAAATCATCATTTCATCAATAACATTATGGACATTTATTCAATCATTCAAACGAAATATTATGCTTTAGCATAAGGCTCTTCGGCTATTTTTCTTATGAGCCCTGCAATTAAGGGATCAATTATATCAAAAGTTCTTTTATTGGCCATTTGCTTTTTATTTAACAACTCTCTCTATTCTTAAAATACTTTTTTCAAAATGGATTTCTGTGACATGGAGGCACTAAAAACTCAAGTCTTTCAACTCTGCTATCACATGAATTGAAAATTATTCTATTTATTAAATTTCTTGGATTTAGTATTTTTCAAATACTATACTTTGTATACAAAAAAAAAGAGACACGTCTATACAAGGATAATTATAAATATGATTTATATGACCATCTCTCAGATATGGATTCTTTGAAGTCTCTATGAAAAATTTCATTTTTTGAGCAGCATGAGACAAATCTACATCAGAATCATCGAAAACAACATTGGACATTGGTTTATTACAACCACTGGCATAAGGCCTTTAATTAGATTAGAAAATTGCACTATAACTCTTTAAAAATAATAATGGGCGTGGCAATGTACAATTTTTTGGAACTTCTTTTGAAACTCTTGCATTGATTTATAATTCAAAATTGTAGATTTCACATAAGATTTTAAAATTACTAAAAAAAAAATGAATAGAATAGAGCTTAAAAAGTCGCATTGAACGTGTTTTGGAAATCATATTTTTAAATATCTGAGATTGATATAAGAACTTTTTTGTCAATATGTTATGGGTGGGCATTTTGAGTACCTTTTGCCCGAAGCTTTAACTTTTTTTTTTTCATTTCTATTTACCATTTTAAAATATTCATTGTACACATGAATATTGAATATGTAAATTAGATTTCTATATGTCCACACAAAAAAGCATACATAACATTCTAGCATCAGTCAACAATTTGTACAGGCAGGCAGAAACACACACACATTTATGTATACCCGCATCATTGTTTCTTCCTTCATTGTATGGCAATATATGAATATAATTAAATGGATTATATAAGAGAATAGTGCCCTAAAGCTTACTAATATAAACAGACGCAAACACACACACACACACACACACACACAATATATATATATATATATATATATATGATTTTTAAGCATATGTGTTAAATATGTGTACATATAAAAAATTTCATGATTATTAATGAAAAGGTTAGATTCATTTGCAAATATGAGCAATTTTAGTGATGCAGTTTGCTTGCTTGTTGTTTGCTGTTGCTGCTTGCTGTTTGCTGTTTGCTGTTTGCTATTCTTATTGTTGCCTTTGACGTCCAATTCTTTTTAATAATATATTATTGCATATATATGTATGTTTGTATGTATGTATTACATTTTACTATATAAATATATATCCATGTAAATGAAACCTTATTCTGGCTGGGTTCACATGATATTTCTTTGTAAAATATAAAATACCAATAATAAATATGTGAAAATATTGTATTACTAAAAATCTATATAATAATAATAATAATAATAATAATAATAATAATAATAATAATAATAATAATAATAATGATAAAAACGCCAACACAATCATATTTAAAAAGAAGAAAACAACAACAAAAACAAAATAAAAAATAAAATAAAAATAAAAATAAAACACCTACACAAATAAAATGGAATATCTAACAAACTATTGTATGAACACGTACGTACAACAACGGAATGCAAGATAAACAGACATTATGGCAAAATCACAATAATAACACGAAAATGAGAGCAGAGTAGAGCAGAGTAGTGCAGGACGTTGTAATGTAGTGCAAAGAGTTGGAAGGTGTGGTAAGGAGTTGAATTTTATGATGGAGTAAGGCAGTTAGAGGCAGATTGTAACAAAGTGTGTAGCAGAATAGTCTAGAATTGAGTTATCTGAAATGATCTGAAATATAAAATCAAAGTATGGAATACTTCAGTGTAGTCAGTCAGTCATTAAATAAATCAGTCCATCCGTCCATCCATTTTATCCAACTCATATATATTTATAATTTTAAATAAATTTATAAAAAATAACTTTCTGAGATTATTCTGACATTATAACATCTCTGGCCTTTTTTTTTCTCGATGTCTGCATCACTCGTCACTTAAAATTCACTCTCCTTTTTGATTTCATTTCATTTCATTACATTTCATTTCATCACTCTGTCATCATTAAAATGAATAAATAAGCAAATGAACAAAAATTACCAATAACAGCAACAGCAATAACATTAACAACAATAACAACAATAACAACAACAATTATATGAGCAGAACAGTTGAATAATGATTAAATAGCTGATTGACTGGCTGACTAAATGACTTACTCAGCTGACTGACTATCTGAATATCTAGCTGACTAAGTGGCTGGCTGGTTGACTAGTTGACTGGTTGACTAGTTAATTGGGTGTTTGGCTGATTGGCTGATTGGCTGATTGTCTGATTGGCTGATTGGCTGATTGGCAGCCATTTAACATGAGGCAGGTTATTCATGCTAATACATATAAATAAATAATTATTAATTATGTTTCGTAATAATTTCTATTATTTTTATTGCTTTTGGTGTTGTTGCTGTTGTTCGTGTTTCTGTTGATGTTGCTGTTTCTGATGTTGATTCTGTTGCTGCTGCTTTTTTTATTTTTGTTTTGTTATTATTATTTGTTGTTGCTATTGTTGTTGTTATTGTTGTTGTTGTTGTTGGTTGTTGTTGTATAAATCTTTATTAATCAATTGGTCACGAAATATTATTTTGCATATTATTTTAAAAATTACTTACTTCATTATTCAATTTATAATGGAAAATGATGAATGAATTAAAAAAAAATCTTATTTATTATAAAAGCTTCCCCATCATTCGCCACCTTCTTATCATTCAACGTCTTCTACACCGTCATTTATGCCAAATTATTACATAATCGCACTCCTTGGGGATTCTGGTTTTTTCTTCAAAACACAAAAAAAAAAAAACAAAACAAAAAAAGAAAACAAAAAAACTGAATCGAATCGATTCGCTTATTATTTGATATGATAATATTTGGCACACATTACTTTTTATAAGATTTTTAATGAATTAACGCAAGCAGAGAAATTGTTTAGAGAACTTATCGTACAGTTCAGTTTGATGTTGGAAATTTTGCAAGAATTTTTGTTAATCAAAAACTGATTAAAGATCTTTCTGATACATGTACAATTTGTAAAAATGTTTTGAATTCAAATTCTATGAGGCCGAATTCAAAAAGTTGCCAGACATAACAATTTCTATCCATTTCTTTCTTTTACTTTTATAAAATCAATAACTTATTACAAAATTGAAGTATTTCTAAAATTTAACAATTATTTTGCGTTAAATTAAAACTTGATTACTTTGAAATATGGCAAAAAGCAAAGTCTATGCAATGATATTTCCTTAGATTTAAAAAAAAAATGGCCAATGAATGGTGGAGAGATGACATTTAAACTTTATTGAGTCAATCGTATCAAAACAGACTTGAAATGACTGAACGTAGAAAAATTCTGTGGACTTTCATATTAATGACTAAAGAATTCGGTTTAGTTACCCATTAAATTTACACTCAGACTTATTATGGATGATAAAGCTAAGATCAGTAGACGAAATTATTGTACATGCTTGGCTATTTGAGTCATCAGTACTTTGCTCTTTCCTTTTCTTTCGGTGAAAGTATTTTCAATTTACATTCCATTGAATAGAATAAATAAATTCACATGCGTACTAAATGATTAAAGAAAACCATTTGTTTGAATAAGTAAAAGGGGAGAGTGAATGATCTAAGAAATTGTTTTGATTCTTTTAGATCATGAAAATCATAATGCTTGTAAAATTTTTTCGCCATTAGTTAAGACAAACACTTAAAGCACTCAATGATCATAAATCATAAATACATTAGAAAAAATAGGAAAAAGCAGAAAAAAACATTTATGAAATATAACAATATATATATATATATATATATATATATATAGGTCTGTCTGTCCATCCATAGCCCACAGATGCTTTTTGAGATTTTCCAAAATAACTTTTTTTCAATTTTTTTTTGTTTTTTAGTTATTTTCCTTTTTTGTATACTTCTTCAAATCAATTACAAAAACAGTTTAAACGCTTTAAGCCATAACACGCACTACGCATAATAAGCATTTGCACTAGACACTTTACTTTTTTTTTATTGTCTAATATTTTAGTGTTACAACAATTATTTTTGTAGTTATTGCCTGCAAACATATCGGAAGTAGTTTTTAAATAGAGAAAAACTACAATAACAATAAAAAACAAAACAATTTTCTCTGATGATGACTTAAACTATTTTAAAATGTAATAAAAGTTCCGCCTTTTTCATTACTTTTTTCCTTTCTCATAAGTAAAACTTTTACAATTGGTCAGGACTGACATTACTTTGCATTACAAATAAAATGATTAAAAAGTCCAAAGCAATCAAAAGATATAGATTTTTTGAAAAATTTTTAAAATTCAAGAATATAAAGGCTTCCGAAAATAGATTAAATCAATACCAATTTGCCATTTTCCTCTTAGAATGCAAAAAAGATAATGAGTACACTGAAATTGATCGAAAATTGCAAAAGTTTCTCGAAGGAAGGAAATTTCTTTCAAAGTAAGACTTTATAAAGAGATATAAATTCAATTTGGTTAAAATTTCCAATAGAAATTCAGTATTTTCCAAAATAGCTCACTATAAAAAGGCATTATACAATTTAAGCTTGTTGAAAATAGTCCTATAAATGGCTCAATGGCCACACTCCATTTCATGCCAATTTTGGCAAAAATATATCAAATATTATAAAGGTTTGAATTGTATTAACCGAAACGTAATTGAAGTGATGAATTTTAGCAAAATATTTTCAAAATTGGGGCACTTAGTTTTATTGCGTTTTTACTTAGTTAGAATTTAGGTAGACATATGGACAGAAAGATACAAATTAAATCCATCGACCAGTCCATTAGAATAGTAAAGTATTTTTGGAAGAGTTACATAAGTGAACACAATCTTAATATACCCAAACGTTTTGTAAGGTATAAAAATAAACCAGAAAGAATAAGCATGAAAAATAAGCACTTGGTCAAATATTACGAAGAGAGTCAATCAGTCACTCAGTCAATCAATCAGACAATTATTAGTAAATGATAGAGCAATTTAAATGAAATATTATATAATCGATCAGTTATATAAAAAAAATTTAATAAAATTAGGTCAAATATGCATCTAAGTTAAACTAATCGAAAAAATTTTATCAAATGTCAAATGCTCTTTTTTCAATAATTTTTTAATGGACGAGGCTGTTTTGTAAAAGATAGTGAAGTAATATTGATTGGACAAATCCTTTGCAATGTCATACAAAAAAATATAAATTCTAAAAAAATATCGAAAACGTATCACTTTCGGCGCACTTTAACTAACGCTCTGAAGAAGTTTACTTATTTTTTTTTTTTTTTCATTAAATAAATGACTCAACAAAATTTTGAAAAAAATCAAACTATGCGACGAGGTATTTAAACAAAATTTTTACTAACAAACGGAACAAAGACCATTCTTTAAAGTCATTAAATTTCCAAAAAAATAATCTGGGCCAAGGCTTTGAAACATTTCGCGTTTAACTGATGCTTAAGTTAGGACATTCTTATTTTCTTTCGATTTAAAATGTTAAATGTAAAAAATTCTTCTTCTTTTCATTTTGTTCTTTATTAAAATTTTCAGCATCTCTTTTGGAGTCGATTTTAACTTAAACATTTTTGTACCTGACTTCAGATCGTGACAGTTTTTTTTATCGACATACAGTTTGACAATTAAGGAATTTAGTAATGTATAAGATTTGAAAATTGATTAATTTTAATTTTTGTTACTTATTATTAACATTTAATTTTGTTGTTCAATTTTTGTTTGTTTCATATTTTTCAAAATTAAAATTAAATTAAATCTATGGAAATTTTCAGTTTATTAGCTTCTTCTACTGTTCTTTTTTTATGGTTGTGTTATTGTTGTTATTCTTTGTGTTGTTCTTCTCTATTTCTTGAGACAGTAGTGGACAGACAAATAAACAGACAGACAAATAACAGACGGACACATAAACATAAATAAATACAATATTTGCATGATTGACATTTCCTTAAAATGTATTTGAAAATTTCATCTATATAACCTACACGTTCACACATACACACATACATACATACATACATACATACATGCACAAATACACTTACATATATTGCAAGTGATGTAAAGAAAACAAAAGCAAAGCAAAGTGGAAATCTAAAATAAAATTCATATATGAAAAAAATCCATGACGCATAAAAGGATGACGATGATGTCGATGATGTCGATGATGTCGATGATGTCGACGTGGCATTTATTTGCTGTTATTATCATTGCCATTACTATTATTATTATTACTATTGTTGTTGTTGTTATTATTATTATTATTATTATTAATTGTGTTTCTTATTATTGTTATTGTTGTTGTTTGATGATTTGCTTTATTTTATACGAAATGTTTAAATATGTTTTTGGTTTTTTTTTTTGTTGTCCTAAAACATTTGTGCTTAAAGCTAGAAATAGTTGGTAATATATATGAAACAGAGAAAGAGAGAGAGAGAGAGAGAGAGAGAGAGAGAGAGGGAGATAGAGATAGAGACAGAGATAGAGACAGAGGGAAAGATAGAGTGAGAGTAAGAGGAAGATAAAAACGAAAAAAAAAATTTTTGGATGAAAAATTAGAGTCCATTGGAATTTTACAAAAAAAAAATCCAACTTTAAGATCTTGGCCCGTTAAATTTTATTAAGTTTCATAAATAAAACTGTGCTTAGTTATATTAACTCCTTTACGTTCCATTTTTATGTTCATACATTGAAATGAAAATTGAATTATAAATAATTTTCACAAAGAAGCACCCGAACAGAAAGCAAACAAAATGTAAAAAAACGATAACAAATATGGAATTAAATTAAGCGCTCTTTCATGTGAAGTTTTATCTCAATTTATATGATTGTATTTATATGTATGTGTATGTGTTGTGTGTGTGTGTGTGTGTGTGTGTGTGTTGTGTGTGACACATGTAATATTATAAGATGAATGAAATGATTTTCTTGTTAAAGAAACATTGTGTGAGGTCTGCGAACTTTACATTCACTGATACCATCACAATTCATCATCATCATCATTATGCTCATCATCATCATCAGCATCATCATCATTTTCATCATTATGCTTGTGGCCATTTTCTTTTCTCTCTATTGTTGCATTTTCATACAGAATTATACATTTCTTTCTTTCTTTGCCTTTCCTTTTCTTGCCTTGCCTTGCCTTTTTCCTTTCATCTTCCTTGCTCCTCTTCTGTATCTATAAAAATCTTGGAATGGATGAACGTACACGAAATTATCCATAACCATGTTTGATGGATTAAATCTAACGCTTTAAAATGTTTTTGGCCTTTTTTTGCTTTACCTTTTTTCTTTTTTTTTTTTTTTTTTTTTTTTTTTTTTGTGAAAATAATTTTAAGACTGGCCTGCAAGGCGAGCTGATGCGCTGGTGCACTGGTGGCCATAAAATCGCCCAAGTCGCAAAATTGTTGCAAAAATTGTTCACTTGTTTTATTAAACGAAAAAAGTAAAAGTCATTTAATCATTCTCATCATGATTATCATGATAATGACATATTATCATAATGATTAAATTAATCGCCTAATACGATTTTTTTCATATAAAGTCATCTACATATCGAAAATATTTATACTTGGTTTTACGTCTTAGAAAATTTTTCTTTAGTTTTATTTTACTTGGTATTATAAGAAAAAAATATTGATTTTTTTTATTTTATTTATAAATTTAATTAAAGAGATTTTGAGTTAAAGCGAATCTTTATTTCAAGAATTCATTCGTTCTGAATTAGAAAAAGACGATTGAAAAATATGAATCATATATTAATTAAATTATTTCAAATTAAACTTCTTTAAGCATTTAAAATATTGAAAAAATATTTAAAAAAATTGAACTCTTGTTAACTTTTATAAATGTGAAGGTGATTCAAAGAATATAACTTTCTTGTCCAAAATTTTCATAAATCGTATTATGTCGAATACATCTGAATTCAATTTTTTTACAGATTATAAATGCTTTTCATACTTTCATGCTTCTTTCAAATGAAGAAGTCCTAGATAATTCAAAAATAAGCAAAGTCCAAGCGTACCTAAATTCATATCCGTAACAGGTGTTTCATCAAAATATCTTAAGAATTATGATGCTTATAGTAGTCGGCATCAGAAAAACAAGTCAGCTTAAATGCACAGCACAGCAGAAAGTTTCATTCATTCGTATCCACACAGATGGGCTAAGCCCATTCATGAAGAATTTCTGTCAATTCAAAAAACTTATACGAAATCAATTATTACACCAAATATGGGCATTGTAACCGAAAGCATTCTTCTAAAAACTTGGGGTATGCATTGGAAGAGCCTATTAACTTATTTTGCATAAAAAAAAATTCTCTAACAAAATTTCTCTAAAGATTCAAATAATTTATTAATTTTTTCTCGTCCTGCACGTTTTAGTGGACCATCTTCTTACACATAATACCATTTATGATACAGGTTATTATAAGTTTGTGTATACGTTTTTAACATCCGATATCGATAGACATAGAATCATTTCTTTATTCAATTTAAGGCTCTCTGTCTGCCTCTCTGTCGTCCATCTGATATCTGTCTAAAAAGTAATTATATAAAACAAAAATTACTTTCTTAAATATATTTTAAATTCTAATTGGTGTACAGAACTTACTAAATATATGTATCAAATTTGGTCCAGATCGATCCATTTTGATAATCTTTTCCCATAAAACGCTTTTTTAAAAAAAAAAAAATCATTACATGAGAACAGAATTCAATTTTGTATATTTTAGCGAAAATTAACAGTGCTCTTTATTTTGACATACAAAATATGTACACCAAGTTTAGTTCAGATTGATCCATTTTTTGAAACTCGCCGAATATAAAAAAATAAATTAAAAATTATAGTGTTTTGTCAAACTTTAACTTTAATTACATTGAACAAAGTGGTTTAGACTATTTAAGAATCAGCAATAAATCGGCTGGAAAATTTTTACTTATTTTTCTAATGATTACGCAAAAAAAATTAATAAAAATTTTCAACTTTTTGCAGTAAAGGTAAAAAAAATCAAAAAAAAAAAATCCGTTATATAACGTGATAAATTACATTGAAGTTTATATTTTCTTAGAATTTCGTATAACAATATTATAGAACTTAAAAGCCTGTGACCTCTGCCGCTTGTTGCCCTAAAAGACACACATCCAAAACACATCCAAAACACATCCAAAACAAACACATACACAACATTAAGTATGATGACACATCTTTTTCAGATTCTAAATGAGATGCTTATCGTTAACATTATAAATGAATTAATGAATGAATGAATGAACGATCGGATGGTTTATTGTTATTATTATTGTTGTTGTTGCTATTGGTTGTTGTTATTATACAAAACATAAGAATTTATTACCATTTCATTGGAAAAGCACAATTGCCCAGACTGAGTCAAAGATAAGACAAAGATAAACTTTTTTTTCTTTCCTTCTTTGTGGTACATGTAGTTTCTTTTCCTTTATAAGCACCTTAATCCTTTCTACCTCAGAATATTAATAAATGAAAATAAATAAAATACTCAGTTTGGCCTTTTTAGAATTCTTCAAACAATTTTGTTCATTGCCCATGGAATTAAAATAAAGGAAATATAATAATTTTCTCAGATAATGATTTTAAGGAAGGAGCCCAAAAAAAAAAGATGCATCAATCCTTTTTAAATTTAAAACAATTAATTCCAATCTTTTCTAGATAATATTTTGCTTAGATTTTTACTCAAATATTTACAAAATCTTCAATTTTCTATCCATAAAAACTTGTTCCAAATTAAAACCTATCCATGGGCATTGTGAAAGTAAATATTCTTTCAGGCAGCCTTTTTTATTCAAAATGTATTTATTTCTGGCCCAGTACTTGGTACTGTCTACTTGGGAAATTTCTTTAAATTACATTAAAAATATAAATCTAATCTAAATCTAAAATTTTAAAAGGACGTACATTTGGACAAACAAATCCATTTACAGCGTTTACTTAATCGTTCAGTACAATAAAATAAGGATTAATTTTGAAATTATTTTGATTGTAACATTTAAGTGGAAAAGTTTATTTTGCCAAATTTTATGAAAAAGTTTTATAAAATAAATGGTTGATGACCTTTCGTGGCGGACTTTTTCTTTTAGTGTCATTTTTCGTTTTTCTTTTCCCTTTTTTTTCTGTTCTTGTTAAGGCCTCCTTTAGTTTCCATGCCTAAATATTAAATAAAATATATTTAATTTTTTATTATCTTCTTTTATTATTGATTAATGAATTCTCTTTTCTCTTTCTCTTTCTCTCTCTCTCTCTCTCTTTATTTCTTCCTTTCTATGCATTATTCCAACGTTGCAGGTAAGTAAGTTGAATTTGGCGGATAGCACAATTGTAAACAATTCACCAAAAATATAACTTATCTTTATTTGTAAGTATAATGATTGCAAAATTATATTTTATAAAATACTTATAAGGCTCGCAGTATAATTTTCAAAATTACTGCAGAATCTATATATAAAAATGATAGCCTGAATAGAACTAGAAAATTATAAAACTACAAATATTTGTATGAGATTTTCTGTATGGCTTGGTAATGCCAAAGGAAAGCCTTACTCTATCAGCACTCTTATTCATATAAATATCGAAGTTATATAAAAATAGAATACATTCTAAGTTGGATTTATAAACAACATAACTGAAAACTAATTCAACTGAGTCTTCTGGAAAGGAAAATGTAGATAATTTTTTTTTATACAACTTCAAGAGTTACCAAGAAGTGTAATTTAATCTATTTTAATAATTATTTCAATAATAGAGCAATAAATATCGAGAGCTGTCCATGTCATTCAAACACACCAGAATTTTTTGCTTCCAGTAATTTAAGCAAAAAAAAAAAAAAAAAGAAAAAGGAAAGGGAAAGGGAAAAAGGAAAAAGAAAATGGATCAAAATTTTATTGAATGATTGAGGTCAACTTTTGAAATACTTTATATTTGCTTGTTCTATTTAGAAATGTTTAGAAATGTGGCAAGAATTTATTAAAATGAAGAGTTATGGTTCAAAATTTCCTATAACAAAAAAAATTTCAGATAAATTTTTTTTTCTAAATTTCTATAAGCTCCTTGAAAGTAAGAGATTTTTCAAAATAGATTTGAAATGAAAGGAAATACATAAAAACTATACGATTCAAAAGTTTTTTAAAAGATTTCGATTTTGAATCATAATGTTGCATTCAAAAATCTATTTAAACAGAGAGCATAATAAAATTTCGGCTAAGAAGATAATTCAATAGAACTTTAAGATGTATCCAATTCCAATTTATTTGGCCTAGACTTTGCCAATGGATCAAACCGAATTTAAAATTATAACAAAACATTACAAAAATTCTTTTGATTGGACTCAATTAAAAACAAATTGTTAATGCTTAATTTAGCTTCAGAATGAGATGTTACATGCAACTGCATAAACTCAATTTACTACAAAATTTCAATTTACTAGCAAAAATGATACAAAATATAAAAGCAAAAGAATTTTTCTTGTTCTACATAACGCATTACATAGAAAATAACAAAATGAAAAATCAGGCGAACATGCTGGTACAAAATTCTGCTTTATATGCCCAACATGCCTTGCTTTATATTAATTGTATTGTTGTTGTTATTACAAATAATTTTTGTGTATCCAGATGGATTTAGTTTTATCATTATCAACAAGAGCAGTAACAGCAGCAGCAGCAGCAGCAGCAACAGCATCATTTTTGTTTTTAAGGGAAACAAAGTCACCCTCTTTGATTTAGTTTTTGTTGCTTTTCGATTTGCTCTTAACTTCCGGCATTTGTTTTTATTACCGTTGAGTACAATGCACGTGTATTTTGTTGTCATATTTTGTTGTTGAAGTTCTTAATAAATCGAGTAACGAAGTAGCAGCACCACGAATAGAGGAAGTTAAATGATTTCTTCCTTTTATTTGATTTTCCTTTTCCATCCATTTAAAAAATAATCTTATTAATAATCGGTATTTACAATAAATTTAAGGGGTTAGATTGGCATGGAAAAGGTGTATGAAATGCCATGACAAGTAGGATTTTGTATATTCTGAATTTATGAGAAGAAGAGGCACAGATTTTAAAATAAATTTAAAAATATTGAAAATAGTTCTCTCGATTTCTAGGCCATTTCATAAATCTTCTTCTTCTTTCTGTTGCTTTTCTCTTTTCTCAATTCATTCTCATTCTCATTCTCTCTATAAAATATTTTATTGCATTAATGTGTAGATCGAGCATTTGCTCAAGAAGAATTCAAATTTTTTTTTTTGGGCTTGTAAATGTAAGCAAATAATACTCTAATAAAATTAAAGGCCACGCCTTAAATTTTTGTTTAAATATTTTATTTTAATAATTATTTAATCAATTGTTACAAGAAATTTAGCGTATATTGTGACAAATGTTTAAAGTAAAGTTCAAAGTAAAAAAAAAGAATAAATTTGTCATCATTTTCTGTTTCTCACCATTCACGCCTGCTCACCATAAAATGCGTAAAATATGATTTCTAATTCCATAATTCATGTTTTTCTTTGGTGAATTTTTGTTTTTTTTTTTTTTGATTTTTATGGAATTTGAATTTAAACAAGTAACACATACATACGTGTTTGTATGCACATTTATTTAAAAATATAAATAAATAAGTAAATAAACAGCTGCAATGTGCAATGTAGAAAAAATAATAGTTGAAATTTTTTGTACGTCAAAACAGAAAAAGAAAAACATGGACATTCCAAAAACTGAAAATTTACAGAAAAAGAAAAAACTGTGTAATAAGTAAAAAATGTAGACAAATGTAAAAAAAAAATGAAAAACAATACCAAAAATTGAAATTAAAAAATAGAAAAACGAAAATTTAAAAAACCGAATTAAAAAAAAAAATAGAAAAAAATAGGAAAAATAGAAAAAACTTGAAAAAATGGTAGAAAAGAAAAATTCAGATAATATCTGTACAATTATTGGACATTATAACTTTCCTACACATATAATTATCTACATCAAATTACTTCAACAAAATGCCACAAATGCCATCAACATTAGAAATGCTTTGATACATGATCATGAGAAACATGTATCAACAGTAGTTTATTAGCAACAAAAAAATAACAAAAGGAGTAGCAAGCAGCCTCTCAACACAATCAAAACACCGAATCCATCAATACAATAACACAATGGCACAATAGCACAATAGCACAACAGCATAATAATAATAATGTAACAGCCGCAACATTTGAAATTAACTGTAAACATGTATGAAAAATTTTTATTTAAAAAGCGAAAAAAAACAATAAAAAAATGTATATGGCCTATCATCATATGTACATGGCCTGGCATGATATGGATGCCATTGTATAGTATGGGTGGGTTGTTTTTGTTTTTGGTTTTTTACTTTTGTTCTTGTTTTTGCTATTACTTTTAGTTGTAGCTGTTTTACTGAAATAGAAAGATGTACCAAATATATAAATATGTATGTATATC
The DNA here is from genome assembly GCA_023089585.1 of Melophagus ovinus. Classification (NCBI taxonomy): domain Eukaryota; kingdom Metazoa; phylum Arthropoda; class Insecta; order Diptera; family Hippoboscidae; genus Melophagus; species Melophagus ovinus. The sequence goes on from JAKKIB010000178.1 coordinate 5,528,725, forward strand.
ATCATCATCATCATTATAATAATCATTATTATTATATTATTATTATTATTATTATTATTATTATTATTATTATTATTATTATTATTATTATTATTATTACTATTACAATTATTTTCTTTATTATTGTTATTGTCATATGCTTATTTATGATCACAATCATTAAATCGTAAATTAGAACAGATACATCAAAGGCATATCATATATACCTTAAATTATTTGAGCGCAACTTATGTTTAAAGAAGTTAGATGATGATCAAGAATAACAAAAAACAAAAAAAAATTAGAAGACGATTAAGAAAAAGAAGAAGAAAAAGGCAAAATAAATATACATTAAAGTAGACACTCCTGCCTACATAAAAAAAAGAGAAACACATTCATACATTTAGATGAAATTTTTGTGATTAGTTAGAAAAAATTAAAAAAAAATGGCGGTAATTCTCTTTGTTTCTTTCACTTTTTTATTATTATTATTATTATTATTGTTATTAATGTGCATATGATTCAAGTGTATATGAGAAAATGTAAATCGTAGTAAAAGAAAACATGTGTAAAAATCAGATAAGAATTTTGCATAAACTGGTTACAAATTAAATTTCTTTTCTTCTTTTTCTTTTTCTCATATTTTCTTTTTTAAAATTAAATCTAATATTTTCTTTTCAACATAATTTTCATTTCAGTAATATTATTTCTCATATTTGATTTTGTTTTCTTTCTCTCTCTCTTTATTTATATATTCCGTTTTCTTCTTGTACGATTTCTTTTCTGTATACCGATTTTAGGTTAAACATCTGTTTCATTAAAACAATACCTACTCATCTCTCTATCACCCTTTTATCTTTCACCCTCTGACGATTTTTTCTGTTTATAATCAATCAGAAGTATTCTCAGCGTTGAAGAGCTGTTGTTTTTCTTTTTTGTTTTTGTTAGTCTTCTAATCTACATGTTTTCTAATCTATACCGTAATATTGTAATGCTTTTTAAATTTCAAACTAATTTATTATAATTGTAGTGGTATTTCATGTTATTCACCATATATTTATTCTCATTCTCCCACTCTCTCCATTTTTAGCATTTAACAGTAAAAATAACAGTTTTATGTTACTGTTACACATTGTTTTAATGTTTAGCATCATGTTGTTTATAGCGTAAATGTTTATAAACACAATGATGAAACATGCAATTTATATGATAGTAAATGCAATTTATTTTAATGTTTTACTCCATTTTCATAATAATTACTTTATCGAAAATATACCATATTTACATTCATTTTACAGGACATTAACTGAATTGGACTCTGAGTTATTTATTTATTCATTTCATTTTGAAGGTAAGCCGGTTAAGGTTCATATAAATAAATAAATATACATATATATATATATATATGCATAAATGTATGTCGATGCACATAATTCTTTTTTTCTATCCTTCGTCTTTCCTTCTTCTCAATAATTTCACGTTTCATTTTTCATGTACTTTTTCTTTTTCTTGTTGTTATTTTGTAATTTTTGTAATTTTGTTGCTTTGTTGTTCTTTTGTTTTCGTTGACTTCATATTTTATGATATAATTCCCACATGATTATTCATCCCATTCCACCTGGAGAGTAATTATATAAGAGTTTCATTGGTTCCAATACAAAATAAAAATTTTAATGCAAACTGCGTCGTCTCTCTTTACCTCTCTCTCAAGTTCGGTAGCTTTGGCTTTCTCTTTTTTTATCTTTTTGTATATTAAAGATCGTGTTTTATTTGATTTCATTATTTTATTTTTCGGTTTATGTCATATTCTCCATTCTTTTATTCATCATTCTCTGTATCATCTGTTTGTGTGTGTGTGTGTACACATGTTTCTTCATGCTTTCGTATTCACATTGCTTTTCTTCTTTTTTTACAGTTTTTCTCTTCCCTTCTAATTTTTTCTTCCCTTTTTTGCATCCACAAGTGCTTTGTCTTTTTTAAAAAATTTTCATTCATTAAATTAATTTTTTTTTGGCTTTTTTTCTTTCATTTCTTATTGTTAATGTTCTCTTTTGTTTTCTACTCCATAGTTTGCCTTCTCTCCCAGTGACCTTTTTTTGTTTTTCTGTATACATGCAGTTCTTTTTTGGCCTGCAGCGATGAGTCTTATGTTAAATTTTGGATAAATTTTATTGAAAAAAGATTTGTATATTAAGACAAAAAGGAAAATGAAGAAGAGAAAGAGAGAGAAATAAAATAAAAATGAAACAGGTGTAATAAAAATTTTGCCTTTTCTCTCTTACTCTCCACTACTATTAAAAGGGATTTTTTTTGTAAGCGGAAATTATGTGAAAGATAAACAGAAAGACATAAACATGCTCAAATTTTGACGGGATTACAAAATGTCTATTGATCGTATTAAATTGCATTTCAAATGTCAAGAATTTTACAATCATCCCAGAACGGTGAAGGAATCGAAAGTTTTTAAGAAATGTTTTGGAGACCTAAAAAAGAAAAGAGGCCTATTTCGGGCTTCTAAGATCTTGCGCCTGCATTGTCCAAATATTCTATACTTACATACATAGAATTCTCTAGATGGAGCATTTTTACATACCGTTGAGAACTGTACTTTCGTAGATGATTCTTGGTATTTTGATTCTTGTCGTTATTTGGTTTCTCAGTTTTTTTGTTGCATTTTCTTGCTTCTTCTTCTTTTTGCCTTTTATTTATTGATAAGAATATTAGCATTCAATTATTGTTTCTTTTTGATAATTTCTTGGAAGCCCAATACTCATTATTCTTCTTTATGCTTGATATGCTCCTTGCCCCTGTACGCACTGTACACACCACCCAGAGTATTCAAAATGAAAATATGTAGTTTGTCAGAAACCTTTAAGGCAATTAAAGAAAGTAAGGTTTATAGTAGGGATCAATCCTTTGCGATTGATATAATGAATGTTATATTCAGTTTAGTATGAATATAAAAAGTAAACCGCGCCCTTTAAAAAGGTAAATTTCAATATGAATTTTGACTGCTAAGCAAACGAAGTTCTATTAAATACACTTTTTGAAATGCACAAATCGAATTTTGTAGATCACCAAACAAAGAGCCTTGTAACAGCTCTTAGTTGTTCTCACTGTTAGGCGTCATACAAACTCTCTCATTATTTATGCCACAGTTTTACATATGAAAATATTATACTTACAATAAATATTACAAATACAATAACAGTTCAATGTTAAATATTCACCACATTTCTATGTTCTGTTATTAAGTATTTACAGCAAAAGAGAATGATATACAGTGTGAGTGGGAGTGAGAGAGAAAGCAGGAGAGTGTATTTATAAAAATAATACAGTTATAAAGAGTATAAGATGAAATTGCTAAGCATTATTTTTATTTATTTCAATCATACATAAACGGTATACAGCTCTACTCGCTCTAACAAATTACACCATTCGAACAGTTTTCTTTAGACTGTTATGTGAAGTGGTTTCCTCCAGCGGATAAATTGGATCAATAAAAATTCAAGTAAATTCAATGTAATATAATGTAAAGTTAAATCAAATCAAATCAAATAAAATTAAAGCAAATGAAATGAAATGCGATAAAGTGATAAAGTTAGCAAGATGCTTTTCTTCTTCTTGTCTAAAAAACAAAAAACATAGATTGTTGGAAGTAGAATAAAAACAAAAATGATATTAATAAACGTAAAAAACAAAAATAATAAGAAAGAACAATGAAAAGTACGCTAAATGTTGGGATAGAAACTAAAAAAAAAAGAAATTGGAAGAAATTATCATAAATCAGCCTGTTGCTTCTGTAGTATTCTTACAATGTACACATAATCACACAGTCAGATTAATTTGTGTATACAAACAAAGTTATACAAATGTGTGATGTATAATGTAATTAACATTTCAATGAGAAAGTGAAAGAGAGAACGAGAGAGAAAGGCGATAAATAAATAAGCAAACTTTAATAAAAAAGTGAAAAAAAAACACAAGAAACAAAAAAAGCAGCAGCCAGAATAAACAACAACAAAAAATGATAATTACAGTTCTATATTGTATGTGCATGTGTGTGTACAAAGATAGATAAGTAAACAGACCTCTAACAGAGAGAGGTCGTCGTCTTCATTCTTCTTCTTCTGCTCTTTTTTTCTTCCTCTTCCTCTTCCATTCTTCTATTCTTCTGTTACTTCTTTTACTGGTTTTTGTTTTCGATTGCATACAAGTACAAGATATCTGAAATTAGAAAAAAGGATTGATGATAATTATAAAATCAAGAAAAGTTAAAGAAAGAGTTGAATGTGAAATAAAGTCGAAACGATTCACAAAAGAAAATCCAGTAAAATGAAATAAAATACAATGAAAATTATAAAAATTTTTCTTCTACATAAAAATCATTTTATATAAGTACACCAGTGCATGTACACATATACGTATATGTATGTGCATGTGTATGTATGTAATGCATGCGTATGTATATTACACAATTCTTGTTGTTGTTGTTATTATTATTATTATTATTATTATTATTATTATGTCAAATAAATAAATTTTATTTTTCTGAAACAGGCACAAAACACAAAGGAAAAAAAATTAATGAAAAAGCAAAAAAAAATTAAATTTTTCCAAAAATTTTTGTGTGCATTGAAACAATAAAAATAAAATAGGAAAAAAAGAATTTATAAATAAAAATGTTCTACAGTACATACACACAAACGCGCGCGCGCACACACACACACACACACCCATAGAGAGAGAGAGAGAGGCAGATAGAGATACATCATTAAACAAACTGGACATTTCCATAGAAAAATTATTTTCGGTGTCCATTTGATTTGTTTTCTATTTTCAATTTCTTATTTTATTTTCTTTGCATTTCTTTCTTTACTGTCTAGTTTATATCTTTTCATATCATTAATCATTTAACTTTAACACAAAACCTGTCACTCCCTCGCTCTTTTTTTCAGGCACATATATACATATATATACACACATACAAAAAGGCAAGTAATGCAATAACAATAACAGCAGCAAATAAATTCAACCCAATATGTATACAAACACACACACACACACACACACACACATATATATATATTATATATATAATATATATATATTCATGTATATGGAAACATATACATGCCCCTTTAACTATTTAAATGTTGCCCCCTAAACGCAACATGTTGCCCAATTAAAAGAACGTGCTGTGAATGTTAAACATTTTTATCTCTCCATAGAAACATATAAGAAAATTATTTAGTTATTTATTTCAATATTTACTTATTGTTATGTGATAATTATAAATGTAGTTGTGCGCTGATGTATCAATGATCATGGTTTTTCTGTACAACATTAATGAAGTATTTTTAAATTCAATGCACAAACATACACATTCGCATACACACAAACACTTACACACACATATACACATAAATCAATATGGTCGTTAAAGTGAATTTTTTTTGCTCTTGTGGAATACAGAATATAGAATAAATATGACGAAAAATCTATTTGGTTCATCTTTGGTGTCTTTTAGACTTTTAACTTTTAAAACGATTCACGTTTTAATGATTTATAATGAAATATTTGATGTCTAGTTGTTTGAGAGCTGCCTTTTTGATCTGGCATATAATTTACAAGATTTAATGGGCTATAAAAATATTTTTATGGAACTGTAGAAGACAAATAGATTTTTCTGCAAAGTCAAAAGGTTTTTTTCTTTTTTTTATAAAATTAAATTTATTAGGCTAAAAGATTTTTCTCTACAAAATTTACAATAAATTTAAATTTTGTCCATCAAAAATCAAAAATTGTAAATTTTGAAAAATACATTAATGAGATTTATTATGCCGGCGAGATTTGCATTAAAAATAAATGTTGACGAAAATGATCGAACTTTTTCCATGTAAAATTTTTTTCTCTCCTTTTTTTTATAAGGAAAAATTTTTTAAAATACAATTTGGAATAATTATCAATAAAAATTTCTACAAATTAAGGCATTTTGTATAATACGTCTTTTTGTTGCACCTTTTCATCCCACAAATTAAACTTTTTCAATTTTTCAAAAAATTAATATCTTTCATTTTTATACCCATCACAAAGAGTTTGGTGATAAAGAAAAAAAAACGACATTAAATATCTGAAACGACTTAGCTATGTCTGCCCGTCCGTCCGTCTGTCCATTTGTGTGGTAAACATTTTCCTAATCACAAAAATAACCAGATAAGTATAAATTTAATGAAAAGATTGTAAGTTCATGCACATTGGTTGGAATTAAAAATAGGCCAAATCGGTTAAAAGACACGGCCATAATGAGAGAAAAAATTTATAGGTTTTTGCTCATAACCTAAAAACTGTAACAGAGAATAAGCTAAAATTTTGCAAAAACATATAAAAATTTTGTAAATCGAGCACGCCCATCTAAAACTATGCACTAAATTATCTGACTGATTTATAAAATATCAAATAGAGTTCTTAAATGTTAGGTATCTAAAATTTGGCTCCAGCCAAATCTTAGTTTTCTTAGTTCTTCTTTTCAATTGAAATTTAGTTTAATCATTCAATTTTATTCAGTTCATGTTCGATAGAATTCAAGGTTCATGTTCATGCAAAACTAAAGAAAGTGAATCAAAATCAAACCTCTTTGTTGAAAAGAAAATATTTAGTAAAAAAATAAACTTCTCATTAAAAATTTAAGATAATTTTTCTCCATATTTCAAAGACAAAAAGAAAGTCCTTAATGAACTTTTTTTTTTAATTCCAAAATTTTACTTTTAAAAGAAAAATCTTGAAAAAATAAATGCACGTTTTTGGTTTGAAGAATTGAAATCGCATTTTCGAATTTTTTAATTGTTAATTATTCATTTTTGGTACAAAATTGCCATAATTTTTTTTTTAATGAAATCTGAGGAATAAGAAATGTTTATTCTTATGCTTAAAGAATTAAAGAAAATAATAAAAAACAAAAATAAAATATCAAAACCTTTGTGGAGGTAAATTTTTTCTCCCATTTTTCTCTTTTATTGTTTTAATATTTTATAAATTTTATAAAAACCACATACATAAGTAATAAAAAGCGTAGAAGTAGAAAAAAATTAAACTGACATTTTGCAACAACAACAACTATAAAAGCAACTAATGTAATCTTAATAATAATATCAATATCTATAAAACAAAAAAGGAAAAACAACAACAAAGAGAAGGCGAATTAAAAAACTCGGAAAAGCAATAAAAAAAAGTTTCATAGAGTTTCGAAGACATTTGTTCAAGTATTCTGCAATAGAAACGCCTTAAATTATGCAAAATTTCTAAAAGTAAACGAAATGTTAAGAAAAGCAAAATTAATCAATTTATTGAGTACGTTGAACAAATCGTTATTTGGTAGTGGATTCGAGAAATAGATCAATATAATTCCCATACTAATTTAACATGCTGAAATAGGGCTTACTCCAAAAATGAATGTACTCAAAATTTCTCCATAAAAAATCTCTTTTAAATATAAACCTTTTGCTAAAGAATAGTCAAGAAAACTGATACGATATTGAATTTTTTTAAAAGAATTCATCTCTGTTATGTCTAATTTTTTTAATTAAAAATTTCTATACTTAAAAAAAGTTGGCAGACAACCCAACTTAAAATTACTTTGGAAAATGTTTAACTTCAATAATTAATGGGTAACTGCATAATTTTGAACTTCTCTGGATCTTACTCATTAAAAGTTACTCTGATGATAGTCTGGTACAGCTTTATAAAGAACTACAATAATTTCTGGATTAATTCAGGACAATCCGCTAATGATTAAAAATTTAAAACATAATTTAACTGAAAATTAAATGATTGATATTTATGTGGAAAAAATTTTACCAATTTTGAAAAAAAATGAAATTAATCAAGAGAAACGTCTCGTCTTGTTTCAAGTGAAGAAAAACAGAAATAGTACGAAATGGACGAAATAAATAAAAAAATGGGGACACTTAATGATAAAGCCAAAAATGAATGAAATGAAAAAAATTAGTAGAAAGAATGGAATGGAACTATAAAAAAAAATCCACAAGATCGAGCATGGCAATTTGGAAGGGGCGGATATTCAAGAAAAAACTTGAATAAACTTGAGAAAATAAATAGTCGCAACAAATGGATTGTAAAAAATGTTTTTAAAAAATTGGTTGGACATTTAGGCAAATTAAAAATTTTTGCAAAGAAATATCTTTTTCGATATTTAAAACTTTTGTCCTTTTTTTTTTATTTTTTGAAAATTGCAAGCGACCATACAAACGAAACGTATTCAATTCTGCTGAACTTTAGTGATGAGGGTAACAAAATAATAAGAAGATATCGATGATAAAGAAAAAAAAGGGCAACTGCTAATGCTTAAAAAAAAAAATGAAAGCAAATAAAAAAATATAAAGAAAAAGAGACAACAACAACAGCAGCAGCAAAAAAAATCAACCAGCCAGTAACAAACGTTCAATGTTCAGTTGTTTCTCTGTTTTTATGTTCTTCATTCATTCGTCTTATATTTCTTTGTTGCTTATCTTATTGTTCTTTTACTTAATTTTCAAGAAAACCACAGAGTATCACAAAAAAAACAACTTATAAACCTTAGGAAGAACACACACACACACACACACACACACACACACACACACACACACACACAACCACACATGTATATATTCTATGCATATGAAAAAGAAGAAGAAGAAGAATGTACTCACAAATATTCTAAAATACCTCGAGCATACATAGAAATCTATAGAATTATATAAATTGTGCACACTAACACACACACATACACACACATGCGCATACACACACATACGCATACACATTTAAAGCATTATATATATACACATATATACACACACGCATACATGCAGTCTTTGCCCTCTTTTAACAACTTTTCAAGTACCGCTTTAAACCATAACAACAACAACAACAACAACAATAGCAATAACAATAACAATAGCAACAGCAATAACAATAATTCCATGAGATGCATAACAAACACTAAATTCGTTCGTTCAGTTCAGTTCACATTCAGTTCAGGTAAATATATAAAATATATATATATATATATATATATATATATATATATATATATATATATATATATATATGTTGTGTGTGTATAAGTGTGTGTGTTCAAGATTAGCCAAAAGGTAAGCAATTTTCGGTGAATATTTTGGTCTCTTGTGAATATTTCTGTTGCTATTGTTGTTATTGTTGCAACTGCCTCCTGCTGCCCTGCCCTCCTGCCATTTGCCTACTGCAATCGCTGCAATAGCAGCCCTTGTGCCTCTTTTCGCACATTGCCATTGATTATTTAACTTAAAAAAAAATCCATGGAGGAGGTAGAAGAAGACGAAGAAGAAGTAGAAGAAGAAAAAGACGTATAGAAGAATATGGCGAGAAGAAAGGCACAGAAAAAAATCTTAAACTAAAAGACGAAGTAATAAAACATAGAAAACATATAAACGCACACAAACACACAAACACACACACACACACACATGTATATAAAAGCAAAAGGTTTATTTAAGTGTTAAACAGGTACTATATGATATAACAACAACAACGACAACAATAATAGCAACAACAACAGCAGTACTTGTTGTTGTTGTAGTTAAAGAAAAAAGCCATAACAATCTAAAACAAAAATTTAAACAAAATGTAACAAAACAAATAGATCCAAAAAAAAAAAGAAATATGACTAAAAAGTAGAAGAAAGAAGAAGAAGATGTGTACACAAAAAAAGAAGAAGAAAAGAACTCGTATAAAAATCTTCATTTTCAATTTTATTCAAGCGTATCGTTTGCTACCTTCGCTCGTTCCTTCTTTCTTGCCTTCTTCTTCTTCTCTTCTTCTATTCTTCTTCTTTTTATTCCATTCATGCAAATTTTAAAATATTATTTGAGTGTATGTGTGCGTGATTTAAGTATATACAAATACAAATTTAAAAATATCAAATAAAATATAGAAGAATTTTAGGGAGACGGACAAATGCATGAACTTATGAACAATCTCTGTGTAATGTGAATTTTATGCGATTTTAAAGTTCCTTTTTTATTAACGCTTCCACCATCCAAAAGTAAAAGATACATTCATTTTGTCATTATTTTTGTAACAATTAAAAAAGTAGAAACTGCGATTCTACAAAGTACTTAGATATTTTTGATTAACATTAAAATCTAAATCGATTTAGACATGTCTATCCATCTGTCCTTATATTTTTAACACTTTCCTGAACGCAAAACAAGAAATATGGTGCTTAAATTTGGCAAAAATATTGAAACATCTTCACGCCCACAGTGCAACATAATAACATTCATTAATTTCATTTTAATTCATCATTTGCAAACTTCAAACGTTAGAAAACTGAAATTTTGTGCAAATATAAACGCTACGCAACTTTTGGCCAAATGTCATGTGAATCTGTCAAATTTTCATTTTTTTCATGTATTAATTTTCCATCTCTTACTGAAAGACTGAATCAGGCACTGAATTATAATATCTTCATATATGGATGATGGGTATTCAAAATTGGTATCAGCCAATTATAATTTTCTTACTTATTTTTCTTGTTTTTTTTTTTTTTTTTTTTTTGGTTTCTTGTTTTCTCAATTTTAATAGCGAACGAAGAAAAAACAACAAAATCATATGTTTTTAGTGCTTTTTGCGACATATAATAATAATAAAAAAAATAAAAATAAAAGTAAAAAAAAAATAAGAAAATAAACAATCCAAAAAAAAAAAAAAGAAAAATAATAATAAAACGACGAACAAAACTAAGATATAAAAAAAATTTTAAACCTAAATGTAAAGGACACAAACTCCCTCTGGTTAAAAAGAATTGTTGCAATTTTTTTTATTTTTAATTTTTTTTTTTTTGGTAAAATTGTCGTGCAAGGAAAAGAATAGTGAAAAAATAACAGAAAAACAAGGGGAATGTTATTATAGTTCTTGGAATTTAACGCTTTTGAAATTGAATGAAATTAAATGACAGCATCTCTGCCACATTGTTCCTTTGATGGTTTGCATCAGATTTCTCAAGTTTAATGTAAGTTTTATGTTATTTCAATTTATGTTTGACCTCTAAATATATTTAAAATTTCATTTGGTATTGATCTATTTCAAATTATATTTAATTTCATTGTAACTTTTTCGTTTTCTTTTCTTTACTAATTTTTTTTTTTTAAATTTATTTATTTAAACATGGCATATGTTACGTTTTTCTGGAAGTGATTTATGAAAAATAAATTAAAATTATACCGATTTAAATTATAAACGGTATTAAAATTATTTAAATTATTTTAAATTAAATAATTTAAAATTTAATTTTAAAAAATTAATTGAAAATTCAAAAAAGTTATTCAAACTTAGTTGAAATCAAATCATTTAATTAAATAATTTAAAATTTAGTTAAAAAAATTAATTAATGGTTTAAAAAATAATTCAAAATTAATTGACATTAACAATTTTAATTTAATAATTTAACATTTAATTTAAGAAAATTAATTAAAAATTTAAAAAATAATTCAAAATTTATTTAAATTAAATCATTTAATTAAATAATTAAAAATTTAGTTTAAGAAAAAATTTAAAATTTATTTAACTTAAATCATTTAATTATATAATTTAAAAAATTAATTTATAATTTAAAAAATAATTCAAAATTAATTGACATTAAATATTTTAATTTAATTAATTAACATTTAATTTAAGAAAATTAATTAAAAAATTAAAAAAATAATTCAAAATTTATTTAACTTAAATCATTTAATTAAATAATTTAAAATTTAATTAAAAAAATTAATTAAAAATTTAAAAAATAATTCAAAATAAATTCAAATCAAATCATTTAATTAAATAATTAAAAAAATAATTTAAAAAATTAATTAAAAATTCAAACAATAATTCAAATATGAAAATAAGGCAGTACTCAGTAATAAATAAATAAATAAATTAATTAATTAATATAAAGCTAATAATTAAAATCATTCATTTAAATTATTACTTAAAGTACCTCAATATGAAAAATAAATTAAAATTAATGAAAAAATTAAATTAATTAATTAAATAATATTTAATGAATTTAAAATGTCTTGATTAAAATTTTAGTTAGAAAAATTAATTTCAAAAGTTTTAAAGTAATTTCAAAAAATTTTAAAAATTAATTCAAAGTCTAAACAAAGAAAACAAACAATTTAATTAAAAATGTTTTAAAAGTATAAACAAAAATTTTCCAAGCATCTTCAATAAAGAAAAATGCATAACATTTAAATATTTGTAAGTTTAAATTTGCCATAAATTGTCTCAGTTAATAAATTTACACTTTATTTTGATTTGAAATGAATTGATTGAAAGAAAAATACATGAACGAATGTTGCATTCAAAATTTATTTAATTTATGTTCTTAAATAAAAATTAAAAAAAAAGCCTGCAACTTGGGCACATTAGAAAATATTGGATGGCCTCATGATTTAAGGCCGCTTACGAGACAAAAAATACTTTTCTTAAAATATTGATTTCCATGAACAAAACGTTTGAATGAATCGGATTCTCTTAGATTTTTTACTTTTTTTTTTTTTGAGAAAAAAGATTAATTTTATTGGCATCAGAGATCGCACTCTTTAAATATTGATATTATTTGATTAGTACCAATATGGGCTCAAACAGTCAATTGACTTAGTAATAGACTGTTTAATTTTGTATGAACACAGAAATTTAAATAATTTTTGTATTTTTCCTAAAATTGATAATATTAAATTTTAATTAAGTCCTTGGATATTTCCGAATCTCATTTCATAATGGAGAAGTGTACACATCTGTCATGAACTTTTTCAAATTTGTATATAAAATTCTTTTTCTTATCTTTTAAGTGATTTTCTCTTGTAGTCGTTTAATAATTTTCTTCTTTATAAATTCTAACGTTATTTTATTATTTCTCTTTATTTTGCTACCAATTTTCGTTTTTCGGTTTTCTTCTTTTTTTTGCTTTTCTTCTTCTTCTTTTTGTATATATGAAAAGTTTTTTTGGTTTTTTTTGTTTTTTTTTGTTTTTTTTTTTTGCTGGAAAATAAATGAGGGTGAACAGCGAAAACGATGCATCAGAACGGAAATTAGAATTTTGTTTCGTTCTTTTTCTTTTGATTTTTTTTATTTAATTTTCATTATTAATTTTAATGCCAAATGTTATTATTCTCAATATGTTGTCTTTCCTCATTCATTCATGCTTATCTGGTTATTTTATATGTGGCTACTTGAAAATTTCCAAAGAAAAAGATTAAAATTGTTTATAATGAAAGAGAAACATATGCTTTTCAAAAAAAAAAAAAAAAAAAAAAAAAAAAAAAACTATTAAAAACATTATCTAAGAAATATGTTTGAGGGAAATTCAAGAAACATCATCAAGATCCTTTTGCCCTCACCTGTCTCTCTCGCCAATCAAAATCAATGATATGGATTTCTGGAAAGCATCAAAACAGTCACAGCCACTGAGCCAACTGAGTCTTTCTTTGTGTGTTTCAACATTTTAATGTTTTAATAGTTAACAATAACACACACACACACACACACACACACATTGAAAGATCAACTAATTATCCTTTACGTTTTGTACATTTGTAGTTTTAGTTTTGATGTAGACCGTTTCCAATTTACATATTGATGTTTATATTCTAAGAAATTTCATGTGTAAAGTTTCATAAAAAAGTTTCCAATAAAATGCATCGGCACTTTAAAAAGTTCTTCTCTCTTTTATTTACATTTTATAATTAATAAGTCACTTAATAAATAAGTTAATAAGTCTTCAAACTATTTGGTCGTTTTTTTTTTTTTTTTGCTGAGGCACTTTATGTCAGTGATGAATGATGATTTTAACTCTCTAAATAGAAATGCCAGGATTTAGTTGTGATTTTGTCTTAATTGAATTTTTATAATTCATGTGATAAAGCTTTAAATTCAGATTTGTTACAAGTAAATCGATCCATTGACTTAAACTTAAACTTTGTCACATAACGAAATAGAACTTTCCTTTTAAATTTGTTTGGCAAGCTCTTTACAGAGTTTTCGATTATCGTTGAGGTAATCACTTTAAAAGTATTATCATCCATATTATCGTACCGTAAACTTATTGAGCAATGTGCTACTTTTTAATAAAAAAAACTAATTTAATCAAAAAGCAAAAAAAAAAAGAGTCGTTTTTTTTCTTTTAGAGAAAATCTAATCAAATGAAATCAAAACAACACGAAAACATTTTGCATGCAATGCAACAAAATTGCCACAATAAATATGAGAATTGTATGAACTTTTTATGAAGAAATCATCATTTTTAAGAATAAACAAATACAAATTGGTCTACTTTAGACGTTGAGAGTATAAATAAATCGTATAAAAATTATGTGAAATATTCAATATGTTACTTCGATTAATGCAATTTTTTTTTCCATTCTTGTTCTTATTCTGCTTTGTTTGCATTCATCAAAACTCTTAAAATAGATAAATTTTTATGGGAATTTATTTGTTTATAAAAATATAAATTATTATAAATTATGCTTGCGTTTGCCTCTTTATGAATCTATTTTATTATTATTTAAACATTCAAGTGTGCTTAAATAAAAAAAAAAAAAGAAAAAAGAAAAAAAGAAAAACAAGAAACTTTCAAGGTCAATAGCATCCACAACAAAACTCATTCCATACAACTAAACTGAATTCAATTAATTTTAATTAAATTGTACTGAACTGACGAAACAATTTGAAATGTGTATGAGTGAAAGAGATAGAGAAGAGATTGAGTATTAATATTAAGTATTTGAACTTTTAATAATCATAGTTTAAGAAATTATTAGATTTTATAAAATTTTTATTGTTAGTGTTTGTAGTTGTTGTTGCGTCTGCTGCTATTGTTATTATTTGATTTTTATTGTAATTATAATTTTTCATGATTATCACTTTGTTGGCTGCTGCTGCTACTTCATGCACATAAAAATTTTTTTAATTATCATCTATTCATGTTTTTGTTATTGTAGTTTTTAATACTGCTGTTGCTGCTATTGTTTTTGTTGTTGCTATTGTAAATGGCTATCAGTCATTGTTTGTATTTAAACAATTTTTTTTTTTGCCTTTTTTTGCATGTTCCTTACACTTGAATTCTTCATGATAAATTACTTTTATCAGGCAAATATGTTTTTTTTTCTATTTTGATGGTCGTTTCAATAACGCAGGGATGGCAAAGGTAAAAAAAAAACAAATGGAACATTCAAAGAAATTTTTTTTGAGTCTGAAAAGTTTGCCTTAAAATTTAGATGTGTTTGATAAAGGCCATGCCCACAAATTTAATGTAGCATAAATGTGGAAAAATATTCTTGGAAATTTAAACTTTTTTAATTAAATATTCATTTGTTGTAAGCTGAAACTGAAAAACGAATGCAATTTCAGTCGACTCTATAAAATTAATCAGATAAATTCTGATTTATAAATTAAATTGATTAACATTTTCACTTTCAACAAATACTTAGGGATTTAAATGTCAAAAATTTTATTTTGTTACCATGCCCACTATTCTAATTATCTGTAAATATCAATGGGTTACAAGTAAGATGGAAAAATGTCAGAGATTTGTTACCTTTAGCCGTTTTTTTATAAATTTCCTTATGGTTGACTCCTTACTTTCCTTGAACTAAAAATTTTTAGGCTTTAATTTCCAATCTTTTAAAAAAATATTCAATAATTTTCTTACTTCTCTTCTTGCATCTACAAGAAACAATTACTGAGTCGGCTCACTAAGAATTTCACTGTCTATTCATATTTAAATCAATAATTCTTGAGTTCTGTGTAATTTATTTAATCCAATGTTCGATCCACACGTTATTTTACCTCTACTTTTTTTGATTTTTAATTTTATTAGAGTTTTAAATAAAGAGCCGCTTCATTCATTCATAAAATGATAAAGAGCTGTTGGTTGGCAATATCATGGCATTTATGTCATCAGCCATCGTCAATGGTGATATGTTATGGTAATGAAAATGATTATGCTAAGAAAAATGAAACAAGAGATAAGAGAAAAGTTAAAAAAAATAGCAACTGCATCCAACAGCATCCAGCAGCAGCAAAAGCAGTAACAGCATCATGCACAAATGATTAAATCTTTTAAATAAATATATGGGTGTACAATGTGTGTAATTAAAATTCAATTTACAACTTGAATAAATGGATGAATGAATGAAAATTGAGCAGCAAAAATCACCGAAATTTTTTTTTTTTTTTTTTTGAAATTATCTTTGATTTATTGGTTTATACAGAGAAGAAATAATATAACTGAGATTATTTTTTTTTTCATTTACGTATTATCATTATGTAATCAATTATGACATATAAGATGGACACGGGCAGAGTTAAGAAGATAGAAATAGATGTAAAGAGAGAGAGATAGAAAAATGTTTTGGATTTTGTTTTTTTTTTTTTGGGTTTTAGAGTTTTGGAGTTTTGCTTTTCTTAAATAAATTACAGTTAATGAAAAGATAATAGCAAATGATATGAAAGAAAGTGGCAGCTGGCATTTGACTGTTGGCTATTGACTGTTGACTGTTGGCTGTTGGCTGTTGGCAGCTGGCTAGCAATACGCATCTGACAGATAATTGTTTTGTTGAAAAATAATATTTAATATTAAAAAGAAAAGTATGCAGAGGGCGATTGAGTTTCCCTGGTATTTTTTTTTCTTTTTTTTTAGTTATTTGATTAAATATTTTTATAATTATTAACGATAAATTTTATTAAAAATCGAAAAATGTGTAAAGAGAAAAAAAAGTTTTTTTGTGGAAGCATCAACAAAGCTTGAATTAGTTATAAAATTTCATGAAATCTTTAGCCATGTAAATAATTGAACGATTCGAAAACTCAGCATTTTTCTTATAGTAAAGAAAAGTTCTATTCTTTTTAAATAATTTCAGTATGATAATTTGCTGGAATGCTTTAAGTCACATTTCATTCTTTATATGCACTTTATACATAAAATTTATGGCAGGAACTATGCTGGCCTATATTAAAGAAATATTTGAAAAGCCTCGTTCATATGAGTCAAATTTTACGTAATGCAATGTTAAAAATGTTATTTTTTACATTGCATGTAAAATGTAAAATGTAAAATGCAGAATGTTAACGATGTTTTTATAAGCGGTACTTTTTAAATACCTTTTTTTTGGAATTTTTATTAAGATGCTAAAAGTGAAATCTATCAGTTCGCTTGCGAAATGTTTCAAATATGATCTTTCTATTCGATCTTAGGACTTAACTGTAATGTAAAATGTAAATTAAAGTGAAAACTTGTCAAATATGGCAGAATTCTCTAGAAATGATACAAAGTTTAAAATACGGTTAGATACTAAATCAAAAAGCAACTTTTACATGAAGATTGAAAATCCCATAACGAAATATCTGAAATATCTGTTATCTAAGAAGGGCGTACCGCCAGAACATTCTAGTGATCTCTCGCGTTTAGATCTATAAAGAAATATCAATTGAATCAAGAGTTCAGTAAATTGTCGATTTATAAGGCCATGAAGAAAATATTTCTGTATTTTCACGAAATATGTGTGGTTTCCCTTCTTTAGGCCTCTTAGTGGTCATTACTCCTTGGCATTTTTTTTTTTTTTGACTGAAATTGCAAATTTTGTATAAATTACATGAAACTTCATTCTTTATAGAATTTTGGTTTTTCGTATACTTTTTTCCCCCCGCTTGTTTTGAAACAATTTTGCAATATAAAACAACATAATATTATTATTAATTATTATAAAAATTACAATAACAATAACAATAACCAGCAATGACCAGCATTTTTTATATTGCAAGCATTTTGAAAATTCATTACAATAGATTGGATTATGGTGATGTATGTGCATGTGTGTGTGTGCGTTATTATGTACATATGTATGTGTATGTGTATGTTTAATAAAAAAACATATCATATGACATGGAGTTCATACCCACACACATACACATACACATACACAAGTCGGTCTTATGAAACGGTAACCAAAAAAAAACCCAAAAAAAAAGAAAAGAAAAATCAAATAAAAAATAATTCAATTTGAAATTTAGAGAAAAATCAGAAAAATGAGAAAAAAAAATGCATACGAAATCAAAGAAGAAAAAAAACACATAAACATAACGAACTGGAACTAATATTTTTGAACTTTTTTGAACCGCCTGCAACATAAATACATATATGTTTGTGTGTGTGTGTGTGTGTGTGTGTGTGTAAGTATATTGTTATTCATATCTTTCGCAATGATATTGAAGTAATAAACAACAACAATAACAAACAAACAAAAAAGGAACAACTAAAAAACAAAACAAAGAAAAGAAAACACGAATGAAAATTCTACGAAATTTTATTCCCATGATTTTGGCTGTACATTTTATTGCTATATCAGATATATAGACAGACAGATAGACATATATATATATATATATATATTATATATATATATATATATATATCTGTATGTGTGTGTAGGAGAGATATGATATATATATATCGATAAATTGTTAGAATTGATTGTAAAAAAAAACCAAAAAATGAAATAAAAAAATTTTATTTTTATTTGCACAAATTAATTGAAATTATTGGTGCTTTTTGTTTTCTCTTTGCTATTTAAATTTGCTATTTCTATTAACTTTAGCTACAATTTTTTAATTAAGCTATAACTGAACAACAACGGCAAACAGCAAACAGCAAACAACAGCAGCAACAACAATACAAAGAATAGTGCTGCCAAGGCTATGAGAAATAAAACTGTAAAAGCAACAACATTAACAACAACCTCATACCGGTCTGTCTGTCAAATTCTCTTTCTCTCTTATCTCTATTTTACCTCTCCCTTTTCCTTTCACCTTTCTTCCCTCACTTACTCTACATGAACAATGAACAAATGAATAGATTTGGTGAGTGAGACAATTCTTTCAAGGTTATACATAATTTGAAAAAAACTAATCTTTCGCTTCTACATTTTTCATAGAATTGTTACAATAAGAAAACCAGCCTTAATGATGATAAAATTTCCTTTAAGTGGTCTTGCACCAACTTCGCTATCTATATCTCTTTTTATACATGATTAAACATATTAAACATTTTAATATTTTTAATTTCAATCTCCTTACCATAAAAAAATCTTTTCTTCTTATTACGCTATTTTCATCCTATTTCGTCCATATCAAATATATTACCTTAACAATTTACAATTTATTTAATTCACTTCTATTCTATTCAATGTCTAAAACAAGTTGCTTCCATTTAATGAATGAGAAAAAAAAAGGATACTAAAGAGAGAATAGAAAAAGTATAGAAGAAGAGACACAAATGACAAAGGATTTTTTTTAAAAGAAAACTTTTCAATAGAAATGATCAAATTAGAAGGGCGTTTTACTGCTTTGCATCTTTACTTATGATAATTGTCCTTATTCATTTCATTTTATATAAGTGAATCAAGTAAAATCTTTCGTCCACTAATGAAAATTTGTTAAAATTTGATTTTTTTCATTTAAGAACAAAATCAAAAATGAATAATTATAGATCAGATAATCATTTGAGAAAATGAAATTTTAATTTAGATAAATCAGTAAAAAATTCTGTTATTGATAACTCTGGACAACTCTTGAATACTGGAAGTCCTGTGTCCACTGTTTTCAAATTAGAAAATTGAACAAAATTGATTCGAATTTAGTTAATAGAAATTGCAATAAGGTACCGATTTAAAGAAAGAGTTGTAAAATGCTTTCAACCAACTTTGATATTGAATTGCAATAGAAATAGAAGAAGAAACTTAGGAATGATTATATCAATTTAGATCTTGATACTTTGAATATTTTGCTAAAGCTTTTATGCCTTCAAAATGGAGCATTATTTTGAATCAAACTTTTATAGCTTAAATTTTTATTACATGAAAATAATATTTTTTCGTTATTTAGATAAAATAATTTTCATTGCATTATACATTTCATTTAGAGATCTATCAAAAAATGAAATAATTCTTCAGCTTAATTCATACATTTCAATTTATACAATCATCTCCATGATGCTGAATGCATCAAGGTATAAGAAAATGGTTGCAGTGTATTAGAAAAATTCAACTCAAGAATAATTGCATTTACCTTAAGCAAACTCTCATGTTTTTCTGCTAATCTTTTGCAAATTTGTAGTGTTTTTTTTTTTTTTTTTTTTTGATTTTTATTTTATGTTATGTTTTCCTTTTTCTATCTATGTATCAATCTTTATTTGCTTTTTGCAGCTCTCTTTTTCTCACTCTTTCTCATTCTAACTCACTGTAAATCTAACTTTAAGTTTAAGTCTTTAACTGATGCAAAATATTTATTTATTTACTTTAAGTTCTTCGGTTTTTGTTCTAAGAGGGCGTTTGTTCTTGCATTTCTGCCTCAACGATTAAATTGATATTAATGTGATTTCTTGGAAATGATTTAATTTTCCTTTATCTTTTCTTTTCTTTATTATTATTATTATTATTATTATTATTATTTTTTTTTTTGTTTTCTTTTGTTTTGTTTGTTTCTTCTCTTTTATAGGCTTGTTCATTATGTTGTTATTGGTTTCTGTAGTAGAGACGTGCGCGCCTGCATCTCTTTTAGGTATAATTATCTCCTTAAGAAAGAAATTTTATATAGTAATAATAAAATGCCATAAGAATAATAATAAAAATAATAGTAATAGAGGAGTAAAAGTTCAAAAAAAAAAAAAATTAAACTCTGGTCAATATTAATGATTAAGTAAATGTTGATTAGATGTTAACAAGATGACTTTTTTTTCCTTTATTTTTTTTTTTTTTTTTTTTTGCTTGATTCTTTTGGTATAAATGATTCTAGGAAGAATGAATGTGGAAACTCTCAATGGAAGATTATTTTATGTGTTGATTTAATTTAATACACAGACACAAATTTTTTTTTCATAATTCTTATAAATGATGGCAATAAATTTATTCTCTTTAGGATTAATATCATTTGTTGGTTTAATAAATGATTAATGATGTAGATAACTTGACCAAATTGCTCATTGGCAATTGCTTGCAAACTTACTTTGGTGTGTGTGGGAAAATATTAGAAAAATATACCTCTTAAAGAAGTTGGCAAAGAAAACCATAATTGTATGCAGCGTTAGAAGCTTTAGATGGATCATGCTTTATAAAAAATTGATCTGATTACAATCACTTTCATTTGCTTACGATTTAAGGTTGTCTGTCTGTTTATGTAAATCGCATTTTAGATTTATTAGAGCGGCATATGATGGATGCTTGGCCTTGGGAAATTCTTAAAATTCTTTCTCTCATAAAATAAAAAAAAAGTGCTTTACTTTTGAAATAGATATTCATAAAAGATCGAAGCCTAATGGTTATTTAATAGGCATGCGAAATTTGTTCCAGATCGGACTCTTTTCTTAGGCCGCACTTGTAATTTTCTAATTAATTTTCTTAACGCTCTGTAAAATCTTTAAGAGTTCGGTCTGTTAATTCGTCTTACTATTTTCAAATATTTCTTTAAAGAATTTTATATAATAAAACATTTTTTTAACACACACAACGAAACAGCAGCCTTTTAGCCATAAATTTATTGGCCTTCCGTTAAAATTTTACTCATCTATTTCTAAACAACAAACTGAAATTTAATGTTTGCACTCAGTTGCCAATGCCATTTTATTAATCCCTGAGTTGGTGTAATTTTCTGTCCAAAACAAATCAATTAAATTCTAAAATCGATTCATCTAAATACAATCATTTCAATCTAATTTGGTTTAAATAGTTACTTTGGACGTTCCTTTTTCTTTTCCATTTGTTTTCATCTGAATAAATTCATCTGAATCGAATTCATTCCGTCAATATAGAAAGTTGAATGTTACAATTTGAAACAAATGCTTGAAATATGCTCTGCATAATGAAAATCACATTTAAAGAAAACCTTTTAAATATCTCAATGAAATTTCCCATTCTCAATCCAATGAGTAGTAATACAATAATTGAGACACATGGCAAATGTCATATATTAAAAAAAAAAAAAAAAAAAAAAGAAAAAAAATCTCCATTATCCTTCTCTGATTGAATAACAATCAATTTCAATATTAATATCAATATCAATATCTACAACACCATCAATATCGACACATCTACATTATCTACATCATCTATATCATCTACATCAACAAGTAAGCAAACAACAAATTCATATACGACTAATAAATAGTTTTGATATCGTCTATATAATTAAGCCTCCTGGTGATGAGCACTCTGTGTAAATGCCAATTATACTAATTATTCATACGTACATTTCTTTAATGCACACAAAAAGTACAAAAAAGAAATAAACAATTTTAATAATTATACGTTTATTTATTTTAACTTAAATCAACAACAAATAATAATCATGGAAAATATTATAATAATAATAAAACGTATATCAATCACATCACGTATAAATAAAAAGGAAAAAAAAAAACAAATTGAAAATTTATATTTTTACAATTTCCGTGATATGTAAAAACTCCTTGGAGATGCTCATAATAAATAGAAATAAAAGTAATAATATGAAAATAGAATTTAAAAAAATATTTATAGTTCAATTGGCCACGATTTGTAAATAGTCCCATGTCCGGGCCATCTCAATCAATCGTCAATTGTGATCATTTATAAAGAGAGAGAGAGAGGAAAATTTCGTCATTATAAAAATTATACGAAAATTCTTATAAAATATTTTTTAAAAATGGTTTGTTATGATCCAACTTTTTACTTAACAAATGAAATATAACAAAATCTAATATTTTAGGGAATTTTGTATGTTACGCTTTAATAGGCATGGCCAAAAAACAATGTGAACGGCCCTTTTTAGAGAGCAATATCATAAGAGCGTTATAAAAGCCCTTTGTAATAATCATTTTATATTTTTTTTTAATAACCATAAATTCGAAAGTAAAAAATAAAAGTGTAAAAAATTGCAAGAAATTTCAAAATTCTGAAATTTTTTGCCATAGATTTCAAGTTTTGTAAATTTTGCAAAGTAAGAATCCGAACGGGGCCTTGCATAAGAAGTTCATCACTAATTTCAATTAAACTCAATCGTTTGCGTTCTCGACTTAGATAAATAAACTTTTTTTTATTGAACTATTTTAAAATAATTCAAATAAAAAAAATCAAATTAAATTAAATAACACAGAAAATGAAAAAAAAAAGTTGCCCCCGGTTACGTATTGAAAATAATTATAGATGAACGAAGTTATAGATGTTATTGGTAGTCTGCAGCGTTATGATGTAGCGTGTAAAAATTAGTTTAAAAAATGAAAATAAACAACAAGTTGTTGTTGTTGTTGTAGGAATAATAATAATAATAATAATTCAAGTTTGTTGATTTTAATTTAGTGAATGTTGAAGTAAATAAATTCAAAATTAAATGATTTGATTTTTTTTTTTGGTTGTTTTCCTTTTCTTGTTGTTTTATTACATTTTTTCAATTTTTTTTTTTATTTTTTATTTTTTTTTTTGTAAGACATTTTGAATTTTTTTTATCTTCATCTGTTGCTTACTGCCATCTAATATTTGTATTGGTAATAATATTGGTAACGGTAACGGTAATATTGGTAGTGTTATGTGCATTGTGGACCGCCCACGATGTTCATTTAAAATAGCAATTCAACACTGCACAAACAATAAAACAACAAAATAGCAAACAAAATTTACGCTTTTTACAAATTTCTGTGTAAAATGATTCCCGTAAATTTATGACATTTTCTTTAAGCAAGTGTTTCTTACTTACTTATTTACTTACTTACACACTTACTATCTATCTGTCTGTCTGCCTGTGTGTCAATCCATTTGTCTATCTCTCTATTTGAAATAATGCAACAAACTAAAGAAAGACACGAATGAGCCAGCAAAGCAAACAAACAAAAAATTAAAATAAAAACACCACTAAAAATGAAAAAGCAAAACAACAACAAAAAATCGAAAATAGAAAAAATTTTTTTAGAAAAATCAAAGTAATCAAAAAAAAAAGCGACGCAACAAAACAAAATAAAAAAATAAAAGAAAATCCAAAAAAAAAACGTTAACATTTTAAATGTTTGTGTGTATGTGTGTGTATGTGTGTGTGTGCGTTTATTATACATACATGTATGTTTTTTGATATAAATGCGCAAATGAATGAATGAATGAATGTATAAAGGAATAAATAAATTGCGAGAGCTCCCAAAGGCATCTCTTTGCTTTTGCATTGCGCTTAAATGTACCAAAAAAAAAGTATGTAAAATACAACAACAACAATAATAAAATAATAGTAATAATAATAATAACAACACCTAACAATAACAACAATAACACTTAACAATAACAACATGACAAATATATAAACGCATACAATAATAATTGTCTGTCTCATTTTGGCTTTGGCAAGCAATAAAATTTTTTAATAAAACTAAATAAATAAATAAATAATAAACAATATTTTTTTTGCGTGGTTTGATATTAAATCAATTTTCGTACAATTTTTTTTTTTTGGTTTTTTGCTTTTTGTTGTTTTTGTTTTTTTTTTTTTGTTTTTTGTTCGTTGGTGCTGAAAGATACTGATACAAATTTATTCAAATTGGTTTGTTTGTCTATCCGCCAATATATTTATACATAAAAATATGATCTTTTGTTTTGAGATAGTTTAATGAATGCTCATGTAACACATGAACATGTTGAAATATGATCAATATATATATATATAAAATATAGAGGGTCTTCCAACAATATTGCCCTTATAAATTTTTCTCCCTTCTTTTCAAAGCCATTATAAAATAGAATTTTTAAAGACTTTTCTTAAAAAGGGCATCTATTATAAGAAAAATATAAGAAATTCTTTTATACAGAATTTGGGCTTTTCAAAATCGTTCAAATTTTAGTTGAATGAATCGATTTTTTTATGCTAATTTGAGTGCTGTTCAAGGGAAGAGACTTGAAAATTCTGCACTATTTGAAAAACAAAAAAAAATTTACTCATTTTTAGTTTAATGGGTACGAGTTAAATTTTTAATGCCATTTATTGTCTGTTGACTTGAAAGATTCTCAAAAATAATATAAAAAAAATTTCGTACTTAAAAATTTAATTGCCACTTAAATATCAATCAAAAAGAAAGACTTTTTGAAAAATGCTTAGAAATTTCTTGTGTAACCATGCGATTTATTTTTTAATAATTTAATAATTTAAAAATTTCAAGCTTTTTGGAGGAAACATTGAAAAATAAATTAAATTGATGAGAAGAGAGAGCTCATTTCTTAAAACTTTTACACTTTAATTTTTAAAATTATTATAAGAGAATTACTCACGTGAATTTTGAGAATTCTCTCTCTATAAAGATCACAATCGAGCAAGCCCTGCTGAAATGAAGAACGTTTTTTGTAAAAATTATTTTGTATCCTTTCAATTTGGCCGAAAATTTATTGCGTATTATTTAGGAATATTTTTTATCAGCGATAAATTTTTAAAAATAAAACCAATCATTTATTTACTTTTGACAAGCTGATGATGATAATTTCGCGATGAAATAGTTTAAATATTAAATCGTTTTTTATGAAAATCTATCTTTTAAATCACAATAAAAATTTTGATAATTCTTATCAATTCTCATAAATTTCGTAGAAGTTTCTTACAACATTCCCAAAGTTGACATTTATTATTATTATTATTGTTGTTGTTGTTGTTGTTGTTGTTGTTGCTACTACTGTTGTTGCTATTTAGCAAATAACAGGCATGAAAAAAAAGCTAAAATGTTAATTTTTAAAAGCAATTTGTAATCATCAAATTTGAGAAAAAAAAAAGCATTCTCTATTTTAAGGATTTTGCTTAGTTTGTTCTTCATCAAAAAAACAAGTAAAATTCTTTAGAGAAAAAAAATTGTGTACAATGAAATTAGAAAGAAAAAGATCAAGGATTTTTATAGATAATAATTTCTAAAAGATTTACCAAGAATTTCATTAGCTTTGATTGAAGAAATTTTTAAATATTTCCAAAAGATTTTCAGCATATTTTTGTTCATCAATTGAAATTTTTTAATTTTCTTAATTGTACTTATTACTTTTAAATTGCTTGGGGTGGCTTTAACATTAATATTTGTAATAACAATAAAAGCAATAACATTAATAACAATAAGCATTTAATTTTAAATGGAAAATAGAAAATAAACATAAACATCAGCATAAACATAAACATGAACATGGTCAAGGAAGGAGATGAGGTTGACTGATTGAAATTATTCTTTTGCCTTTTGAGAGATGGTTAAATACATGCATAGAGAAAGGTGTATAAAATTCATTATTATTATGTAGGTAAATATAAACATGTGTAAAATAGAGGAGTGGCATTTCAACATAACACATTTGAAATTGCAATTGCAATTGCTTTACTTAAGCTATTTTTTCTTTTGTAATTGTTAAAAAATAAAGGGTAAGTTCAGTCAGTGAGTTACTCTTCACTGGCTCTTTTTTTTTTGTTTGTTTTGTTGCTTTTTATTGTTATTCTGTTGATGTTTTGGTATGATAAGCATGAGCAATTTAGTAAAAGGAACAACTTGCACAACTTTGTAACAGTCCAAGTAGTTGCTTTGCTGAAATATCTTCCATTGGCAACCATTGGTAAAGTCGTTTGATCTGATGGCATGTATTTCTAGTGCTGCTTAGTTCCTTAATTTAAATAAAAAATGTTGTGCTCACTTTAATTATTATTTTTATGGCCTTCTAAATATAGCTCGCTATAGCACTGATCCGCTTTGATTCTCTTTCATCTCACAAAGAATTTTGTTGTAGTTAAAACATGCCACGAACGTTGGCTTTTTTTAACTCTAGTTCGTTCTCCTATGAAATTATTTCATTTTGGTTTTGAAGGCACTCACTTCCATTTCCCTTTCGCTTGAATTCTGATACATTCGTGCTGGGTTTATCTTAGTCATGGTTTGATTTAGTTTCGTTGGGTGTAATTCCAATTTCTTGTGGCTCTATTTCATTCTAATTTTGGAGCATTTTATTTATGGTTCATTCTGGTTTTGTTTGAAATTTATACTTAATGCGAATCGATTATTTCTAGTTTTTTATGCTACTTTTGTTTTATTCTACATGTTTTTAGCAAAAATTATTAAAATTTGATAGGAAAATTTATACTGAATATAAAGAATAAAATTTCAATTTATAGAATTGAAAGGACCTAACTTTTAGCATTTAATTCTAATTAATAATTAATATCGATTGTATTTTCAATCCTCCACACATTCATATTTCATCAATATCAATATCAATATCGACCAATGAATTGATACTAAGAAATTGAGTGGATGAATTTTTAAAAGATTAAATTGAAATTAAAGATTAATTTGTATTAATATAAAATATAAATAAAAACAGAAATAACAACAGAAACAGAAAAAGCAAAATGCATTAATGGAATATTCAATGTCAAATGTAATAAAATGAAATGAAAAGAATATGCCAAAAGAAAAAGAAAATTCTCAAGCAACAATTCTATAAATAAATGAATAAATAATTGAAAAAAGAATAATTCATCCACTGTTTCCTTTTCATGTTGTGCATTTTATTGAATATTGCTAATGAAAATCAATCAATAAAAATAAATTCATGAGAACGACTTTAGAATTGATTTGATTGAATTCATTTTTGTTCTGTTTATGAAATGAAATTTATGTATACACATTTAAAAGTTATTTATATTTCATTCGGCCAACTGAAGATGAAATATCTGAAATATTGAATTAAATTCTTGAAAAACTTTAAAAAAAAATATATCGATTTGCACAAAAGGTTAAGCGTCTTCAATTTTTTCATAACAAAATTCATCTACAATGAATAGATTCATTCAAATATCTGTTAGAGTCTTCATGGAAGCATATTTGAAAAATTTATTTTAATTTTACTTTTCCAAGCTACTTTTTTCAAACTATTTGCTAAATTTATATAAATTAGAGAATTCATTAAAAAATATAACAAAAAAATAGTAAAAATTTCTAACAGAAATTCTAACAGAACATTTCCCTCTATTATAAACATTTAATTGAATTATTATGTTGCAGAAACATTTGATGTTGCTAAACATTATCTATTAATACATGAAGAGGAAATGCTTTATTTATGAGAAAGGTGAAAATTGTTTTTATAGCTGCGAAAACATTTTCATTTGCTTTTTTCATTATTATTGAGTAAATGAAATATATTTTTAATTTACCATATTGCATGCTTTTATTGTTCTTATGTGTCTGTATATATATATATATATATATATTGTGTGTGTGTGTGTGTGTGAGTACATTTATTTTTACGCCATGATTTTATTATGTCTATATATAGCGAAAGAATGCGCCCAACAGAGTGCGTATTTGTGAGTGCGTGCGTGTGTGTATGTGTGATTGGGGAGTATTTTCCATTAATATACCGCAAATTTTTCCTAGAATGAAAATATTTCATATTTGCTCTAATTCTTGTATTTTTTTCTATTTTTTTTTTTTTTGCTTCTTATATTTTTCACTCATATTTTATGAGTTCCATTCAAAAGTTTGCAAGACTGATCTTCAGAGATCCCAAACAGTATTAAGTAAAATTTATCTTTAGTGGTAAAACTCATTAAATAGAAAACTTAAATAATTTTGAGCTTAAATTTAAACTTTGCAACGTTTGTTGAAAAGTTTAATCCCATAACGGCCCATGCGGCTTGTAAATTTCCCTAGGAACTATTATGTCATAATAATATGATGCACTCAAGTCCGTAGGATTTAATTAAGCCGTATCGAGTGACTTACCTATAAAATCCAAATTCTAGAGTCTCAGTTTTATAAAGAATTTTTGACTAGAGTTCTCCATGCGATGATGATGGCTTAAGTAGAATCGATGGCAAAATTAAGCATAGTTCATAGAATTTTGGCAATGAAACTAATCGTATTAACAGGCTGATACATTTAGCCTACGAAGTTATTTTCTTTGTTATACTTTGTTGTTATACTTTGGTATTATCGATTTTATAAAAGTTGTTGACTTTTATAAAAGTTCATGGAAATTAGCCAAATCAGTTGTGGATCTGTATCTATAAACATTTAGATCCAGTGAACTATCATTTTTCTATTTGGGAAAAATTCTCTTCACTTTTCGTTTCTCAAATATAAAATGCTCTCTTGAAATTTTCTGTCTCCATGAATTTATCCACAATTTCCTTGACTTTTCATTTGTTTTGCAAATGTATGAAGTGAAATTTATCTATACACACATCCATGCACACATATAAACACACTTACATACATTTATATATTTATAGAAATTATTGTGTAAATTTTTTCAATTATCGTTCCTTTTTTTTCAATGTTTATTTTCCATATTTTCTTTTTGCCTTTTCTGCTTCTTTTTTTTAATTTTCTTCTATTAAGAACAAGGCTGCGTTTGCGTATGCATGTGTTTGCATGTATTCTCTGCTGCTGCTGTTGCTGCTTCGCTTTCACCTCTCTCCAACTAAACTCTTGTGTTTTGCTTTTCTTTCAAATTGCACCGTTTCAATTGTTCAATTGTTGTTGTTGTTGTTGTTGTTGTTCATTACACATTACTGCTCACATGTGGTCTTCTGATCTATTGACGACTGCAAAATATTTGTACATTATTTTACAATTGCTCTTTGCGGTCGATTTCTATGTTGCTTAAAGAAATTAAAATGAAATTCAATGACAATAACAATAACAATAACAACAAAAGAAACTAAACGAATAAATGGAAACGAACGAAATTATTTTTCAATAACAATTCCAAAGTTCATTTTTAAAAATAAAACATCAAACAATATAAAAATGCAAACAAACATAATAAAAGAAAGAGAAAGAGATCAGTGTCAACTGAAAGAGATAGAAATAGAAAATTGCAGGCATTTTAAGTTAACAAGCACTTGAAAAGGGGGTGAAAAAAGACAAAACTTTTCTCTAGCCATTATTATTATTATTATTATTGTTGTTGTTATTATTATTATTATTATTTTGTTGTTGTTGTTGTTGTTCTTGTCAGCTTTACCTCACCAAAACTCAATTTATGCCAATTTCAATGATCTCTTGCAATGATAATGCTGCTGCTAATGCTAGTGCTAATGCTGATGCTGATGCTGATGCTGATGCTGATGCTCCTCCGTGGTATTTTCTTCAAAATATTTATACTATTTGACACTAAAGTTTTTTTTTGCAAAGTGCGTGCTTTTGTAGCATAATTTATATTATTTTATGTCTCGTGTTATTCATTTTGTTTATTTCCAGTTTGGATGCGCATTTTTTCTATTCAAAAATGTGACCACAAAAGGTTATGCACATTCTAATAAAGAAAACTGAAATGCGCATGGAAAAATGGCGTACACTTCAATCAATTTGAATTCTTTCAATGCCAACGGTTTTTATATATTTTAAATCTGATTATATGGAATGGAAAGGAATGGAATGGAATGAAAATGGAATCGATAGCAAAGCTTTTATTGATAATGCTCTTCTTTACCACTTACCCTCTAATTTCTAGACCGTTCTCTTTAATTTTTTATGAACTAAACAAATTTACGGTCAATTCCCATTATGTCTAGAGAAGACTGATGTGGCTGGCATTTTTATTCTTTTTAATCATTTAAAGTCTGCGTAATTATTTCAAAATAAATAGAACGCAGCAAAATACAGTTCTCTTTTCTTATCAATTTAATTTATTTTTCAATGCTTCCTCCAAAAAGCATTAAAATTTCTTTTAAACTTGAAATTTGTTTTATTAAAAATAAATTGCTTGGTTACACAAGAAATTTCTAAGCATTTTTCAAAAAGTCTTTCTTTTTGATTGATATTTAAGTGGCAATTAAATTTTTAAGTACGAAATTTTTTTTATATTATTTTTGAGAATCTTTCAAGTCAACAGACAATAAATGGCATTAAAAATTTAACTCGTACCCATTAAACTAAAAATGAGTAAATTTTTTTTTGTTTTTCAAATAGTGCAGAATTTTTCCTTTGACATAAAAATTCTACGAAATTCTACGTTCAACGAAAACTTTTACTATTTTGGAAGAACCCCACAAAAAGTTATACTTTTTGATATATTTCTTATAGGCCCAAATCTTTATGGCGCATTAGAACACTTTTTCCATATGCAATAATTTATCTATTAATGATTAGGCGAATCCTAATAAATATGACACTAATGGAATATTTTTATTACTCTTAAAAAGCACTTTTCAGGCACTAACTTTTGAATAACGTAAAAAAGTTTTAATTTTATTTAGTTTTTTAATTACTTCAGTTTGATTAAGGAATTGAATTACTTTTTTAATCAAATAAGAAAGCAAAATATTTAAAATAATAGCAAATTTAATAATAAATGAATTATTTATAAATAAAAACTGCAAGAGAGTAACGAAAAAAAAACAGACATCTCTATTTTGTCGAAGTAAGCGAAGCCGCTTCTATTCTTGTTCTTTTTTTTTTTTTTTTGTATATTCATAGATTTTCTTATATCTAATTGCACTGACATCACTCAAAGGCAGTTTTCTAGTTCGTAACTCAATCGACAACAATTTCTAAACTTTGTCCATCATTGTCCAACATTTTTCATGTTTTTATGATCTCTAACGCTGCGGCAATAACAGTTATTTTCTTAATTTATTTTAATTGCTCTTCTCAATAAATAAAAACTTTATAGTAAGTCGTGCCCGAATAAAATACCCTACAACTTTTTTTGGATTCATATAATTTAAAAGTCAAATAAGCGAATCGTAAATCAACAAAGTAAAAAACTGCAATTTTTAAATTAATTGAAAAGTTTGTTATATGAGAGGGCTTAAAAAAATGTACCAATCTGGACCAAATTTGGTTCGTACGTATTTTATAAAAAAAAAAAAAAAAAAAAAAAACAAGACAATTTTAGTTTCGTTTAAATTATTTTTAAAATTGTAACTTTTTTCTATGGAATGACTTTTTTTGTAAGAAAAGCTTTAAGTGGGGCGTGATCATAAAAATGCTCAGATTTTCAACATTTTCAATAGGATTTGTCTCTGAACCAAAACACACCTTTCTACTAAATTTCATTAAAATATTTTAAAAATTGCGATCTGTAGCTTGATAACACATTTTCATGGACAGACGGATATGCAAGCTTAAATCGAATCAGGGATTAATCTGAATTTGATTGATATAATAAAAAAATGATTTTGTCTCAAGTCCTTTTGCGTGTATCAAAAATGGTGTAGGGTATAAAACGAATTTTATTAAAATTACTAAAATGAGGTAACTGAGTTTCTACTTAAACTACAGTCTTAAAATGAAAAATGGCAAACTAAAAAGAAGGAGTGAAAAAGAGTGAACCAAAACAAACAATAAAATCTAAAAATTTCTTTTTTAAATAATCATTAACTATTTGAAAAGAGACAAAAAAGCCGTAAATAGAAAAAAAAACTAAATGCAAACATAAAAATGTAAAAGAAACAAAAACGCGAAGAAAAAAAAACAGTGAAGAGAGGAAAATTTTACATAAAAAATAAATTTTTTAATGTAAAACAGCGAGCGCAAACATAACAGAAATTCTTTTGTTATTTGTTGTTGTTGTTACTTTTTTTATTTGCTCTAACTCAATATATTTTCAATGAGATAAAGTAAATGGACGCTTATTATTATCTACACAACATTATATATAAACACACACATACACACATGCACATACACACATGCACATACACACACAATATGTAAACAGGAATACTTTTGTATAAATATCTAGTTATAGCGTAAGCAAATACGTAACGATCAAATAGAAATAAAAGCAAATAGACAAATATAATATAGAAAATTATACAAAATGAGATGGCTGCTAATAGCAAAAGTAAAAAGGTAGAGAAAGAGTAAGAATCATTTAGAGATGGCCAAACCTTTATCTGTACAATAATATTTGTAAATAAATGTGTCTAAATGAAAACAAATAGTTTTTCTTAATATTGAATGTTTATTTGTATATATATATATATATATATATATATATATATATATATATAACGGTAAAAACTAACAAAACAATAATAACGATTTCAACTCCAACAACCATCAACCATAAACCATCAGCCATCAGCCATCAGCATTTTATGTTTAAAGATTATCCGCAAGCCCAATAAATAAATACAAATTTGTGCATTTACACACACACACACGCACACACACACACATCACATGGCCATAAGCTTTAATGCTACTTTATGCAATACAATCAGTCTGCCAATAAAAATAGAAAGATAATGATGATGAGGAAAAAGTAGAAGAATAAGAGAAAAGAAATAAATGCTAAACAAGTAATAGAATGAGATGAGTATATTTGTTGTTGTTTTTCTAACATGATGATGATTATAAATGTTCAGTGCAATATATTTATAGTTGATATTAATAATTTTTATGTGTATCCCTCCTACTCCAATGCAAGCACACAAGCACACAAAAACATTTTATTTATTTATATAAAAATTTTGTAAACGTGTAACATTAAAATGACTTGACTACATAACATTTATATATGTAATCGGTAGCTAAATAAATGCTGAACACTAAATGAACAACAATAACAATTGAGCAATTTAACTTAACTTAAAAAATGTAACATAACGCCATTAAACATATGAATATAAACAGATATTGTACACTTGTAGAGATACCTGCACGCATCCACTGGAAAACTTAATGGATAAATAACAACAACAACAAATCATTCTATTAGTTTCCCCTCACCAACCATAAATATTCTTTTGCATTACAAAATAACGAGATACAAATTATAAGACATCGACATTCATTCTAGTCTTCTTCTTCTTCTTTTTCTTCTTCTCATTATTATCATTTATTATTATTATTATTATTATTATTATTATTATTATTATTATTATTATTATTATTATTATTAAGTGTTTTTGTTGTTGTTGTTGTTGTTGTTACTTATTAATTGATATCGTTCATATATTTTTCAAGAACAACATTCAATTCTCCTTTAGCTGCTTCTTATTTTATTGGTTTCTATTCTATTGCTGCTGCTACTGCTACTCCTGCCCTCCTCTGTTTGCCTCCCTCGCATTAGATTTTCTCATTAATTCCATCATATTTACTTTATTCATAAATTTATTATATTTACATGTTTCTATTTAAAGGTATTTATTGAAGTAAAGATTTATTTATTACATAACAATATAAATATGTTGATGAAATTGTCAGATAACGTGTCAGTCATCTCACGATCATTTTCATTTAATAAACTTCACATAATCTCTATTTTAGATTATTTATTGAATATGGATGTAAATTGGCCATGGAAAAAAATTGAAAAAAAATATTTAAAAAAAAAAAAATTTGCAGCTACGCAAGATTTGGCATTTAAATTCTTTGAGATTTATCGGATTTAACGATTTGAGGTAGATGCAAAATTTAATGCATTCTTGGTGATGACTACAACGATATTAAATCTAAGTTATACTAAAAGTTATACTTCAAAATCGAATTATAATTTAAATATGAATAATTATTAATTTTAAATCAAGTGACGATAGTGATAGATTTGCCACGCCCCATATAAATATATTATATGACAAAATGCAAATCATTTTTCACTTACTTATTAAACCCAACAGGCAAAGATTGAAGGTATATTCATTTTGTCATTATGTTTGTAACACTCAAAGGAGAGTGCATCAACTTCTGAATCGATTTAGATATGCCTTTCTGTCTGTCCATCTGTCCTTGTGTTATTAATATTCTTTTGATGGCAAAAAAAAAAAAGATATCGGATTCAAAGTTGGCAGGTTGGTATTGAAAATAGGCAAAACCGATTAAAGGACACGCCCCCAATACAACGTAAACTGAAAACACCTCGATTTTCTTAAGCAAAATTTGATAATTTTTTACTCATTATTTGCAAACGACAAAAAGTAGAGAGCTGAAATTTTGTAAGGCCATTGAGCTGCCACATTTGTCCAATAATGTCATTGATGTATTTATGATGGATATCCAAGATTTGGTTTTAACCTAAGATGTAATTTTCCTACTTATTTTTCTCATAAATGCAAAACTATCGAGCGGGCCATTATTTATATTTAATTCATTCATGTAATTAACACTTTTTCCAATTTTTTGCTATTATTATTATTTGTTGTTGCAGCTGTTTTACTTCTTTATTTATTTTATTATATAGCATTTTTTTTGTATTTTGTATTTGTTTGCTGTTTTGTTGTTTTTGTTTTCTCCAAAAAATTGCAATGAAATGAAAAAAATTACTAACGACGTTTAAATGAATGAAATTGAAAATGCCTGCTGTTTTCAAATATTTTTGCATTCTATGCATTTATTCATCTATCTTTATATATGATTAGATTCAAAAGTGTAAAATGTAATCTTTTTTAAGTGATTATAAGCAGAAGAATTTTCATTTTACTTCTCAACACCGCTGGAGTTTCACACAAATCAAATTAATAACCCAAGAAATTTTATTTCTTTACATCTCTCCAACTTTTCCTTCTAAATGCATGATAAAGGAAACGATAAACAGGAAGTAAGAGAAAGAGAGAGACAGACAGAGAGAGAGAGATAGAGAGAGAGAGAGGTAGGGAGAGGTAGGGAGATATATTACACACCCAGAATAAAAAATATTTTGGCATTTACTTCTTTATATGCCGCATGACCTGTGAAGCAGTAAAAACTTTTTGTGTAGTCACTTGTAACATTTTGAAGAAAAGCCTTTCATTTGCGTAATCTATTTTAGAATGAATTTTTACCATGCTTTCATTTGTCTATTTGTTGCATGCCAAACTTTTCATCAAGCAAGAGCCAAAAATGCTTATTAAGCTAAGCAAGCATTTTTCATATGATGATTTTGGCCTACTTTTAAAATTTTTGCTTATTTGAAAAATCGTCCAATTTTTTATACAATTTTAGCAAAAATCCTAGACTGCAGATTTTATAAAACTTGTATGCAAAATTTCATTCTTACAACGTTTTATGTTTTAAGCCATGATCCTAATCAAAGAATTAAAACTTTGATTAGGAATTTTTCCATTTTATTTTATCTTGGCTTTTTAGTCATTTTTTTCTTCTTTTTCTTCTTCTTGAAAGATGGATGCACCTTTTTTATAATAAAATAATATTTAAAAAAAAGAAAAAAAATGTCTTCCTTTTAGTTAGATAAGTTCAGCTCAGAGAGAAATATCAAAATATCAAGTGAAAAATTGTGTGTGATGCAGTAAAATGAAATTCTCATGGTGATTATGGCGACATAACTGATTTACTGATTGGATAAATTAATTATAGAAAGTCGAAAAAAATTATCCACAAAAAAAAAAAAATAAAAAAACAAAAAATTGAAAGCAGAAGCATCTCATTTCCCTCACATAAAATTCTTTAGTGATGTTTGGGAATGCCAAAAAAAAAAAAAAAAGAAACTGTCATGAGATTTTATGTGCCGTGCCCTCTCTCACATAATTTCTTCATTTACTTTAACTAAGTGTAAAACGTAAATAAAACAAATACAAGAGACAAAGGCAGAAGGAAAAAATAAAAAAAAAAATACAAAGAAAAAGCCAGAAAAACAAAAATTGGAAAAGTAAAAAAAAATGTTGGTAGGTGTATTAAGGAGAAAGCATCATAATTTTCAGTGCTTTGTGGTCAAGTGCGTTTCACAATGTTCACATATAAATATAAATATGTAAACGCACACAACCACCAAATGCCTCATAAAGATGGGAATGTTTTAAAGCAAAACAAAGCAACATAAAACATAAAAATAAATAAATAACTAAACGAAACAAAGAAAAAAAGCCAAACATTTTTGTTCCATCATTCGTGTCAAGTAGGCCATAGACAATAACACATATTTTTACCAGTTGGCCTTTTTTTAACCTTCAATCATTTCTATGAAATGATACTGATGACGTTAAACAAGATCATCATCATTATCATCATCAATAACATCATCATTATCATTATCATCATTATCATTAGTCTTTTATTCATATATCTATGGCTGTCATGATATGTGCCTGATGACTGAAATGATGATGTCATTATTGATAAATAATGATAATTATTGTAATAATGTTGTTTAGAGAAAATATTTGATGGCCATTCATTCAAATATATTGATTACTTAAATTATTGTAAGCCGACCATGAAAGACGTCGCTGTTTATAAATTTGTATGCTTCTATTTTTCTATTTAGCGGTCTTTTTGACTTTTATTTCGTTTATTTGATATTTTTTGACCCAAGTTCATTTCTTTCTACTTTCTTTGCTTTTTTACTTTTTTTTTTTCTTTCTTTTCGTATTTTATTGTATTCATTCAATTTGATGATGGCCACTTGATAAAAGTACGCTGGATTCAATATAATATTTGTAATATAAATATTAGCACAATATTAAAAAAGTGGCAACAGCAACAATAAGAACAATAAAATCAATGATAACGTCAACGATGAGTCAATAAACTTTATATAATGCCTATTTAGCTTCATCAACTATAAAATTACTATTCAATAATAATCATAATCATCATAATCATCATAATCATCATAATAATAATAATAATAATAATAAAAGTGTAAAACATGAGCTAGACATGATATGACTGACATTCCAAATGAAGTCGCTGCTAATATTTCTATCTAAAACTGGCAGACTAGCAAATACATAACAATAAAAATGCTACTTTATTATTTTATTTATGCGGTACCCATTCCATTTTATTTATATAAATGAGCAATATTTAATAATTTCTTTCTTCAACTTCAACTTCAACTTCAACATTTCAACTTCAAGTCAAAGTGCCTTAACTAATTCAAAATTTATAATCATGTTAGATTGATCGCCATTTCATGTAATCATCATAATATGTGACGATTAAATATCAGCTCCAAAAAAAAAAAAATTATTGAAGAAACTAATTAATGAAACAAAGTTAATAGAAAGTGATGAGTGCAAAGTGGAAGTGCAGAGTTCGATTTCTCTAATCCCGACATGCGAACTCCAGAGAAATATTCAAATAATTATTAAATTGGCTGGAATTATATAGACGTATAGTCTCGCCATTATGCTTAATTCAAAAACAATTACAAATCTTCCAAGAGAGAGAGAGAGAGAGAGAGAGAGCTTTTAATAGTTTTTGAAAGTCTTTACTTGAAATTATTATGGAAAATTGCTCTATAAAGTTCCAGACAACGGAGTTTTCGCAAACGCATACAAAATTCAATCTCATGCAATAAATTATTTCAAGCTCATAGATTCCATGATAACAAAAATTAAAACAAATTGTATTGATAATCGATTGAATGATTAAGCAGCATAATAATTTTTGACTATCTATTAATTGTCAATTGTTATGGAAAAAAGATAACAAGCGACAGAATTTTCCCTTTCAATTTTTATATTTTCTCTCATAACATAATTGTGGAAATTTCTTATAGTAAGAAGTGTCAAGTTAACAAATTTTATGATCATCATTAAAATTGTCATAACGATATTTTTTAATAATAATTTCGTACATATCAAATAAATATTAATTATTTCTATGATCATCTGTTCACACTTTTTATACACAACACAAAAAAGAAAAATAACAATAATTATAACTATAAGAAGAAGACGATGAAAAACAAAACAACAATAATCTGAATAATTTTCATGACATTTCATGGCATTTATTTAAGAAAAAAAAAAAACAACAAAAAAATTTCTTCTTTCTCTCCTTACTTTTATGTGTGTTTGTGCGAGCGCCCGCGCATGTGTATGTGTGATTAATAAGTTTGTTGTTGTTGTTGTTGTTGTTGCTGCTGCTGCTGCTGTTATTCTTATTAATAATGTATAATTAAAATAAATTTGTCACACAAAACATTTAATTTTTTTTAATATTATTATTTGTTCATTGTTGTTGTTATTGTTGTTGTTGTTTTTTTTGCTTTATTGTTGTTGTATTTTATTTTGTATATGAAAATTGTCCGAACGCAGATAGAAAAACACAAAACTTTCATTTCTTTCATTTGATATGATTTTTCTTGTGGTTGTTGTCTCTGCTATGAAACATCACTGATATTGTTGCTGCGTTTGATATTGTTATTGTTATTGCTGTTGCTGACTTTTTAATAAACATTGTAATAGTCATAATTAAACATGTATCATAAATATGTTTATGAATATGCCAAATACAAAAAACGATAATAAATTTATTAAAAAAAAAAAAAAAAACAAAAAAGAAAAAAACAAAATTACAAATTTTTTTGCTTTTGGTTTAGTTTGATATGGATTATATTGAAATGAAATTTTATGGCGCTAATATATTTGAGGTGTTGACTATGAAATCTACAGCAAAAACAAAAACAAAAACAAAAACCCGAAATTGCTATATTTGAAAAGTCAGAGAGAAAAATAGAAATATCAAGAAAGCATGCAGAGTTGGACTTTTTAATTTCCTACACTTTTAGTAAAAATACAAATCAAAATGATAAAAATGTTAGATTTTTCATATGAATTAAGCAAAAAATGTATTAATTGCAAAATTAATCAATTTGATACAAATTTTTATCCGAAATAACTGCTCTGTATCGATTTCTACATAAGAAAGACCTTTAGAGTTTGTGACTTTTCTTTGCAAATGAGAAATGACAAATAGTTTAGGCCTTCAGATTTTAGCAGATCTCTTACCAAATTTTTTTAAAACTAAGTCCAAAATTTTTGTCTACAATTCGCTTATAGAAAGAAATTGCACAGACCCATGGTTTTAAATTTTTATAGAAAATGTTTATGAATAATAATCAGATTAGCTTAAATAGAGAAGATAGAGGTCTATCTATGAAATTCCTTTGGGTATAATATAGAAATTTGCAATAACTTATTAAACTCTAAATTGCTGAAAGTTTTAAAAAAATTTCTTCAAATTCATTAAGAAATAAAAATTAAAAATATAAATAAATTATTTTGATTATTATTTTCGCTAGTTGTTTTCTCTTTTTTTTCCCTTTTTTATCTTTTTGATTTTCATTTCATTTTATTTAATAAATATTTGAATGTGTTGGCGCGACGCCTGCTACTTAAAGCAGAAATCCAGTAGCAATAACGCATTAATTATTATATCATCTTAAATTTAATATTACAGTAATGTGAAATGAAAGTAATTTTGATCATTAAGCGGATCAAAATTTAATTTTGCGATTTACTTGAAATTTCATTATATTATATTTTTATATGATTTTTCCCATATTTCTTTTTCAAAATTTAATTTTCTCTTCGCTTTAATGCGTTACACAATTTGTGATTAAGTCCATCTTAATAAAAGTTTACTTGCAAAATTATAATTAGATTTTTAAAAAAATGCGATAAGTAATCAATTTGTTTTTTTTTCTTTTTTATATTATTTACATTATATTCGATAAAGTTAATAATTGTGAAAAGTAGGCGTAATCTGTAAACACTTTCTTTTTATTTTGATATATTTTCTTTTTGAGAAAAATCTTCAAATACGCCCGATGACAATGTCAACACTCTTTAACAATAGCGGCCACAACAAAGTAAAGCAAAATAAATGAAAATATCATAAATGATTAAAATCGAATATTAAGTAGCCTCTACAATCGTTACGAGAAAAGATCAAAGAAGCATTAAGAAGTGATGAAAGATCAGCTAGAATATATTTCAGATTTCAAAGATCAAAGCAATATATTAAACAAAAGTTTTACAAAAATAGTGCTAAAAGTCAGACCCAATTTGAATTCTCAGAGATTTATGTCATTAGTTCTGCTAAAAGTCAGACCCAATTTGAATTCTCAGAGATTTATGTCATTAGGTCTGCTAAAAGTCAGACCCAATTTGAATTCTCAGAGATTTATGTCATTAGGTCTGCTAAAAGTCAGACCTAATTTGAATTCTCAGAGATTTATGTCATTAGGTCTGCTAAAAGTCAGACCCAATTTGAATTCTCAGAGATTTATGCCTCTTTTCATTATATGAAAAGGAGGTTCAAACCATCGACTTATGTAGACAAATTTTAGATCAATTTTAGACTTTCGTCAAAGTAAGGCTTTCGATCCAAAACTTTCGACTTTGAGTTTAAACACGCTTTCAAAAATATCCTTAAAACTGTAAGTAGGAAGTTTGACGGAGATCAAAGTACTAAAAAAAGAGCAACCAAACTTAAATCAATTCAAAAAGTAAAGTTACTACATTTTAAATCATTTTTCGATATTAAAAACACTCACACACAACTTTAATATCTTCATAATTTCATAAATGTTGTGCGGCAAAAAAAAATTATCTAAAGTTTATAATTTTATTGCTGTTTGTAGATTTTTAAGTAAATGGCAAAATTTTTTTGTTAAAGTGTTTTATATCTGATCTGTAAAAGTTATGTGAGGTTATAAACGATTTCAATTCCTACTATGGCAATAATTTCGAAAATAAAGCTATTAAAATATATTTATTGAATTATATTTGTATTTTTTTTTTATGTCAAACACAAAATAAACAGAAACAAACTGTTAAATAAATAATTATATAATAAAAGTAATCAGAATACGTGAATAATTCATATTCCAAAAATAAACAATAAGTAAATAATTTTAAAAAAAAATTAACTAAAATGAAATAAAATGAAATGATAGAAAGAAATGAATAAATTAATGCCAGAGGAAAAAAAAAGGAAACCAGAGCAAAATGAAAACAGTAAAATCAGAAAAAAATATATATATAAATTCAATTCAGCCTTGACAGTCAAGTGTCAATTGTTGTAAGTGATTTTCGCTTGCTTCAATTTTTATTGCTGGATTTTTCAACAAATTTGTTGTATTTTCTGAGTGTTTTTTGTTGTTTTTTTTTTGTTTTTTGTTTTTTGCTTTCTTATAAAAACAATTTTATGTTTATATAAATTTATGTTATTTTGGATAATGCCATAAAAGTCGCTGCAATCAACAACACCAACAACAATAGCAACAGCAATAGCAACAACATATTGTGAGTTCATTTTTACAGTTGTATTTATTTCTTACCTTGGCCTAAATTGTAGGCGGCATATAATTATGGCTTTATAATTGAAAATTATTTCAATATAATTTTTATAATAATTGAAATTGAAATGATGATGCTATTAATTATCTAATTAAACTTTTTAATCATTTGAATAAAACGTGCATATTTTTAATGGTCAAATCTCTAAACGACTTATTTAGAAGTCGTATAATTTTCAAAATTCAATTAAATTATGATTTTACACTTTTCTTCCGTTTCTAAATTTATGAAACAAGTTCAATCAACAAACGCAACAGCTTCTATAGTGTTGCCGTTAACTTCAAAGAATAATCGTGTTTCATGCTAAATCAAAAATTATTCATTAATAAGCATAAAAAATTTTATATTTAAATTTAAAAAATTTTGAAATTTCAATAATAGATCAATATTGAA
The DNA here is from genome assembly GCA_023089585.1 of Melophagus ovinus. Lineage (NCBI taxonomy): Eukaryota > Metazoa > Arthropoda > Insecta > Diptera > Hippoboscidae > Melophagus > Melophagus ovinus. The sequence goes on from JAKKIB010000178.1 coordinate 5,571,181, forward strand.
TTGCACATCTAAATCTAAAAATTTAATAATTCATTTAACGAAATATTTTATTTCATAAAATTGAATATTTCCGTTTTCGACATAAATATGACGCTGCCAGATTTGTGCGATTTTTGGATAAAAGTTATGTTTTATCGAAATTTTATAAGCACATAATAAAAATCCAGGACGAAATCGAAATAAAAAATATGTGTTACTTGAATCATCATAAAACATGTTGCTCTTCCACTAGAAAATTTATATAAAAAAAATCTCGTTAAAAAGCGACAAATGTCCTCAAATAATAAAATATTTGCCAGTAGGAATCAGGGCCTTGATATTTTTGTTTCAATATGGGCTACCTTAGAAAGAAACTGAGGAATATGATCTAAAATTCAAAACGTTCATTCAAACGATTTCCTTAACAAATTGCGAAAAGTGCTTTTTAGTGCATCGATTGATGATCAATCAATTTAAAAAAAAAAATAGCAAAAATTATCAATTAAATTAAATATTATTTTCATAAAATTTTCAATGGTGAGAAAGAAAGAAAGAAAATGCAAAAATATAGAAATTTATGAAAAGTTTTTGTAATTAGATATTGCCCAATGAATGGCTCATTTTACCCACATTCAAAATATATTATTTCATTTTTTTGTGCGTATCATAAATTTCAAAATGTTATATAAAAATAATTTCTTGAAGTATTCAAATGATTTTTATTTACACTAAAAGCATAATGATACAATGAAATTTGAGATAAGACAAAAGGCGGAAACTTAAAGCAAAAAATCCAAACGTATATTTATTATTAAATTTTTATAAAATTTCTTTTATGTAAATATTATGCTTTTTCATATTGTAAAAATTAGATCAAATCAAAAGAAAAAAAAATTATTAATAATAGAAAACATAAAATGTATAGAAATGTGCTGACATTAACTATTTAATTTCAAATAAAAGAGAGAGAGAGAGAGAGAGAAAAGATTTTAAAAAAACATTAAAAGAAGCGAAAAGCTTATTAAATTTTATGTATATTTGTACAATAAAGATAACATTTTATAAGTGTTGCAGATCGAGTAATAAAGACATAAAATGTTTATTTGCATGATAAACAAAAAAAAATATAAACATCATAAAATGTATCTCTTCATTTATTACGTTTCAACTCGCTTCATTTCAATAAAATTTTATATAATTTTTATAATATTTTTGGACAAAATTCTAAGTTAATTTAAAACTAATGAATCGGTCACAAAAGCAAAAAATTTGCTCTTGTTTGTTTGAAAATAAAAAAAAATATAAAAAAAAAAAATCTTCAATATTTTGAAAAGATTCCTTATTTGAGATGGTTGAGAGAATTGAGAGAGTTTGCAAGAGATAGATCAATTTAGCTCAAGTTTTGTAAATATAATAAAGCAAGTATTGTAAAAGTTTAAAACTTAATAAGGCCCACATTGGGGCCACTTTTTTATAGAAAAGGGTCTCAAAGTTATCTAATTTGAAACTTTATTCCATGAAAATACAGTAAAACTTGACACTTTTCTAAAAATCAGTTGTATAGTTAGTTGTCACAATGGAAAAAATGAATGGAGAAGTGCAAATCGTTTGTAAAACCGATTTTGAAGCATTTGGGATGGGAAAGGGATTTCAAAAATTCATACCGCCTGGATTTATAAATGAATTCTTTTGAGTTTTTATTTGAATTGACTTCACTTTCACATAAATACTGTAGAGAATTTATTCTTTGTTTTATGAAACATAAATTTTAAATAATTTATATGAATTTATATGCTCAATAAAATTCTTACTTAACTTTGTTTTTATTAAAGGCTCTGAATTTTGCTTAAGTTGATTAAAAAACGTAAAAAAGCATAACAAAACAAAAGCAAAGAGAATTGAAAAATAAAAAAGTTTATATGTGATTAAGATATTTTGACAAAATTTTATGCAATAAAGTTAAATAAAGTTCTTTCATAAAAGGCAACATTTCATTTTTAGTATTAAATTACATTTAGATTTATTCAAATTTTAAAAACTTGTATCAATTTTTGATGCATATTAAAATGTAAACATTTATGACATATCATGTCAAAAAATATTAAAATTAAAATAATTGACATTTTAAAACTCTTTTAATATTTTTCATATTATTTTTTTATTTTAATATTTTAAAAAATTATATATATGTATATATTTATATATTAAAATTAGTAATTGTGGAGTGTGTAAAAATGAGAAATTATTCAAATTAACGTTTTAATTTGAATTAGTAGTTTTTTGCTAGCTACTTTATTGCTTTAAAATGTTGCTGAAACATTGTTGGAAATTTGACAACTCTGCATTAAAATTTCAACTCTGACATTACATGCTAATCAAATAAATTTAGGGTAGCATTCAAGAAAAAGAAAATTCTCAAATTAAAGATAAATTTTAAGAATTTGTGAAAAATGACTCGAATTCTCTGGAATTTAAAAGAGACATTCAAAACAGTATAAAGATGAAGAAGAATAAAAGATTCTATAATAGTTTTATTCATTTTCTCATTTTTATATTCAATAATTGTTATCAATAATTTATATTGACATTCACTAAATAATTGATTTACGTCATTCCTTTTATCATAAATGTTTGACATTCATTTTATATTTTGTCATATTAGTAGAATTTTTTCATTATTTTTTTAAAGTGATTTTCACATCGTAAAAAGCATACTTTTTAACTATATAAATGTATTCCAGTAATTACTTTTGGACTCGAATATTTATTACATCAATTCATCTGTTCTATACAAATGACATTTCGAAGTAAATGTAACCAATGTGGTGATAACTTTCTTCTCTCACATGCCAACATATCATAGCATGGGGTTCTTGATATTCATGTCATTGTCATTATCACTGTCATTGTCACTGTCATTGTCACTGTCACTGTCACTGTCACTGTCACTGTTAGTGATACTATAAATGAGTTGTTTATTAAATTTAATAAAATATCCTAAGATTTTATGGAATTCTTATAAAACTTATGTAATAAATATGGACATGCAAAAGAATTTATCTATCAAATTATCTGTCAATTTATCTGTCTACGTCAATGGTACAAGCCTCATCAGATATTCTCATATTACCATACAATTATTTATGAATATTTTTTCAATTTTAATTCTTGTTTTATTTAAAGTTCTATAAAAATACAATGAATGATTGAAATTTCTGTTTTAAATTGAAATTTATGCTTTATAGCAAATAAGAAATGTGGCAACAATACGCATGGCATTTTAACTTTTTAAGCTGCCTTCGAAAAAAAAAATTGAATAAAATTTGCAATAATTAAAAAACAAAAAAAAAGTGAAGAAGTAGCAGCAGCAGAGAAACATCTGCTGATATAGTTGATTCGTAGTCGGTTGATTAGTATGATTATTATGCATATAAATATTTATATAGAAATTATTTATGGGAATACCAAGAACAATAATTGCTTTCATTTAAAAATATACATATAAACTCTCTTTGTCTCAATTACTTTGATCTTTGACGTATTTACCGCTTTTCAATTGCGTTGTGCAATTTACAAAAAAGTGTAAAAATATAAAAAATTCAAAAAGAAAAAAACTAAATCGGTAAAGGCTAAATTATTGAACTGAATAATAATGATAACATTTTTTCCCTATTTACTTTACACATTAGATTTTATATACACAAATAAAATCAATACGTATTGATAATAAAATAAAATGAAAATGAATAATAATAATAATAATAATAATAAGAATAAATTTTATAACAGAAAAATTAAAAATTATTTATTCTAATACGGCAAATGCATTAAAACTAAATGCAGCAATAACTCACTACTTCATTTAATAAAATGAAAAAAATCCGAAAAGAGTTTCTAAAAAATTTTATTTAATTCAAATTTTTATTTGAATAACAAAACTAACTTTATTTCTTAAATAAAGTTTATCAATTTATTTTTATTTAGCCATTTTCAAATAAGCCTATACTTTCATTGGAATTGAATCTAATGCCAAATCAAAATTCCTCAAAATATGGTGCAAAATGTCCTTCTATGAAAACACACACAAAGTGACGATTTCATATGAAACTCGATCACTTTGTTTTAGAAAGCAATTCTGAATCTGCCGATCAGTAAGAAAAAAGGACGCCATTTCGTGGGTTGTAAAATTGTATTATTGGGGAAAAGGCATTGCAAGGCATCACACTGAAAAAGGAAAAATTAATTTAATTCAGAAGGGCTGAGAATTCACAAATCTTTACAGAATTCTTCATAAGCTGGCAGTGCCCAATAAATTAAAGTTTCTACGAAAAACAAAAATTATCAAAAATTATTATTTATCAGTATAAGAAAATAATTTTGAAAAAATTTGTTCCATTTTAATGGGTTTTTTAATCTAAGCAATTAGGAAGGCCCTTGATATTTAACGGGCCTTTTGTGCTGACTGATGGAAAAAGGTGAATTGCTGGCATACAAAATAATCGCCAATAAGCGATTGTTTTATGCTTGCATTGGTCACTTATGAATCAGTCTATACGATATTTGGGTACTACTGAAAGCACACCCATTCGCCACATTTTTCTACTTGATATACAAATCATTGATATTATGTCACAATGTTAAAAAACCAAATGTCGCTGTATAAGCATTGAAAAAAAAAATATGTACATTTATTTAATGTTAATAAAAGCGTTGATTGTTTGTTATTTATTGCATTTAAATTAAAAATGTGATCCGCTCAAATAGAGTCATGGATCTAAGTGAGAAGAAGCAGATTGGCTAGGGCCAGTGGCTGGCAGGGGTAGAGCGCAAGTCTATAAAATCATTCAAGCATAAAGATAGTGGCAGGTAGGCAGGCAGTCACGCAGTTAGACAGGCAGATAGACAGGCAGACAGACAGACAGACAGACAGACCGAAAATCAAGCTGGCAAGCCATTCAGCCATTTTAGGTTAAAATGACGAAATAAGAATCTCAATGTGTATAAACTAACAGTTATGTATAACAGGGCACACCCTATTCGATTTTTTTTTATCATGAATTTCAGTTTATACAAAAAAAATACAAAAAAAAAATACAAAAAAAAAAAAGAAACGGAAAAGAAACTTTAATGAAAAAATGAAAATTATAATAAAAAAAATAAACAGAACAGAACGGAATGGTATAGAAAAGTATCGTTGGGGAAAAGCTTGGGAGAAGAGTGGAGTAATGGAGAATCGAACCCAATAATAATAATAAATGGCAAACACATTAACATTGAATGATCTTGCGTGTGTGCGTATATACAAATATATACATGTATGTGTGTATAAGTGTGTTTGTGTGTGAATAATGAAAAATGTGTTACATTAATGTAAAAAAAAAAAAACAAAAGCAAAACCAAAAAAAGGAAAAAAAATTATCATAATAATAATAAGAACAACAAGAGAAAACATAAGCAGCCAATATGAGAACACATGTTGCTTTGAATGCATACACGTTGCAAATGTTGAATGCTTCAAAGTATTTGTTTGATGGTAGGTTGGTATTTGGTTAGAAAAGGAGGCAGGCAGGCAGGCAGGCAGAAAGGATTGCATTTCATATGCATAAAATATGCTGAAGTGTAAAATAAAATTCAAATAAGCAGAAAACAGTAAAAACAACAACAAAAACAGAAACAAGCGATAAGAAAAAATATTAATGTTGACATTATATCAATATTGACGTTTACATTGGACGGCAAAGGAAACAAACAATATCGACAAAAATTAAGAAAAATTAACAAAACCAACGAAAACAACATAAATGAAAATTAGGGCACAACTATAAACATTCACACATAAAAGCTTAGATTAGAAGTGTAAGTGGGAGAGAGATAGAATGATAGAGAAATATAATGATGGCGTAGGGGGGGGGGGGGGGGCAGAAGCCCAAAGATCAGTCATAATTATTCAACCAAGAAAATGTGTTAAACAAATAATAGCAATTGCATTTATATTTATTTGGTCGAAATATGAGGCCTCATTGCCATTATCGTATGCCTTTAAATACAGAGTTCACCAAACTGTTTTGCATTACAAACAACGAACTTTTGCCAGGGAATTTTTTTTTTTTTTTGAAAAAGAATTTATACGTATTACGTCTTTTAATAAAAGCCATCGAATCAATCAGACAATAAATGCATCTAATAATCTAATCTAATCAACCCAAATACTACTGTTTTTTTTTTTCAAAATTTTGGTTAAGCAAAATACAATGCTTTGGAAGTACAAGGAGGGAGTATAAATTCTTAAATTTCTAAGTTTACTCATTTAATGAATTTTTTAAATCGAATGGGTATTTTTGAGTGCCCCATTTCCTGGTCTAGTCCATTAAAACTGAAATAGAAACTTTACAAATTTTGAACTAAGTGAGAAGTCCACTTTTTTATGAACAGTTTTGCAAAGGTGCTAAATTAAAATTTGATGTATATTATTAAAATATTCCATTAAGGCAGTAACGTTATAAAATTTTTGTATTGCAACTCTGGGCCATAATATCGTAAAGTTTGGCAATCTCTGTGTTTAGAGTACTGCAACTCAAAAAAATTGTTGCTAGTTTAAACTTTTGTAACATAGAAAAATTACATTTTCAAATGCAACCGAAATATTTTGAAAATTATCTGTTTTTCATCAAAATTATTTGCTTACTTTTTTCGATTTTTACAATAATTATTATAACTGTTATTGATCTATCTGTAATAATTTAAATATATGTGTGTTATATCGATCTATGCAACAAGTAATTTTTTTTTGCAAGTTTTATTATAATAAAAATTTACACAAACAAAATCAAATAAATAAATAAATTTTTTTTTATATTTACTTTTATTTTGTACATCAAAACACGTATGTTTGTGTGTTTGTGCGTTTGTGTGTTTGTGTGTTTATACAATGCTTCTACTCTCTTATTTAATTGATTTCACGTACATCCGCTTTTGCTAAGAAAAATAAAATATAGTTACTTGAAAGAGACAGACGGACAGATCATGTAACATTTTATATGAATTTTAGATAATTAATTTCTTTATTTTTGCTTTTCGCTCTCCCCACTTCTCTTTTTTTTTTGTATGTCTATCCTACTAGTAAATTTACTCTCATTATTATGATAATTTATGTATAAAAAAACATGTTATCGGAAGTCAATTTTCGTTAATCGAAAAATATATAAAAACAAAAAAAAAAAAAAAAAAGAAAAAAAAGGGAAGCAAAAGAAAATGCAAACAATTTACTAAATACAATTTTGGCCAGTTCAATTTAAAAAAAATGTAAAATGAAGGTCGAAAATTTATTGAAAAAATTCGAACGTTATAATTAGAATGTGTTCATTTGAAAAGTGGAATCTCAAACTCATGAAAACAAACACAAAATAGTTAAAAATCAAACTGAACTCAATTGAAATCTATTGAATTCAATTCAGTTTCAATTAAATTCATTTCGATTATTTGTACATTACATACATTTTTGTAAATGTAACAATCGAAAAATTTCAATTAATCGTAATTCTTCTTTGTTATTCTATTTATTCTATTTAAATTGAAATAATTGAAAAATAAATTAAAATTTTTTTTCTAAAATTCTTATTTCTATTTTCTATTTTCAGGTAAGTTTTGTTGCTGGTAATTTACCTATAAAAAAAAAAACTTATAAAAATCGTAAGTTTTTAAAATTTTTTAAATTTTAAAAGTTTTTAAAAATTTTTTTTTATTACATTCTCTTAACTTAAGCTTTTTTGCATTCAATTACAAATTACATAGCATATTTTAATGAAATGGAAGAAATATAAAATCGAAAAATTTTAAAAATATACACTTTCAAAAATAATGCAAAAGAATCTACAATTTAGAGTAAAAAAGCAGAATTAATTTAAAAAAAGTATAAACTTTTGTTCTTTTAATTTTATCTAATTAAAATAAAATTACAATTCGTTTCAATTCTAAAATTGCTCTTAAATTATCCTTTAAAAAAAATATTTTTCAAATTTTTTTTATAAAAATCAACATATTTTTGAAATTCGTTTAATTAATTTATACATTTCTGATTGAGAGACATTTAATATTTTCAGATATTATGCAAAATTGTTTCAAAATATTTCCAGTTACAAAAAAAAAAAATATGCAAAATATGATTTTGTAAAATTTGAAATTTGTCAATAATGTCTGCAATAAATTTCACAATAATCAACAAGTACAATGTGAAATTTGGCATCAATGCAATGATTTATAATGATCTACCATATGAATGTATAATGAAAATAAATGCCACGCCTATAAATATTAATTATTAATATTAAGTAAATTAAGGATACTAAATTTTGGAAATTAAATTTATATGAAGAGAAATGACTTTTTCCAAAATCTATAACTTTCATATGAAAGATCTTTTTTTTTCTTTTTTCTATATCAAAGACCATTTGATTGTAATCTATTCGTGTAAATTTATTTGTAAAAAATGAGTTTACGATTTAAAAAGTCAAAAATATTTAGTTCATTCTCTGTCATGAAATATGAATTTTATTCTAAACCAAAGTCGCCGTTTTTCTTTTGCATTTTCATGGAATTACAATTTGAATTAATTCCATAAAGCATACAAATAATAATGACACCATAAAATCACTTTATACTTTTTTTAAGATAAAACCAACAAAAAATACAATAAATAAATTAAAGTAAAGTAATTTAACTAAAATACCAATGACACTCAGAAAGATAAAGGTAAATCGGGCAAAAAGCAGTCATAAAACAGCATAATAAAAATAATTACAGAAAAAAATAACACAACATTAACAATAACAAGAAGAAGAAGATGATGATGATGATGATGAAAGAGATGATGAAGAAGAAGAAGAAAAGATGCAACTTGTGTGTGAGAGTGAATTGATTAAATTTATAAAACTGTCTGTAAAAAGGGGCCAATAAAAGTAAAAAAAAAAGGGAAAGACGCAAAAATAATACCACGCCGGCACAACCAACAAAACGTCAACAACAAAAAAGCAAAAATGACATAAAATAAAATGAAATAAAATCAAATGAAATGAAATAAAAAAAATATATGATCCTACAAATATGTGACTTTTATTACGCTTGGAAATCTAACAACCAATCAACCAACAAGTAACAAGCAGCAGCAACAACAACAACAACAACAACAACAACAATTTCTAATAATAATAAAAAAAAATAAGTAAAAATATTGCACTCGATCGTGATAGAATCTAAAATACCTCACATCAGTCGTAGTCACTGCGTCTTCAATAATTAAAAAATCAACAAAATGAATTGCAAATCGAGAAAGTAAAAGAAAAAATTGTAATATCAGTGATTCATCAGCTGAGAATGGGATTCAATTAAACGATTGATCTGAAATAAAATTTGGCACATTTTTTTTTAAGTTCTAAGCTTATTTTCAGCAAAAATATGAAAATGCTTTTTATAACAAATTTTTTCTGAAAAACGATGTTTTATGGGAAGTTTTTGTAAAAATTGTCCAATTTTAATCATTAAAAATCAGCTTTATCTTTATTCCAAATAATATCTGCATATAAAATCTTTTTCAAACAATACAAAAGTTCTTAGACGAATAAACGTATAAACAAATTGAGCTAAATCAATTTAAAGGGCGATGCTTAGTCTTTTGGCGGGAGTCAATCTCAGTACCTTCTGGATCTAACAAAAATTTATTATAATATTTTGTGGCACGAATGGCTTAAAATATAAAATGGAGCAAAATTTTTTATGTACAATTTTTTCTCTTCTTCTTCCTTTAAGCTTTTCCTTTTCTTGTTATTCCAAACAAAAAATCTTATTTTTTTTATTATTATTTTTTTTTTTTTTTTGGTTTTCGTTTGCGTTCTTTTGTTGCATTTCGTTGTTGCTCTTATTGCTGTTGCTGCCATAACTTTTATTTTTATTATGCCATATATTTTGGCTTTGTTGTTGTTTAACTATTTTTCTTGCTCTGAGTTACTTTTGCAGCCATAATCTGCCTTGTCTTCTGCGCTTTTCTTCATTTTATTATCACTCAACAAAAGTCATAATAATAGTAACAATAATAGCAACGATAACAATAATAATAATAATAACAAATTAAAGTAACAGCAGCAGCTGCATAGCGTAACAATCAGAAAAGTAATGTCACACTAGAACATGCGTATATTTCACTTATCTACTTTTACAACAAAATAAAAAAAAATATATATAATCATTTTATTGTTGCTCTTATTATTATTATTGTTGTACAGCCATGCACTTTACTTATCCACAAGTTAACAAGTTATAAGGAATGAATGCATAACTTAAATATTTACATATGTAAATAAATGTGCCTCATTCTTTACTTTTTTTAAATTATTTACACGGTTTTCTGCGATCTCCTCCTGCTTTGTCCTTTTATTGCAAAGCAAACAAGTAACAAGTAACGCTTGATTCAAGTTACAATAATAAGAAAATAAATAAGAAAAAGCCAACGATTAAGGCAGACATTTCAAGATCTTTACTTTCACTTTCATTTATTGAATGCCAGCCAATAAAAAAGTGTAAAAAAAAAAAATGAAAATGAAGCTTTTAATTTTTAAGTGATCTCAAGAATTTATTATATGGAAAAGAAGGCAACACATAGAGCTATCTAGACCAAATTTTCTACATTTATTTAATAACTTATATAAGAATTTTCAATTAAGAAAAAAAAAAATAATATTCAAATTTGTAAATATTTTATGAAAGAATCTTTCGATTCTGAAATTTATTTTTATCAACAAAAATATGTCAAAAATTATTGGTCAGATGGTCAAACAAACCAACTGAAAGACAAACATTATAACGAATCATTATAAAAGTTTGAAATGATTTTATATCGAACGGCATAATAAAAATTGGATCCATAAAATGGATCGTTTTGTATCTTTGCTATTTACATGCGTATTTACCTTCATACCCTTTTTAAATTCTAATGAGTGTTACAAACATCCCCAAACGTACCTATAAAATATTTACATGCCTACAGCAAAATTATGAAACATATAATCAGACAGACATATAACAATTTGCTTGGACAATATTTACATTCCATTGATAATATCACGACAGGGCAAAACAAGGCAGAACAAGGCAAATAATGCAGAATAAGGCAAATGTAATGGTTTTGTATCATGGTGCTGTCTGTGATACAAGTCCATTACATTTCTATCACATGCGACTGTAAACTATAAAAAATTTATGTATATTTATTTCTCAAGGTACAAAACGCTGTCAGGCATTTACGATAGAAATAAAGTTGTTTATTGATAAGAAATTTTGCAAAAAAAAGAAAAATATAGGAAAAATCAAAAAGCTAACAAAATGAAATTACAAAAAAAATAAAATAAAATAAAATAAAATAAAACAAAAAATTGAAAATATTAAAATGCAAATTGACAAAATTATGCTTGAGTCATGTCCACAAAATTCCATGCGTACTATTTTTGTTGTTACTAATGTTGCTGCTATCGCTACTATTTGTTTGGTTGATTGGTTGCTCTAGCGACTATCATTTTGTTTGTCCAAACGTGTATCGTGCCATAAAAACTTGTCAATGACAGTAAATCCCTTGAAGCGACATACTCAACAGCAATAGCAACAATAGCAACAATAGCAACAATAATAATAAAATGATATTATTATTTTTGCTGTTGTTAGTTGTTTCTTTTGCTGCTGTTGTTAATGTTATTTCTATTGCTATAATTTTAATTAATTTGAAAATTATATGCATCGAACAATTTGCTCGATAATTTTTTTTTATTACCAATAGAAGAAAAAAATTCATTTAATTTCTTCTATTCTCTGCTCTTAATTTTATGGATGATTTTATAAGACCATTTTTAAATTCTTTCTGTGTCTACCAAAATTTATACTTTCATTAAATTTTATTTCAAATTGTGATTGAGAATAATGCCATGGAAAATATGAAACATCAAATTCCAAATTATCAGTCTCTTGTCTAAGTTTGGATTCGATTCTTTTAGTTTGTGTTTTATTTATTCTTTAGCGGCCGATTAATTTCAAATGCCATGAAACTGAAGCATTTTTGCATTTTTGAAGGCTTTTTGCTTTTCAAAATCTACCATTGTTCTCTAAATGTCTTCTCTAAACGATTCAAATAATTTTCGATGCTTACGAATCACATTAATGTGCCAATTTTCCCTAATGGGAGTTTATTTATCTAACAAAATCAGAGCATTGATGCCGAACAAAAATTCATACCTTTATAAGGCCTTTGATTCCATTCCATTTTTTTATGTTTGTGATTTTTTCACTTTTTGAAATGTATTTTCACATTTTTTATTTCTGTATATTTTTTACGCGTTTTATGTGATATGTGTCGCACGTTTAATATGTTAGAAAAAAGTGGAGCGATCAATAATGATCAAAAAAAATAAAATTTCAATCAATAATCTTTTAATATTAATGAGAGAGCGGCGGCGATCTTACCTCTTAGACATTTATTTACATGCTTGTCATTGTGCGTCTTCTTTTATCTTTTTTCCTTTTTTTTTCTACTTTTTTCCTTTTTTTTCATTTCTTTTTTGATTTCTATTTTATTTGTTATTTTTATTGTTTGGTTTTTTTATCGCATTCATCTCATCATTTCATATTCTCGGCGTTTCTTTTACTCGGCGTTTCATTTAATTTAATATGTGATTTTAATATTTCATTTTATTTTACATTATACCTTCACAAACATGAATTCACAAGCATGAAACATGAAAACATTTAAGCCGACATTTGGTTTATTTGTTTGCTTTTTCTTTTTTTTTTTGTTTTTTGTTTTTTGTTTTTTTTGTCATATTTTTCTTTGATATTGGCCAGTTTTAGGCTGTCACTCTTCTGTTGTCTGTTGTTGTGACTTCTTTCTTCTACTTGCCCAACAATCACCACTTGCCGGCCTATTTGATTTGGTATTAGCGTTGAATGTATTAACTATTTATTTAGTCTTTTTATTTATTTATTTATTTATTTATTATTTGTATTTTGTTTAATATTTTTCCCTCCAATTAATGCAAGTGAACGAACAAACGTGCCAACCCAGGCCAGAAATAGGCATTCGGACAATTCATTTGGTCACTTCAACTAATGCAACTTGTGAATTTCTTTGTTTATTGTTTTTTTTTTTTTATTTATTTTTATTGCTTATTCATTATGATTTAGACAATCGGTTAGTTAGTTGGTTGGTCAGTCAGTCCATTCGTCCATTCGTACATTCAATCAGTTAGTTAGTTTTTAGTTTTTAGTTTTTAGTTTTTAGTTTTGACTCTTGATCTTTGTTTCATTTTGTTCAATCCTTGGAATTGTCATTTATAATATTTACGTTTTTTTTTTTTTGTTTTCTTTTCGTCCATTTGAATTTTGTTGCGTGCTGTGATTTTAATATGTTTTCCTGATTATGTTTTCAAAAAAAAAAAAAAAAAATACAAAAAAATACAAAAAAACACAACAACAATCAAAAAACCAAACGACACAAAATTTTTATAATCACTCGGAAACGGCCTTTAATAAATGAATTCACAGTTAAGAAAGCGCAGAAACTCACAAAAAAATGCCAAAATGCAAAATAAACACTTTTTGAAATATGAAAATTTTGTAAAATGCTAAGGGATTCAAAATGTAGACCAACATGATTCAAATATATCAATAAACAATTTAATAGAATTTTCAACTAAAACCGAATACAAATTTTTTGGCCATAAACCATCACTTTCTCTAAAAAAGTATGATCTAGAATTTTAATGAAAATAAACGTGAACAAAATGTAAATATACTGAGAAAATGAATCGAATCATACGAGCAAAAAATGAATCTCTCTGAATAAAATTTTACGTCTTACGTAACTGGTTAGTGCATAAATTTAATAAAAATTATCAGATTATGCTTATTATGCGTGATGTCTACATAAATAATTTTGATATTATTATGGGCATTCGGTATCCAAATATTAACTGAAAACTTTTCAGAGAAAAAGTGGAAAAATGGCAAAATGGCAAAATGGCAAAATGACTAAAGGAAGAAACACTTAAAGGCTTCAAGTTGGATTATATGAACATTTTTTAAGTACTATATTAAGGGTTCAAAATAATCTAATAAGTACAAATAAAAAGCACAAAAATGAATCTTACAATTTGCCAAGTCCTTTGCTTCATCGCTTATGGAAAATCCTAACCAAAAGCTGATTTATTTAATGAAATATAAAAAGGCTTAAACGTTCCACATAAACCATTCAACATTAATAATTTATTTGGTTATTTTTTTGTAAAGGATCCCACAAAATGGCTCATCTAGAGGAATGCAATTTTAGGCAAAAGAAGAAAAGGAAAGTTTCTTTTAAGCAAACAACAAAGTTTTAACTTTTAATGTACCGCATAAAATGAAACATTTGAAAACGTTTTCCCCAACAAACGAAACTTGAACGTGAAGAAGAAAAGTGAAATGAAATGAAATGAAATGAAGTGAAATGACTTCAAATACAAGAAGAATAATGTTATGCGATGACCATCTGTATCCGTCTTTGGATTATATCATGAATATTTAACATGCCTTGATATAAATATCCGTCTTATTTGTTTGTCCGTCCTATTGGCCTGTCACCACATGTCTCGCTAACTGTCTGCTTAAATGTTCATGTTGTTGCATTCATATTTGTCAACTAATATGAAACCTTTGTCAGTTTATTTAACTTTTATGATTAAATTATGCATTTAAAATTTTCTTGTGTTGCCAAGAATTTCAATTTCAAGGCAAGAGGCAACTTATCTGTATATCTGGCCAAAATACAAATGAAATAAAAGAATGCCTTGTAATTTGCATTTGCATTTGCATTTGCATTTTCTTCATTCTTATTACTCTTTGTGGGTGTATGGATGAAAGAGGATGAAGAAGAATAAGAAGACGAGGAAGAGGAAATGGAAGTTGAAGGCCCAAGACTGAAAGAAAGTTACAAAAATTTTTTGCTTAAAAAGAACAATTTCTTAGATATGAAATTTATTGTTATCGTTTTTTCTTTTATTTTTGTTGTTTGAAAAAGTGAATATATAAGGTTTATGTCACGGCTAAAATGGTTGTTGTATTTGTTGCTCTTTTTGTTTTGTTACCTGTAAAAATAAAAGTGACAAATGAGAATGAGAATGAAAAAGCATTGAAATTTCTAGTTCTTATTTGGATAGATAAAAAGACAGACGGACAGACAGTGCAGTGAGTGTTTTACATGAATACCTGCCGTATAGGCTCAAATGCATGGTACACAAACGTACATAATGAGTGCTAACGTTGGTAGTCATGTCACGCAGGGTGCATGCTACCGTCACGACTAGCTTCCAATTTAAAGCCTGCCTTACATCTTGTATGCATAGCTTAATCTTTGGTATATAGATTCGGAGCCTTCCTATTACTCCTTGGCTTAGCTTAAATTAGGCCAATAAGCCTAACCAGCTACCCATTTTATTTGGGAAATGGGACCCTGCACGACAAGCATATGTATGTTTGAACAAGCTACGCCCGCGATATGAGCACCATAGCACCCACGAAGCCAACCTCAATATCACTACAAGGGGCTTTACTAAAATTGGTGATCCCATGGTACCAAATTAAATCTTAGGATCCGATCTCGTAAACTTGTGACTCAAGATGCTCCCTGATGGCCGGCAACACCAACGGCCATCTTATGAGCCACCCCCAGTTGAGCAGGTGCTTCTCGGGACTGGTTGCCCCCACAGACGGACAGACAGGTAAATAGATAGACGGACGAACAGACATAATGCACAAATTATTTTATATTTACTGCAAAAATATTTCTTAATTGTGCCGCTGTAACATTTTTGAGAGAACTAAACTGAAAAGCTTTAAGAAAAAAAATGTTCATATAAGAAACACATTGACGCGGTTTCTGGCCAAAGAGAGGATTTTGTATTGTTCATTATTGTTGGTACTTTTTGTATTTTTGGCTGAATTCTCATTTTTTATTTTATTTTTTAATATAATGATGTCGATATCGATTATTGTTGTTGCTGTTGTTGCTGTTGTTACTGCTTATCGTTATTGTTATCATTGTTGCTTTTATTATTTTATTTATTGGTGTCAGTTGAGCGCGCATCATTTGTACACTTGAGGCCAATTATATTACTGTAAAATTACTATTGTAACACTAAAAACAATAACAGCAGCAATTCGACAATTCGTTTTGGCATTGTACTGCATTTTTTGTATACCCACCAACCGGAGGTTGGATATATACTCATTTTGTCATTATGTTTGTAACACCTTAAAGGAAGCATTGATTAGCATTAAATTTTGAATCGATTTAAACATATCCATATGTCCGTCTGTCCGCTTGTGCGTCTGTCTATTGTAAGCATTCCCCTGATCGTAAAATTTGAGGTATTGAGCTCAAACTTGGCAGAACCATCGGAAGTTTTTGCATGATGATTGGAATTGGAATTGTACAAAATCAATCAAACGACACGCCCACAGTGTAACATAAACTGAGAACACCGATATATGGTTAAGCAATATTTGGTGATGGCGCATTACTTGCAAACTGCCAAATAGAGAAAACTGAAATTTTGTACAAATTGAGAGGCTGTTGGTCCACAATATCTGTCCAAAAATCATGTAAATCGGTTACAAAACCAAAATATAATTTTTTCATGTTAACGTTTTCAATTTACTCTCAAAAAACCGAAACACGCCTTGAATCGTAAGATCTTGGTGTATTGATGGTGGGTATTCAAGATTTGGCTCCAACTATTTGTATTGCACATTTATAAATATATTTCGACAACTTTAGGCACTGGACAACCAAAAAAAGCTAAATAAGAAAATTCCCAAAACAAAGAAATAGAAACAAAAGCAAAAAATGGAAGAAAGTTCACAAATGTTGAATTTATTGAACAACCCACTATATTTGTACATATGTGGGTTGCGAATTAAACGATTTGTCTGTCCAAATTTATTATGCTACACTGTAACTGATTAAGTTTCTTCGGAGCCGAATAAAACTTAAAATTGCTTAAGCTGAGTGATTTATTGAGATCATATTTTCTCTGTTCATCTTCTTCTTCTTTGTTTGCATTCTGATGCAAGGAAAAATTTTTTAAAAAAGACATGATCAAACTTTTTTAAATGTAATTTCTTTTGTAAAAGCAAAAGTTATTAAAAGAGAATAAAATTTAAAATTTTGGAAATTTTTTTTTTCCTTTTTTTTTTTTTTGCAAAAACTCAATGGACAAATTTCGAATCTATTCTTTAGACGTTTTGTCATATAAATAATTTTTCAAAATATTTTGATTTTTATTTCTTTTGATTCACTTAGTCATGGTTTAGGTCAAAAGTTTCGCCATTATGTCGAAACACCTGATTTTAATAATGAGCCATTTTCACTTTGCATTAATATTAAAAAAAAATCGTATAAGTTACTCATTATTCGACCCTGATTATCTGTGAAATTTTTACTTATTATTAATACATATTTTTTTTTTATATTATTATTATTATAATTATTATTTATGTTTCTTGGTACCTGCCTCTCTATTTTCACTTGCACTTTTTTAACAAACAGATTTTGTATTTAATGAGCTGACCGTTGGTTCAATTTCTTTTACTTGCTTGGACGTTAAATAAACATGGACAACTTATAAATCTACTCTCCCACATATTCTCTAATGTTGTGATTAATGCGACCTTTCCCTCCCTCCCAACCTCAATCACAATTGTATAATTTAAAAGCAATGCATGCGAATCAAATCTATAATCGATTTGTTTTTATCATTTGAATGCTGCTTATGCAATTATCGATCGGACAAAAGTACCCACAATAAAAACGAAAAAAACAAAAGAAATAAAAACAAAAAAACTAAATGTAATTTATGATCGATTTCATTCATTAATATTCTTAACGATGCTATTATATCTTGTTGCTGCTGTTGTCGTTGTTGCATTAAAATAAATAACAAACTTTATAATGCCGCCTTCAAAGATTCATGCAATCGAAAAATCGATTAGAGTTTACAAAAAATTCATTTATCGCCGATTTTCATAGACCTTTATTATACATTAAGAGTTTTCTCTAACTGACAAAGTATTAAATATCGTATTATTCTCATAGCATTATCAAAAATAGACACAGATCGCTATAGTCCATTTTATAGGCGTGTTACTTAAGCAATAATTTACCCCTTTTGCAGTGTGAACTTGCACATTTCACTTCAATTTTAAATTGAATTGATTATCAGATGGACATTCAGATATTTAGATACAGATGTATTTCTAGATCGATACAAAATTTAATGCTAATCAAATAATTGCCAGGGAATGGCTTTTTTAATGTCACCTGTCACTTCATTACAAATTTGAAATTCTTAAAGGTATTTTAAGTAAAAATTTTAAAATGTCTGAAACGATTTAAGAGGAGGATCTTTTAAAAAATAATTTTCAATTCTATTTTTCTATCCATTGGACTCTGCGAAATTAATCTCTAAACTCTTTTATTGAATGTATAAATTTCCATTTTCGCGATATGTTTGTAAATCTGCCTAAATAGTTACAAAATATGGCGTTTTTTCAATTTACCAGTAACCAGTAACCAATGTGAGATAAGTAAATGGAAAAATCACCATCCAAATAACAAAATTATTGTATCGCATCAATCCATTTTTTAGACACACTCCCTCCCTTCCATTAATTTTACAATAATTTAAGAATATTTAGATTTGTTCAACTTTTCATTTGCTTGATATTTTTAGTCAGATTCTTCATAGTGTTGTACGGCTCCAAATAGTCAGTTTCATTCATTATATAATATTTTTAATTATTTTACTATTTATATTGTGAACAATATTTGTATTCCAGTCTGCGGATGTTCATATAAAATTACAAATAAAAGCAAATCAAGATCACATGAACTATTTTAATCAACGACCTAAAAATTGGAGATATACTCATTACATCAAGTCATTTATAACACAAAATTTTTTTAAGACCTTAAAAAGTAACAGGCGAAATTCTGCAAAATCAATTTCATGTGTTTTTTTGATCAGCATCAAATTTTAAAAAGGTCTAAGCATATTTTTTTTATCTGCCTGTCTTTTTTTACTAACATTTCCGAATTTGCCAGAAAAATCTACAAGTGCCTACAAAGCAGCCTACTTGAGGACATGACTGTGTTTTTTTTTTTTTTTTTGGTCTAATCAAAAGTTTTACATTGTCTATGCATTATTCATTTATGAACACTTTGAAAGAAACCTGAAAAATTCCTCCTGCTAAGAGATCATAATTCTGCGATACCTCTGCAAATATGATAAAAGTTAGCCACGCCTTCCTTTTAAAAGCCTTTCTTTTAAAAATCGTCAAATTTTCATATTTCTTGTAATTTTTTTTTTGACATTTTTACTTTTAATTCATGAGTTCTATATTTCGGGTCAATGCTCTTCAGTGATGAGTAATGAGTAATGAGTAATCATATGGTGGGTGTTTCATATATCGTCCTAGCTAAGTATAATATTTTTTTACATGTTTTGTATTGGTTTTCGTTGATGCTTTAATGTTTATCCATGATGGCAGACGAATTTTTTTTCTGTTTTTCTTTTATTTTTTTTGCAATTTTTTTTATGGATCTTTTTTTCTTTTCACTTTTTCACTACTTTTTCAATGCTTTTTTTTCATTGCTAGTGGTTAGTTAGGAATGTGTCTCTGGTCTTCCCATCTACATATATATGTATGCATGTGTGTATGTATATATATATATATATATATATATATGTGTGTGTGTGTGTATGTTTGAATGATGGCGTTAGTGATAGTTGACTTTAGTGTTACATTAAACTGATTTTTTTTCACTTTTGCTCTTGTTCATTTTCTTGCTTATGTAATCATTAATTTTTCTTTCGTTTGCTCGTTGTTGGTATTGTCGTTATCGTTATGTTATCGTTATAGTTATGCCGAATTTTTATATTGTTACTGTTACATTTGAGTTCCTTCCAAGATTTTTAATGCAATTGTAATCCAAGTAAATGAAAATTTACAAAAAAAAAAGCAGAAATTATTTTTTTTTTGTTATTATTATTCGCTTTTTTATTTGCTGTGCATTCATATTCACATCAGCCAGAGAAAAAATTAAATCAAGTAAGACAACACCATCATCATATCGTCATATATATATATAATTTTTTGTATGTGTATGTGTGTGTCATGTATGTATGTGTGCACGATGTTTATGTTTTAAATTGAATTGATTTGAAAATGCAAGAAACAAACAAGACAACTCAAATTAAAAGCAAAACAAAAAGAAAAAAGAGTAAAAAAGTAAAAAAATAAAAAAAAAAGGATAAATAAATGAAAAAAAAGAAACAAAATTGTTTAAAAAGGAAAGGAAGGAAACGTAATGTAAAGAAATTGCATGTGAAAGTGTAGAAGGAATAGAAGGACGGACGGATGGACATAAATTGACGGCATTTTGTATTAATCGCTATTATTGTTCTTGTTGTTGTTGTTTGTTGTTGTTGCTGCTGCTGCTGCTGCTGCTGCTTTGTTAACAAGTTAAAGCATTTATCGCATTATAACTGCGTGTGGCGATAAATTTGTATATGTGTAGATATATACATGTATGCGTGTGTATATGTATGCATAAATTTATACGTAAGCGGAAGTTAAAGTGTTTTCTTTACTTCTCCTTTTTTTTTTGTTTTTTTGTTTCCATTTCTATTTATCCTAAGTTGTTGCTGCTATTGCCGCTGCTGTTGTTGTAATTGTTGCTGTTGTTTCTAATTTTATAAAATTAATATTTTCTTTTTATTAAGTATGAAAAAGAAGTAACAACAGCAACAGCAACAGCAACAGCAGCAGCAAAAATTAACCATAATGAAAATTGAAATTAAATGGAATTTAAAATGTGCAAGACAAACAAAAAATCACAAAAGAAAAAGCAAAACAAAACAAACAAGAAGCATAAATACAAAATGCGGCATCACATGAAAAGAAGAAGAGGACGCAAAATATGGAAATGAAAATGAAAATGAAAATCACGTTCAAATTAATACAATAATTATACAGTTTGCATTAGTAGTGTGTGTGTGTGTGTGTGTGTGTGTGTGTATTGATTATCGGATAGTTATGTTACGCCATGCCACGTTTAATAGTGCTACCACCCTCATTTCCTATGCCACATGTTTGTAATCAGATGTGTAAATCGTTTCGTTTGATTTCATTTTGTTATACCCCTCCCTTCTCTCCGCCCATTGTTTTTCTTTATAGGAAATTATTGGTTTCTGACTTAACATTAGAAAAAGGCAAGAAATCGAGTGAGCTGGAAGAAGAAAAAAGAGATTTCCTTTTTACTAACTAATATAATTGTATTAATTTTCATATATATCATCACGGACAGACAGGCAGACATATAGACAGGATAGACAAAGAGACATGCAGACAGACAAGCAGACCAACAAATAGGCAGATTCGATAGATATATCGATAGATGGTTAAAACAAATCACTTATTAAATTTCAATATTTTGTGATTTGTTCATTGATTTTTATGCTGCTCTCAATACTCACGTATTACAAAATATTTTATGATCAATTATCAAGTATTAACTTTTTGTGATTTGTGTGTAAATGTATAAAAATCCATTGTAATCAAGAAAATATTAAAAGCAATTGTAGTTCCTACTTTATTGTTATTTCACTATTTAAAATTTCAATATATAATTTTTGAAAGATATTATGATGATCCAAAACAACTGAAATATGAAATAACTGCTCAATAGCTTGAATAAGTCTTTAATTTTTCAGTATAGAATTATTCATCTAAAAGATCAAATTTCATATTTATCATAAGTTATGTGAAGTCTTTTGTAATAATATGAATCTCGGAAACGCTTAGAAAAATTCCATTAATGTGGGCAGCGCATTATAATTGTGATAAGTGTTTCCTGTAAAATTAATTCCACAAAAATTTCAAGTGATATTTTTAAGTATTTCAGAACTCTTAGACACAATCTATCGCCAGTAAATTTGTTAGTACTTAAATAAATTAAATCGATTCCACAACAAAATGGAATAAGCTGTCACACTTAATGTACTTAATTCTTAAATATATTTAAATACTTAAATACGGGATAAGCGGTCACATGTAATGTACTTAATACTTAAATATATTTAAATACTTAAATATTTAAGTACGGGATAAGCGGTCACATTTAATGTGCTTAATACTTAAATATATTTAAATACTTAAATACTTAAATACTTAATACTTAAGCAGTCACATTTAATGTATTTAATACTTAAATATATTTAAGTACTTAAGTACTTAAATATGGCATAAGCGGTCATATTTAATGTACTTAATACTTAAATATATTTAAGTACTTTAATATTTATATACTTTTATTTGAATAGTTTTATTTAAGTAAACATTACTTAAATTTCAATAAAAATTTGATTAAATTTTTTTTTAGTAAATTTTACTTAATATTTTAAATAAATTTTACTTAATTAAATATGACTAATTTCCTTTACTAAAGTGTACTTAATTTAAACAAATTTTACTTTTACGTATTTGCATAAATTTTTTTTATAAATTCATATACTCGGACAACTATGTAAATTTTTTGTAATTGCTTAAAATTTTTTTTTTTACTTAAGTATTGAAGTATTTGTACTTGAATATTAAAATAATTTTAAGTGTTTTTATATGCTTTTACTTGATGACTTTTATTTGAAGCACTTTTAATTTAATTTGAAAATGATTTTCATTTAATACTTTTAAATACTTTGACTTTTATATCTGAATCCAATCTGCATCCAAAAAATTTATTATTAAAAGAATATATTCATATTAAATGGAAAGTTATTGAATTGTTACTTGTTTGTTGCCACATTAATTATCATCTTAATAAACTTGTTAAATTGTTCTTGTAATTTATCATAAATTAATAATATAAATAATCATTCATAATTTAATATTACAAATGATGATGTGGAAAAAAAGAAAGATGATTAAATAAATAGAAACGTGCGTTAATTTTTACAAGCACATAAAATACATAAAAGGATGTTTATAAAAAAAAGAAGGTAAAAAAAAATTAAACAGAAGAGAAAACTTAAATTGTCCCCAATTAAATAAATGCACACAAAATTAGCGACATCATCATCATCATCATCATCATCATCATTGTAAATATTGTACTTGAGTTAGCTGGTTAGTACCATTGTTGCTGTTGTTGTTGTTGTTATTATTATTATTATTATTATAACATTTATCGTTTATAGTTGAAAATTTATCTAAATATAATTTGTTTTATAGCAAAAATATAAACGCACAACAAATACATGCACATACATACATATAAAACTATCTAACAATTATTTTGTCATATAAAAAGTCATAAAGAGCAACAATAACATTATCATTAACATCATTATTACGTTTATACAATAATAATAATA
The DNA here is from genome assembly GCA_023089585.1 of Melophagus ovinus. Classification (NCBI taxonomy): domain Eukaryota; kingdom Metazoa; phylum Arthropoda; class Insecta; order Diptera; family Hippoboscidae; genus Melophagus; species Melophagus ovinus. The sequence continues at coordinate 5,594,658 of JAKKIB010000178.1, forward strand.
ATAATAATAATAATAAATTATCACAGTCATAGGTGAATGATTAATCAGGTGAATGCTTAAGGCTTACTTACTTACTCACATATAAAAAATATAAAAAAAAATATATATCACAAAATTTTAGACATTTTAGAAAAATGAGCTCATTAGCAGAAGCCTCATATTAATGTTGTTTAAAGATTTTTCTTTCTCAATAGTTTCTTACTAAAACAAAGTTAGAATAAAGATGAAACAATTGCAATATCAGTTCAGTTTGTTTCTTTCAAAAACAATGCCAAAATATTAATCATTGAAATTTGTTTTATTAAAGAGTATTATTTTTAAAAAGTTTATGTAAAGTTTGAAGCCGCAAATCCAAAAATGTTGAAGCAAATATCTCTTACTTTTCAGAGTGAGTTGTAGATCAGTAAATCATTAAATATCCTACCTCAAAATGGAATTAAAAATTAAAGGAATAAAAAGGATCAATTTTCGAAAAATTCAAAAGGTAAAGCAATTTTGTCTAATAACTTTAAATTTACTTTATCAAAGTATCTGAAAATGTTCAGGGTTCTAAATTTCTTCCATTGAATAATTTTTCTTTCCAATATAAAACTTTATAAGAGGCGTGATCGCAAATGTGTCAAGCAATTTTATTCTTTTTAAAAAAGTTTTTGCTTAGAAAAAACATCCGCCTCCTAACTAAGCTTTTTCAATTCCGATTAAAATTACCTTTCACTAAACAACAAATCTTTATTTCGTATATAAAAATTTTCGGCAAATTTTAGACGAAATCACAATGAGCCTTTCGAACTTGCCAAATCTGTAATTTGCTCATTTGTAACATTTCATTTAAGGCAATGCATACAAAACAAGTATAATTACAAATACAATTACAATAACATTTACAATAATAATTCTTGTTGGATTTGTCTGATTAATGCTTTTGCAGTTATTACGATTTTCTTTTCTCTTTATTTTGCGTTGTTTTTTGTTTTTGCCTTTTTAAACTGAAATGTTTTTAAACGAAAATTGCAAATCAAGAAAAGCAAAAAAAAATCATTTTTCTTAAAATTTTTATTAAATGATCATAATTAAATTGTAATGGTAAATTTTATGTTTGCACTTAATTTTATTAAATTGAAAGAATTAAAAAATCAAATTGAAATAATAACGTTATTAATTTAAAAAAAATTTTTTTTTGTCTTCCACTTTACTTTATCACACCAGAAAACGGCATGTTTATTAATTATGCCATTTAACAATTTTCTTTGAATCGAAATAGATACTTAATATTTGTAATTCTCTTACACAAAATTTAAAAAAAAAATCGTTAATTATAATAAGAGAAATATATCACTATTAATTCAGTTGCAATGTTTTTGATACTCTTAGCTTTGTTGATTTTAGACTTTGGCAATCCTTAAATTAATTCTGATAACTAGTCCATTGTTATTTGAATATGAATAACATCCCTAGAAAGCTTGTCTTGATGTTCAAGTGATTCATATTTTAATTCAATAAAATTAATAATAAAGACTGATCCATAAGAATCTATGCCATTAATAAAAACTAATTAAGATTAAAGGTTTCTTCTGAGCGAAAAAGGTAACAATTTTCCTACCTTAATGAACCATACGATTTTACGTTATGAAATCCAAGCTGTTGCTTCTTCAATTCTACATTTAAACGTTCCTATTTCTTTTGATACATAACAATTGTAATTGCTAAAGACGATTTTAGCCTTAAATTTCAAGACTAAAGAAAATGTCGTACAGCAAAGTTAATTCATTTATACTAAGTAATTGAAGTTAAGGATGAAACTCCCTCTTTGAAAATAATTATACAAATAATTATATCGTTTAATCTTGACTATACGGAAAATGGCAAAATAATTCAAAAACATTTTAAAATGGAGCCAAATTAAATATTTTTTTGGAAATTGTTTCAATTTAAGCCACAGTAAATTTTTGTAAACAATTATGAAATTTTATTAATTACACAAATAATATTTAACATTTTCGATTAAGTTCCTTGAAAATATAAATTTAATTTAATTAAAACAATTTTCCATATAAATTTTTATTGTGTTAATATATTTGCCAAATTTACTTTCATCATTAAATTTTTTATGTTTTCCGCAACTATGAAAATGTTTTATTATTTTCTTCTTTCTTTTTTTTTACTTTTTTTTATTTTTTAAAATTATGTATTATTAAATTATGTATTATTTATGAATCTTTAACAACAAAATCTCAATCTCGATAATTTCAATTATCACATAATTTTTTTTTTATGGTTAGTTTCTGCTTTCGAGTTTTTTAGTTTATATCAGTTTTATTTTTTATTCCGAAATTTACACATGTAAATAATAATCAACTTAAATGTTGACTTGATCAGAGCAAGTGGTTTTTCTTTACAATGGCAATAAAATTACTCTTAGATATCTGAATTTTAGAAACTTGCAATTAAATTATTCGAGAAGGTTTTAACTTTTATTGTATTAAAATAGAAAAACGATTTTGTTACACTAAATGTTTAGGGCATGATCGAATTCTATAAAGTTAGAGTCTCTCATAAAACTCAAGAATTATTCTGCAACGATTTCCATCAAATTCATCAATTTCAAACGATCTTCTGAAATTTGGTGCGTCTGTTGGAATGATTTAACTTTTTTTTTTTTTTTTTTGGTAAAGTCGGCCGTGACCTTTTACCATTTTAATTTTTTCCATGCCGGTAAGGCAAATTTTCATAATTCAATGGTAAAACATGCTGAAAAGCCGTCTTTTGAACTTCCTACCATTGAATTAAAAAACTTTTTATAGCTTTAGCTTCCGAACTATTCAAAAACTTGACTTTAATGAAAATATTCATTTGGTGATAAAATTCATATCGGAAACAACGAAACGAAAAAAACCTGAATGCAGTTAATTTTAATTCTTCACTTCAATTGTCTATCAATTTAATTGTTATATTGATTACAGCAACAACAAACATATAAATTTATCTAAAAAAAATTGAAAAAAAAAATTCTATCCAATTATTTACAATTAGCTTTATGATTGATTACATCAGAATTTCATGAATCAAATAAGTTAAAAAAGTTATGTATAACTCGATTCTAAGCTGGATCTTGTGTACCCACCAGCCAAATATTTTATTTAAGCTTTTTTTTATAAAATTTCGAATAAACCGCGCAGTTTAATTGAACTTAAGGCGCAAGCTTTAACCGATTTGGTATCGATATATAAAATTTGCTCCTAATGAAACTGCATATAATGGACAGACAGATGTACAATTGAATAAACATTACTAGAGATAGATTTATAATTTGACTTCAATGAAGTCAAATGAAGTCAAAATGGCAAATATTTTAACAAAATGATCATACATCTTAGATTTTAAGCAAGCAACGTTTTCTTTCTCAATCCCAAAAAAATAATGATAATTAATAATAGTTTTATATTTACTTTATTATTATTATTTTTATAAAAATTTCTATTGTCTTAATAAAAATAATAAAACAAGAAATAAATATATTATAGATAAAATTCATTTGAAATCAGTTGAATTAATTGAATTTTGTCTGGGTCAGAAAACTGAAAATTCCAAGAAATCTATTGCATTAATATTTTTTTATTTCCCTTTTAGTTTAACAAATAAATAAAGATAAATCGAAAAAGAATAAAGAAGTAAAACGTAAAAGAATCATAAGAAAAGAAAAAAACCAGCAAAAGAAAAAAAAAAGGAAATTGAAAGAAAACGAGAGAGTAAACCAACAAGAATTTAAGAATTGTAATTTATGGAAAACCAAAAACAGATGTTTGTCTGATTCACATAATCATTTTCATTTCATTCATTTCATTCATTTCACATAAATTGTGTTCTGTGTAAACATTTACAATTTACAATTGAGAAAAAAATTTTAATTGTAAAAATTTCCGTCTTTTAGATATAAACTACAGAGAATTTTGCGCAATTCTTTGGACTCAAACTTTTTTATGCTTTACATTTGTTTTGTTTTAAATTAAAAGAAGCCAAAAGAATTTAAATCTTTCATTTAAATTCAATCTTACAATTGAATTTACAACACCATAATAATTAAATACAAAATTCTTAAACTAAAAAAATAAATGCTCGAAAGGTGCAGGCTACTACAAAGATTGTATTAATATAAAAAATTTCTGAAAAGCATGAACGAGATATTTAGTCTCAGTATAATAAAATGCTTACGACTCGGAGAATTTATCACAATCTCATAAGCGATAAGACCTTTAGACTAATAATAAATAAACTAAGTTTTAATGCTAAGCGCAGTGTAATGTCATATTTTGATATAAATAAAGTTCTAAAGCGTGCTTGGAAACTAAAATCTTTTATCAATTTTTCATTATATATTTTTAGGAAAAATAAAAATACCCTTTCCCTTTTACAAACTTGATAAAAAAAACTTGTAAAAATTGTTATATACAGATTTTATAACTTATGGAATATTTAATCACTGAGAAAGGGCAAACAGTGCCATTTAATTTTATTAAAATGTTTATCTTTGTTCAGTAGATAGATAAATAATATTAATTACAAAATTTAATTAGTAAATGCTGGTAAAATAATTATTTAAATGTATGTGACATTTAAACATTTAATTATGCATACTAAATAAAAAAAATTAACCTTAATGAATATTAATGATACATTTTAGCCAAAAGGCAAAAATTTCACTTCTCCTCTGACCTTTCTATCTCCATATCTATGCTAAAGTAATACATTTCATGCTCAAAATATTTCTATTAATTTTATGTAACATTAATTAAATGTAAAAGTTTTGTTAAATTTTTAGCTAAGCTATAATTAATTGCCTACATTTAGGCATATTATAACTAATAATATAAAAAGTCTACATTTAGGTAAAACTTACGTTTCTCTCTTAAAATTTTAATAAATAAATTTTACATATATCATTTAAAGGTATTTAATAAATTTTCAGAATACAAATGAGAACGAAAAATAAAGTAATCTCTTTAGAGACCTTAAAAGGTTTGAACTTTGTATTGTTTCCTTGAAGACAATTTTGTTAAATATCCTACAAGATATTTAAAAAACTAATAATATTTTGAAAATAAAAAATGTGCGGCATTTTTATTTTAATGCAATCAAACGAAATTCTTTTGAAAGTTATATTCCCTCTTTAAAGATTCTTAACTAAACTAAACTAAAATTCTCTTTTCCTTATTTTTGCAATAACGAAAAATATTCATTTAAGTTTCAACGACATTGGTATGAACTAAAAAGTTAATGTAGGCAAAATGAAAATGTACATTTCGTCATCACGTTTGTAACATCATAAAAAGAGATTTAGAAATGTATAAAACTTTTTTACAAAATTTTATATCGATTTTGCCAGTAATCTTTAAATTTCTTTGTTTACTTATTGTTATGATTTTTCTGATAGCAAAAATTCAAATTAAAATTTTGAAATTTTACAGATATATTGAAAATTTTTTAAAATCAGATAATATTTAAAAAAAAAAAAAAAAGTAAAATCGATAAAATTTGAGGACTTTAGAAAAAATGTCTCCGTACTGGAAATTAATGAATTTTCCGTTTATTATTTGTATATAAGACCACGCCCCTAAATCGTCTAGATGATGATTACTCAAATATAATTTTCTTACTTTATCATCATTTAACTAGTTTTGATCTAAATGACAAGTTAGTAAAAGATAGCGCAACAAAAACAAAACCAAACAAAAAAATGAAAGGAAAAAATGCCAACGTAAGAATCTCACAAATGCTACATATTGTTGTCTTTATCACTCTTGTTGATTTTTTTTTATGTTTTGTTTTTCGCTTTGCAAAACCTTAAAATCACATGAAGGCACTTTAAATGATAACTGCACAATCATCCACATAATCCCAAGTCAAATATGAAATGTAATGAATTCAAGAAATTATGATACACTGGCACACAACAAGATACTTATAAAAATAACAAGAACAAAAAAAAAACACAAAAAAAAAAAAAAAAAAAACAAAAAGATAAATATGTTGCGCACAATGCACAACTGACAAAGAGAAAGATGGTAAAGATAATAAAGATAACCAGCATGATCAAAAAATCTAAAAGAAGAGCGACAATCAGGTAGTGTTTGTGTGTGGAGAGAGAGAGAGAGAGTGAGCGAGAGGGGCAAAGCATTTATATTTGAATGATTTTTGATTTATGCCAAGTGCCTGCCGTTTTGCATTCCGGTACTTTAATGTAATGCACTACAAAATCGAAATATGTATATATGCATGCATGTATGTAAAGGTGCATTCATGTGTGCGTATGTGTGTGTGTGTGTGTGTATGTGTGTGTTATGTTATGCTGTGTATATATTAACATTTTAACAATAAAATTAAGGTCAAGTGAGACCTCACACAAATCTCAAAAAAAAAAACCAACAACAAAATCAACAGCAACAACAACAACAACAAAACAATAACAACAATAACAACAAAACATTCAATCATTCAACTTAACATAATTTGATCATTACTTCGATAATATTTCTCATTTCATAACTGGTACATGTACAGTTACATATAAATATGCACATAAAAAACAACAACAAAATTATTTATTTTTAGTTGATTTTTACATAATTTTCCATTTTCATATATAACAATTTTAATGGCCATTAAAGCAACATCATCATAATAATCATCATCATTTGATTTGTTTGCTTACTTCTTCTCGATTTCTTTCTTTTTTTTACTCATTTTTTTTTTTTTAATATTTTTTTTTTGTGTTTTGTTTTGCTTTGTGAATACATTTGAACAGGTATCAGAATGTTTTCAAGTGTAATGATGCTCTTGCATAAATGAGAGTAAAATGAACAAAACAAAAAGAAAAAAAAAGTTATATGAGTCCATTAAATTTTTACAATGATAAACATTTTGTTATAAAAGTTTTTTCTTTTTCGTTTTTCTTTTATTTATTTATGAATTTTTTTTTTTTTTTTATAGAAAAATATCACTAGCATATAAATTGGCAAGAGTTTTGTAACTTTTTCTTAAGTACTTAAATATCAATATCAAACTGAATGACATTTTCAAATCGTCACAGCAGAAAGAGGGAATACAGGAAAGAAGAAGTAAAGCAAGAAAGAGAGTAAAAGAGAGAGATAGATAGATAGAGATAAATAGATATTGCTAAGATTAAAATTTATGATCCATTGATCAATTAAAACTTTTGAATTTTCTACTAAATGCATGAAATTTCCATTCCAACACTTTAGATCTCAAAAATTATGGCAAGTTTTTTAAACATTGAAGAAACATATTTTAAGATTTTTAATATAATTTATAGAAATTTAAATTCATATGCTGATAAAAATATTCTAAGAGAAACATGAGTGGCCCTATTTTTATAAAGATCTCAAACACTAAGTGGACTCTTAATTAGTCTAAATAAATTAATAATTTTTTTATGTAATAAGTTTAATAAAAAAAAATAGAAAATTTTATATAAATAATTTATAAAATAATGAATTAATGATTTAAGGAAAGTTTCTATCATCTAGAAAAGTTAAGAAACTTGTAGTAGACATGGAAAATATATTCCTAAGATGTTCCCAAGAATAATAAATTATTTTTTTATAATTTACATTTTAATCCATTCAATTTGTATCTCAATGAATTGTTTGGAAGTTTTCAGAATTTTTATTACCTGTCACATTTTGAAACATAATAACTGGGTATAATTTTTCAGGGTCACCATCAATCAAGTACTTTTTTTATATCCTCTTTATTCCATTGAATGAATTTTATGAATTCACAATTAAAAATAATTTTTTTTTTTTTATATTAATCATTGTGCATCCGTTAAAGTACATTCACTCTCAAATTATTAATACAATTAATTATTTAGAACTGTAACTGTAACTGTAACTGTAACTGTAACAAAAGCAGTAACTGTTAGCACAATGCACAATAAATTTATATTTTTTCATTGTTGTTGTTTAATCATGTGTGGCATACTCATTTTTATTGATTGTTTGTCATTTTTTATTTAATTTTTTATTATTAATGTTTAATGCAACAATTAATTAAACAAATACAAAACTAAGGAAGTTTGTGTGTCGTTTGTTGTTGTTTTATTTATTTTTATTTTTATTTTTTTTTTTTTTTTTTTATTGTAGTTCATATTGTAACATTGTTTGAAGGCATTGTAAGCATTATTATTGAACTCTTATAATGTTAATGAATTTACATCGAACAAAAAATATGGAAATGGAGAAAAATAATGTGAAAATAGAAAGAGATTTAACAGGAAATGCTGCCTAACAATTTGATATTTAAGAAAGTTTAGAGTACACCATTTAAATAAATAAATAAATAAAAAATAAATAAATAACAACATATTGAAGTGGGTTAGTTGAGTGGGTGGAGCCATCATATACATACAAATAACCATAGAAATAATCTATAATTCTGTATATAAACTTTTTAATTATATAATTTCTTAATCAAATATTTTTGTTTTCTAAGTTAACGTGCTCTTTCATTTAACTTTGAAAAACTTTGAAAATTTTCTTCTTAAACATTTGAGCAAGTGCGGCATTATTTTCATAAGGAAAAACAAGTAAAAGAAATATAATAGGGTGTGATCAAACCTTAGATACCCATCACCCATATACCAAGATATTACGATTCAGAACCTGATCCCTTGTTTTTTAAAAATACATTGAAAACGTAAACGTATTTTACGTAATGCTTAGTATTTTAAAGTAATGCGTAGGCGTACCCGATTTGCATTACAAATTAGTAGGCTCTTTATTTGTGCAAAATTTCTACTTTTTATTTGTTGCAAATTGCCAATGATGAGCAAACAAACTACCAAATTTTGCTTTAAAAAAAGTGAGGTGTTCTCAGTTTATGTTGCACTATGGACGTAACCTTTGACCAAATTTTGCTCAATATCAATCACAACTTGAGTGCAAAAACTTCCAATGATTTTGGCAAATTTAATTTCGATATCTAATATTTTACCACCAAGAGCCAGAGACTCAGACAGACATATGGACAAACATATCTAAATCTAATCGATTCAGAATTTGGTGCTGATCAATCAATATTTATATTTTATAGAATCTCCAATGTTTTTTTATAAGCTTGACAAACATAATGACCCAATAAAGGTATATTTATACCTTCAATCACTTTGTGGTGGGTACAAAAAAAAAACACAAAAAACTTGAAAAAAAAGGAAAATGAAAAATGAACAAGAGCAAGAGTAAGGTAAAACTCTTAAAAGACCCAACTAAAGACTGTTTGTTATTATTATGATGCACACAGCAGGATATAACTAACCTGTCATTAAAATTCCTTAAAAAGATATTATTATTATATTATTATTATTAATGCTGCAGCAGCAATATCAGCAGCAATATCAGCAGCAACCTCAAACTGCAACTGCAACAAATTTATGTTATTTCTTATCTGGCAATGCATTTAAAATTTAGCTAGCTAAAGGCTGAGCGGCTTTTACTCTTTGTATAAATAAACGTTGTCATTCGAATTGCTGTTTAAAGAACGCCCTACTTTTTATCAGATTCTCTTCTCTTCTATTTTATATTTTATATCTCGTTACGAAAATATATAGTGGTCATAGTGTAAATTCTTACATTAATACAACTTAACATATAATTATTAACTTAATAAACACGTACTCTAATTGTTGGCTGTGAAATATCAAGATATACAAAACACATTGAAGAAGGACATTTATTAAAAATGTACATTTCAATATGCTTAATATGCCATAAATTGTTCTGCTGATATATAATTAAAATGAAATGATTGCATATTTATGTGAATAAACTGACAACTTAAAGTTGTTTTATATTGAGTTTTTCTTTTCTCCGTTCTCTTAATTTTTTTTGCAATTTTTATTTTATTTTGTAAATTTTTGTCTAAAACTAGTTAAAATTCTCATGAATTTATGTATAATAAAATAGCAATAAAAATTTTGGCAAAACTTTAAGAATTTTTATACCGAGCTCTAGAAAATTTAATGAAATTTGACGACAATGTATATTCAAAAAAAAAATAACATTTTTTTTTTAAATCTAGTTAATTATCGTAATAAAAATTTATATCTAGAGAAGAGTTACATTCAAACAAATTCATATAATTTAAAGGATGAAATGAAATTTGGCAACAATGTATACTCACAAAAAATGACATTATCTTTTTTCTTAAATCTAATTAATTATCTTAATAAAAATTTATATCTAGAGAAGAGTTACAACTCAAACAAATTCAAGATAAAAAATGAAGTGAATGAATGAAAAGATGAAGTGAAATTTGACAACAATGTATATTGATATATTAATACTACGTAAATATTATAACTATGCATAACTTATTAATATCATATTTTTATTTTTATTTTAAAAGAAACTATTTTTTATAGGAGATTTGCATTCAAAAAAATTTACAAGAATTTTTCAACGATTTAATAAATGAAATGAAATTTGACAACAATGTTTAAAATAAAAATTATTAATGAATGGAAAAATTCATCTATTTCTCATTTAATGATTATCTTTCCTTTCTTCCTTTCTTCCTTCCTTCCTACCATCCTTCCTTCCTACCATCCAACTAAATTCTTCAACAAATCATCATCATAAATGATGTACAAATCTCTAAAAGAGAAGAAATATGATAAAATAAAACAGATTCCAGATATTATGATCTTGTTATTTTATGGATTTGCATTTCAAATATGTTTATTATTCATTTATTCAATTATTCGTTCATTCATTTGCGTCATAATAATGAATTTTGTATAAATTTGTTAGTTACAAGTTTCAAGCTCATTGAAATGAAATGATATCTGTTTAATTGAATATAAATTCACATTTAATTTGATATATAAATATTTAACTATTAACAGTTACATAAATTCAAATAAAAATATAACAAAAAGTAACAAAAAAGCTGAAAGAAAGAAAATGAAACGAAATTAAATGAAATGAATGAAAAGTAATGCCTTTTTAAGTATTTCATATATCAAATGATTCATATCATAGATAAATAATTGAATTTTTCAATTATAACAAACATTATTTACATGCAACATTCTCTTTCATATTTATACATTCTTCGACTACATCGTTAATTTCAACTTTTCCATTTTTTTCCATTTTTTTCCAATTCTTCTTCTTTTGCTTTTTACACTTCATAATTAATTATATTTAAGCAAGAGAAATACATCAGGTTTGAAAAAGGATTAACGAAATACATTTAATAAAATAAACAGAAATTAAGAAATAACAAAATTAATAGAAATGAAAAAATATTCATCAATAATTTATCAAGGCAAGGTCATCGTTTTTTTTACCATCAATTTTATTAACTTTGCACCAACAAAAAATATTATTAGATATATTTATATAACACACACACACACACACACACACACACACACACACACACACACACCACACCACACAACACACACACACACACACACACACACAACACAACACACACACAACATACATACAACATACACATACACAAACACACATACCAAATAAAATAAGACAAAACAAAGCACAATAAAAAAAACGGTTGCAGTTGTAACACGTTGATTAATGCAACATTATTATTCTTTTAATAATCGTTTATGTTGCTGTTGCTATTGTTGTTGTTATTATTGTTATTATTATTATTATTATTATTATTATAAAAAAAATTGTTAATGCTTATATGTACATATATATATTTCAATTAAACAATTTGTTTATATGTTAGCGCCTTTTGGTATCATATAGATAATTAATTAAAATTAAAATTAAAATTAAAATTCAAATAATAAAAGCCAGCTGCTGATTAATAGATAAAGTCAAAACTTTCCACTTAACGTTAATCAACATGTATCTATTATAACCATTGAATAAGAGCAGAAACAACTTTTTTTTCATCTCTACAATTTTCACTCACTCACTCACTTACTCACTTACTCATATGAGCAGTTACACTCTCATTTAACGTCTTATTCGATAATACTTCAATTAGATACAATTAAGAAAGAAGAAAAACGAAAGCAAGAAACTTTGAAAGAACGATCGACATTGGGCACTTAATGAGCTACGACCATTTGGCCTAATATGATTTCAAAATCTAGAATGCAATAGATTTTTATTTTAGAAAAAATGTTTAAAAAATATATATATATAAAAATTTCCAAATAAAAATAATAATAATTCTATATAAAGTACCTTCAGTTTTGATAAAAAAAAAAAAAAAAAAGAAAGCAGGCAAGATATGAAAATTTTTTAACTTTCTTTCTAAAGAAAAATTGTGCATTAACAGTCCTCATCAATTTCCACAATCTCGTCAATTTATTAGCCAAACCTGCTTGCATACCAAATTGTCTCTAAGTATCGCGCAAGTTATAGCTGGACTAATGTAGAAACTAATGTTTAAATTGATGCAAAAAATTGCTTCTAATTCGATCGGTACAAGAAATGTAGATATTTCTGTAATGTCTTTGAATTTTTATCCCGCCAATTATCTCTATCAAGACTAACTGAAAATTTGAAAATAAGAAACGTCCACCCATATTATTTTACAATATTCATAAAATTATTTTAATTTTTATTGTAAATGAATATCGATTTATCAAATAAAAACAAATCGATATTACACTCGTTTCTATATTTGTTTCACTATTCCATTCAATTCATTCATATTGGCTAAATTACCTTAAAAGAAGAGAATGTTACCCATTGACCGTTGTCCGTTTTACTTGTACCAATAACAATTATGACGCCAATCGTTTTAATTAAATACAATTAAATTTTTTTATTAAAATTGAAGGCGTGATAAATTTAAAATTGATACTGTACACTTAAACGCAGATGAATTTAAAAGCATAAAAAACAAGTCGCATGCGATTTATTCATAGTACAAAGAAATCAAGAACTATTAAAAGTGATGTATCGAATAAAAGAATTCCTCCTACATTCAATGCAACATATCTTCCTAACAATCATTTATGCTATAAATCAATTGCAAATTATATTGTGCGTTTTCATTTATACACATTTCATTTATCATCCTTTTTCTTCCATTGACTTTTAATTTTTATTTCATTCATCCGCAATTTTATACGAAAATGCTTTTGGCAATATGAATAACTTATATAATCACTATTTTATACTTTTGTATTCCATTATATTTCAAACAATACAAGTGTTTACAGAGTGCAAAAAAAAAATTCGTTTTTTTTTACATTGAAACATTATTACGAAATTATAATCCAGTGTTCAAATATATTACATGTATTGCTTTAGTAAGAGACTAAAATGTATATAAACATTTTATATCAATATTTTATATGTACATAAACATAAGAAGTAGGAAAGAAAAATGTATCTAAATATGCTTTTTTTCAACTTAAAGTGTATATAAACATTTCAAAAAAATGCCATCAGAAATCAGAGTGAAATAGGGTTTCACTCTGTATAAATTTAAAATATATACAAAATTGAAATGTATATAAACATTTCTAAGGAATAAACAAATCTTCTGGAGCGTACAAACTTTTTAGATTTAAACTTTTAATGTTTATAAATATTGTACAGTGCTCTGTAGAAAAATGTACAAAAATTTTCCTTAATAAAAGAAGTACAGTTGATTATAGTTAAATAAAAGAAATGTAGCACCCAATTTAGCTGAAATTGAAATATATAATTATAAAATTGTCTTCACTTTGTGGGTTCGTTATTTAGCATATGCTGCAATAATTTTCAGGATATAAGTGACATGATTTAAAATGGTCTCTAAAGCATAGTACTTTTAATAACAATACACAACTATAATATGAACAGAATTATTGCTCATAATACATGCAGTAAACGCTAATTCTTTAATAACCTTTAATTCTTTTATAACCTAAAAAATGCGAAATTCCATTAATATTTTAAAGGCTACAATATTTATATATATATATATAAATATATATTTGTACAACATCCGCATATATTTCTACTATTCATGCGTAAACTACGCTCAATTAAAAACGTTTTTAAAATATTATGCTTCTAATTTCTTTCCCTTCATGTTTTCTTTTTTTTTTTCTCAACTATTGCAAACAATCACTAAACATTAGCTAAATTTTGTATAAATTTTCATCCATGTATATGTAGAAGATAATAAAATGCAATCACAATAATTCATTGCTGACTTACACACAATTCAAAACCAATTTATTACAAAGTTGCTATAACTTTCAATTTTTAATATGCGGAACACAGTAAACTTCTGAAGGGAACTCAAATTACCCTTTAAGCATAAATATACAATGCTGTGATATATTGATTGTTAGACCCCCACCGATGAATAAATGAATAAAAATAAAATTGAAACAAAAAAGCCGAAGAAACGAAACAAGCAACACAATAACTTTTTATAATAAATTGTCATCTCCGTCTTCAAATCAGTTGAATCATTCATTCAAAGGCGCCAAATATACAAACTTAAACTACAACAAAGTTATGCAGACACAACAACAATAAAAACGCAACAAAAAAAATTTTGTATAGAGAAATGAATGAATGAAGTGGTCAAAGACAATAAACTGCCTTAAAAGCTAAGTATGAATATAAATATATTTAGATGAATGTGTGAATATTAAATTTCCCTATAAACATTTTTCTAAATAGAAAATATTTATGAAGTTTGTCAAAAGGTTTGTTGCACCCTCTAAAAGAGAACTGTTTCTTGCAAAGTTCAAATTTCTGTAGAATCTTAGAAACCCTTGTATCTTCCAAGATATTTAAGAAGAGCAGTAACTAAACCAAACTAAACTAATTTATAAAATTTTAATAATAATTAAAAAGTTTATCTATGTCACGATTAATAAAAATTCCATGTAAATCACATCATTCCATATGCCCAACTTAAAAAAGTCGAAGAGGCCTATATAGGACGTAGGATAAAGTTTACGTATTAATCAGAAATCGCGCAAAAGAATTTTGAAATGGAAAAAATGTAAATTTCGTAGTACTCAACACTTAAAAGTTGGAAGCCAATTCAGTTTGATTCAAGACAAAAGATTTTCGCCAAAAAAAAAACCTTTTCAAACATTATTAAAATTTAAATGAAGATCCATCCGAACAATGATTAAGTTTTTTATATGTAAAGTTAATGAAGATACGATACTATCACCATTTTGGCAGTTACTTGTCTGAATATTTGAGTTTTGTATTAGAAGAGTATAAATAATTACATTGATAGGCCTCGGTTTCTATGACAACTAAATTGAAAACAAAACACAATTTGATTGATTTATTATCTAAACAGAATTTGTTTGTTTATTTGTTTGTTTGCTTTTTTTCAGTTAATAAATAAATGAAAATTTCTCTTGCAACAATTTCTACATGAAAAACAATAACACATTAAATTGATTGTGTTAAGAATATCACTGTGTAATAAGTGGCAAAACAAAACAAAAAAAAAGTTAAACAAAAAAAAATTGGAAAAGAGATCAAGAAAAACTGGCATGCGAACATTTTTTTTTTTTTAAGAATGTTTACAAAACACCTGAAATCATATGAAATTTTACAAAGATATGAATAAAATGAATGATAACTAACTAACTGAATGGAAACCACATAAAAAGTATTGCGCTTTTATGTAGAAATTGTGGGGAAAAAGCAAGAAAAATATTGAAACCAAGCAATGGCAACAGCTTCTTAAAATGCAATTCTTTGTATACACATACACATACACATACACATGTACACATATTCATACATGCATATACATGCATATACATGTATATGCATGTATATGCATGTGTATACACAACCACAATTCTTATGCATTTAATTTTGTATTATTAATTGCTTCGTTCGTTCGTTCGTCTATTGTTGTTTTTGTTGTTGTTTGTTCGATTTTCTGATGGTTTCTGCAAAATAATACCTCATTACCATTATAATTATTATCATTATTATTATTATTATTATTATTATTATTATTATTATTATTCAGTACTCATACATTTAAGTAACACATAAACACACGTATTAAAAAAGTCACGCACATTAAATATGATGAAGAAACTTTCTAAAGTGCACTGGTAAAAAAATATTAACGAAAATAGATCTCGAGAGAATATGAAATAAAAAGTTTTGAATAAATTGTTCGACTTGAAATTTATTCATAAAATATGACCATTATTTTTAATCATTATATTTTCATTAAAATTTATTGCTTTCATAAGGCTGCCTTCTAACCGCCCACAATTAATTGTTTTGGTGATGAACTTGTTATGTTGAACTATTCGCAACATTCAAAAAGTTACATTAAAAACTCAAAAAAAAACATTATTGTATTTTGCGGTCGTGTGCTACGATTAAGCTATGTCTGTCCGTTAATGTAACTTTTTCAATTTTACTAAATACTCCTCTCAGTTTAAAATTGGACAAAAACTTTAAACGCCCAGAAAAATCGATGCTGGCCTAGTCTAGACGGTTTTTTTAACAAACAAAACTAATACGAAGTAGAAACTCGGATCCCAGACTTTGTAATCTCCTTGTTTCCATTGACAAATCAAATCAAAAGACGATTTTATAAAGGATAAAATTAGAAACTTGTAATTCTGTAACGATTTGGTAAGTCCATAAACTAGATACCGATCTAGATGGATCTTATTCTTGTTTTAAGTCAAATTTATAAAAAAATTTTCCGAAATAGGACTTTTTTCATACCAGAACTTTTTCTGCGATTTGCTTTGATTCCTATCAACTGATTGTTTTCAGTGAGCTTCATGTTTGAATTAAAATATAACTGCGAACCAAATTTCATGAGAATATTTTAAAAAATTGCAAAATTTTGGTGGATTATATTAGAAATTAGGCAAATGGAAAAATAGACAAAGTTCTTCATAATTATTGATATCAAATTATACTTAAGCTCTTTAAATGGATTTAAAAAAATGATATAGAAAAATAATTTATACTTAACTTTATAATGCAAGAATAAACCAATTTTTTTTTAAAATTATAATTTGAAAAAAACTCAAATTTCATTCACTTCATTTGATTTAATTAATTGTGAAATATACCACGTGACATTACAAAAAATCAAATGAAGAGAAAAGTAAATAAAAAAGTGCAAAGAAATTTTAATTCCTAGAAGAATTTTTCCATGTCAAAAAAAAAAAAATAAATAAAACCAAGAAGCTATAGCAAGATAAATATGTAAAATGTAAAAATATATTTCAAGAGGTCACATAAAAAATACTTGCATCTTCTCTCTCTCTCTCTCTCTCTCTCTCTCTCTCTCTCTCTCTCTCTCTCTCTGCAGCAGTTTTTTAAAGTATAATAATCTATGCATTTCAAGAAAGAAAAAAAAGTGCAGGAAAAGAAAAAAAAGAAAAAATAAAGTACCGTAGTTTTTTTCCATTTTTTTTTCTTTTTGCTTTATTTATTTGTTTGGCTGAATAGAATTTCAATTATTCATTTAATTTGTGTGTCATTGCATTTTAGTTAGTTTCATGTGCAGTTCGCAGAGTTAATAAGATTACAATTCAATGAATTATTTACCGTTATATATATATATATATATATATATATATATATATATATATATATGATTTTGTCATGTAGTCACGTAATATGTGACTGCATTTCTTTCTTTCTTTTTTTTGTCTTATTTCATTCGTTTGCTTTGTGTGAAGAAAGAAAATCAAGCAAAAAAAAATAAAAGAAAACAAAAAACTTACTCATAAATTCACTTCACAAAAATTTTCTTATTCTATATTAAAGTTCAAATAATAATAAATAATAACAAAAAGGAAAAAAAAATTATACAAAATAAAGGGCAATCTAAAGTGCAGATCTACAATTAAACAAACAACAAAAGAAGGAGTGAAAGAGAAAAAGTTTTAACAAAAACGAAGGCATTTTAAAAACAAAAAATTAACTTATTTAATTATGTATTTAATTAATGACTATTAATTATGAATATTATTAAGCATTATAATGAAGTTAAATATCTTTCAAAATAATACAATTAATCGTCTGCCACATTTAGATTAATTTTGATTAATTTTGTGTAAAAGAAATGGCAATAAAATAATTCCCATAAATTTCCTGAAACGATTTATCAATTTCAAAGACTTATTTGCATATTAAAAAAAAAAAATATTTGTGTAACGAAAATTTCTTCCTAAAAAAACTTTTACCTAAATGAATAACACTGAATAAGATATCGAAGAAACTTTAAATGTCATTCCAGCTTAAATTAATTACCCTCTTTGTGAAGCAAAACAACAAAGGAACTTTTTTTATGGATTTTACTTGATTGATTTGCATTAGAACTTCATTTAGAACTTAACTTAAATGTCACATCTATTCAAATTTTGATTATTCAATCACCACAATAAATTGATCATTTTTAAAATCAAGAAAGTGAATATTTTTTCTCTTTACTTGCATTAACTTTTTGCAAAGAAAATTTAAAGGCTTTTTAATTGTATGATCCTTCTTTGAATTTTATATGATTGTCTTTCAAGATCATAATTTTGAATAATAATGTGCTTTTGAAACTGATTTTTCTAATCTAAAAACTTTCAATAAAATATATATGGTCATGTGGCTCTTTTTCTCTTCATTCATTGTAACATGAGAATAATCCAATAAATATAATACAATTTTAAAGATGAGAAAAAAAAAAAAGAATAAGAAATGAATGAAATGGTATATGGAAAATTATGCCACTTTCTACTCAAACATACTTCTTTGTTCTATTCGGAAAAGAAGAGAAAATAGTTCAAGAGAAAGGTAAAAAAAAAATAAGTAAATAAAAGAACGCGAAAATGCACGAGTAAAACCTCTCACGCAATTTCTAACAAAACAATGCTATTGCAGCTTAAAGAATGAAAAATAAAAAAACAAAAAAAAAAAAAGGAAAATGAAACAAGAGAGACAAGCAACTGAAATACATTAATGAATGAATGATTAATATTCATTGTATTTTTTGAAGTTTTTTCATACAGCTTTTCTATTTTCTCTTCTCTTCTCGTCTTTGATGAACTAAAAAAGAAAGCAAAAAAGAAAAAAAATGTATGGCAATATGTGCAATCATAAGCGGCCTGAATTTGTTATAGTTGCAAATTGACATATAACTTAAACCAACCCAAAACGTTTTCAAACCTCCGCAAATACAAATATAAATAAAACAGAAAAGAAACTATCACATTGGCCCAATAAGTTAATCAATAATTTTATAAAATTGTTAATACAAATGATTTATTATTTCATTATTTCTTTGTTTTCTTTTATATTATTTGTTTTTTTATTTGAAATTGTACTTTTTGTTTGAGGAAATTTGTATACACCTTGTATTTCTTGGTATTTTTCAGTTACTCTTTTCTTCAAACATATAAATTTGTATTGATTTGAAAAGGCTAATGAACATTTGTACATAATTAAATTGCAATTGCAATTGCAATTGCAACGGCAACGGCAACAATATTTTTCATACAATAAATTGAAATAAAATATAAAATATAAAATATTCACATTCAATTTTATATATATGTAAGTAGGTCTAATTGGCACTTGGACTGTTGAAATTTAATACCACTGGGCAAAATTATTCCAAGCAGCAGCATCAAAGCAAACTGTAATCATTATTAACGCCATCGCTACTTTTCAATAAAATTGTTAAACGTACTCAATACAAATTGCACATGAATTCATTTGTGCCTACTGCTTCTAAATAAAACTATTTCATAGATTTGAACGACACTCAATAAGTTTTCGATTTAATCGGTAATTTTTCACTTAAAATTCTATCCACCATCATCTTAGTTACGCCATGAAATATAACTGTAATTTAAGATCATACTTTTCACAAGATAATTAATGAACAAAAATCGAATCCATAATGCCATAATTTCTCAAGACCTAGACACAACACTCTAAGAATCATTTTTACTTTGCCTAAGTAGCCCTAGAAATTATCTATAAGGCAAAACTTTTTAGTTTGCATATCAAAAATATGAAATATGCATTTCATAATTTTTAATGGTATTAGCCCAATTTAACTGTTCGATTTTCATAAAGGCAGCGATCTGTTTGATTCAGTTTTCAAATAAATAATAAACCCAGATTTCAACCAATTGGAAATTGCCTTCTAGCTCAAAGCGTTACTCTGACGTGGCAATTTTTGAAATGGCTTTTTAAAATTTTCCATTTGAGCATTAGAAAACTTTGATAGATCTCAATTTTAATTAAAAATCCGGAAATTGGTATAAATGGTTATGGCATTTTTGAAATGCTTTTAAAATTTTCCAATTGAGCATTAGAAAACTTTGATTGATCTCAATTTTAATTAAAAATCCCGAGAAACTGGTATAAAAATGGTTATGGTAATTTTTAAAATGACACTTTAAAATTTTCCATTTGAGCATTAGAAAATTTTGATAGATCTCATTAAAGGAATTTTAATTAAAAATTCCGGGAAACTGGTATAAAAATGGGTATATATATATATATGCTAGTCTAAAGACTTATTGCATTATGTATTATATATATGTAAACATTTTGCAAATGTAATTAATAATAGATTGGAATGGCACCTTCACACTGCTAGACTGGTCACTTGACACTGCTAAACCACGTATACATCGCCTACGCCACCTTTAATTTTTTCTTGATTTTATTTCAATTGCTTTGATTTTATTTAATTTGATTTGATTTGATTTTGATTTTATTGTATGTATGTAGAAAAAATTTATTTATACAAAAAGTTGTTGTAATTGCTATTACAACAAATGCATTCTCCTCTCACCAAAAATCGTTTTTGTTTATTAACGATGATGGTTAACTTAACAATAAATTTAATAACGAACAAGTTAGAATATTAATGTTATTAATGGAGAATAACAACAACAAAAACAATAGAACGAAACGTTAACAATTGATTTAGCAGTTTTAAAACGAACTTTATTTAAATGCCCACAATTTTGATAAAAATTTACTTTGACTTCATTTACTTTTAAAATATTTTACATTTTAATTTTAAAAATTTCATTTTTGATTTCAAATAAAAAATGTTAATTATTTTAATTAAAAAAAATTAACTTGAATGATTTATTAATTTTCAAACAATTCAAACATGTTAAGAAGGAATTTTCTAATTCAATCGTTACAAGAATCTCAAATGATAATCTCAAGAAAAACAATGATCATATATTTGAATGCTTCTTTCTAGATTATTCTCAACAATTAAATTTTTACAATATTTCTCCTTCTTCCCTTTTTTTTTTTTTTTTAATTTTTTTCTCCCATAACTCCCATGACTCATTGCATTTGTTGGAGTCGTCCGCCTCGCAACCACCATTTCATTTAATATGGCACTGCACTATGAGATAGAAAAATTAATATCTAGAAAACATGTTACGATCATTTATAATAAAATTTAAAAATCGCTTATGGCCATGAATACAACAGTGGGTGCATAAATGCCTTACAGCAGGCCAGCATCTATTAATTTATTATACAAGAAATATACAAAAAAAAAAAAGTAAAAGACAAAGAAAAACAAATGCAAAATCTATGGACACCAAAAAAAAAAAAAAAAACAGAAAAAAAAAGAAAAAAAAGAAAAAATCAAAACTGTTTTATTGTTTTATCTCTAAATGATCAAAAACTTTTATTTGAAAAGTATTTATTACTATTATTTTTTATTTATTTATTTATTTATTTATTTATTTATTTATTATTATTATTATTATTATTATTATTATTATATAAAGAAAAAATAAAGATATCTAAATGTATGCATGTTTTGCATATAAATTACATATATCTCTTGTTATTTATATTCACCAACAATTACAAAATGAAATAAAAGAGAAATGAAGTTAAAAGCAAAATTGAGGAGTGTTCTAAACGTATTTCAAGTCTTTTTCTTTACTGCATTTTATATTTATTTTTGCTTTTTTTTTTCTTTTCTTTCTTTTTTTGCTTTTTTTTTTTTTTTTGGTTGTTGCCATTTAGTAATAATTATTAAACGTAATAAATTATGTATGTTATAATTTGTTTTTCAGTTTTTATTTTTTGATGGTTTTTTCATTTATTACTTTGTATAGAAAAATCTGAAGCGTTTGCCCCCAATCACCAATTATCTTGTTAAAATAGCTACGTGCCATATGTAGAATAAAGTAAAGTCAAGTAAAGTTCAGCTTATTAAATATTTTCTATAAGAATGGTGCATTTTCATAAATTCAAGGCCATTTTTATATAACACACAACATTTTACACAAGATTTTCTTGCCAAGATATATGCTACATGAATCATAAATAATATCAAAATAATAAAAAAAAAAAAAAAGTAATGGCAAAAGTGATACAGTAATTTGTTGGAAACTATTTTGCTATTATAAAACTTTAGAAAAGTTATGGTTCAAAAATTACACAATAAAATTTTAGAAAGCCTTTAACTAAAGGGTTTCTAAATTTCTAAGGATCCTATCAAAATTTCTGTTGTTGTATTTTTGTTAAGCCATTACCGTAGAAAGAGAAAACTTTCATTTGAAATCATGGCAATATAAGTGACTTCAAATTTCAAGGGTTGTATTTTATATAAACTCCCTAAAATTATGTTATTTTAGAAAATTTTAAAAAAAAATTGTTCATTAAATGTGTAGCATAATCATGGCAAGTTATTATTATTCTGCAAATTGCTTCCGTATAAATTTCATTTAAATATATAAAAATATGGCAACATATGAAAAATTCTCATCAAGCGATTTCCTCAAATGATTTTAAAATTATTGACATATTTATGTAACAATGTGAGTATGCTTTCCATACATACATACTTAAATTTTTACAATATTGATATTTAATATTAAAGTTAATATTTGTGATGCTTATCAAGAGTTATGCTTCAAGGTAATTTCGATTTATTCAGTTGAAACCGCTTGGGGACGTTTAAATATTTTTGTTATTGAATCAAGTAAATATTTTTTTCAAATTTTTTTATATTCTGCGTAACTGCTTGTATAGAATATAATAAGATAATAAAAAACCTAAATAATACCTAAAAAGAGTTAATGGATCATTAAATCGTTCGTTAGATTTCTGAAAAGATATAAACATGCCTTTCCATCTGTTCTGTGCTCTTATGCTTTTAAATCGGCGACATAATTTATTATATACGGTTTTTCCTTTTTTTTTTTTTTCTTATATTAAATATTACATCACAATTTGTAATTGGGGCCAAGGAAAGAACATTTTTGAAATCATTCATTCCCTCCACACAACTTACCTTGAAAAAGCCTGATTCAACAAAAAAAAAAAAAAAACACATGATCATGAGTACTTTCTAATCAAAATTGGTATGCAAAAGGAATTTTTTCATTAAAAAAAAAACCAAAAACAAATTGTACAATACGTCGTTTCATTTTGTGGAAATGTTTTTTATTTTAAATTAATTACTTCTGGAATTTTTGGTCATATTTTATCATATTTACAAATTGCAATCTCTAAACTTTTAGACTTTTTGTAATTTATTGTTTTAATTTTTTCTTAGCAAAATAACAAAAAAAAAATAATAATAATAATAATAATAATAATATCAATGGAACAGCTCAAGAACAAGACCATTATAATTGCATTTCTCTGCATTTCTCTGCATTTCTCTGATTTTTTTTTAATTGCACTTCTAAGTATAAGAAATATAAACTATTGAAATGAGATTTTGATTATGTTAGAAAGTAACAGATGGCATTCATAAAATTCTCATTCATTTGTTATGCTTTATTGCCAAAATTTATATGCTACAACTTGGCAAATGTTTGTTTAAATTAAATTTGAAGCAAAAGAAAAAACCAAAACAATAGTAATTTCTCTTTTCTTTCATTTTAATTCACATTGCTATTAACTATTACCAATTTTAAATTTTTAAAGTTTTAAATTTTAAATTTTAAATTTCAAATTTCCAATTTTTCTTAACCAAATACATTATTCATAGGAAAAACTTTAAGCATGGCATGTATGACGCATGTCAACTCTTATCGAAATATTAAAAAAAAAAACAACAACAAACGTGAATAAGAGAAAACAAAAAAAATGAAACAAATGAAGAAAGAAAAAATCAAAGCATATATTGAAACGTTCATCATAAGACTTAAAAAGTAATGACCAGTTCTATAAGTAAAACTTGTATTGATATTTTTTATATTTTTTTTATCGTTTCATTTATAATGCATTCAGTCAGTCCATATGAATCAAAAAGAAAAGAAAAAAAACAAAAAAAAATATATATATATATATATACGTGTATATGTGCGATGATTAGTTGGAATGAAATTTTTCGTAGTTTATTTCAAATGAAAGAACAAGTTTCTTATTTGACATATATTTTCTTAGTCATATAAATCCAATTCAAAACAAAACATTAAAAAGTGAAATAGGCAAATCAAAAATCAAAATTAAAACAATAACAAGAGGCGAAAGATGAAAAAAAATTACGTAAATAATAGCAATGAGAAGAGAAGAGAATAGAAAAGAAGAGAAGAGAATAGAAGAGAAGAGAAAAGAATAGAAGAGAAGAGAAGACAAGTGAAGAGAAGTGAAGAGAAGAGAAGTGATGAGAAGAGAAGAGAAAATAAATTTTGTCTACAGCGAATTATACAAATCGATTAATCATGTCAACAACTTAAATTACATGGAAAATAGAAACGGAAATCATTAAATTATTATCAATGTCGATCTTTCAAAAAAAACCTACACACACACACACACTTATAGCGAAACATTTTTCTACATGTAGAAAAAGAAGAACAAACAATATTGATCATTGTATTAAATTGCTTTGATTTAACAACCAGTGGTGCCAATTTTAATCATACAGAAAATAATCAAATAAGAATTTTTCTAATTTTTAATTGATTAGAAATATAAGAAATAAAAATTACAAATGTTAATCCGGTATATTGAAGCATTCGAAGCGTATTATATTTTCATAAAATATGCCATGTTGCCAAATTTCATTATTTATAAAGTAATGAAAGAAAGTATTTAGTGAGATTACAATAAAGGAACTAAAAATGTAACATGAAAATATTAAAAATTTCATTAAACTCAAATCATTAAATTTCTCTTTAACATGCGACATGCGACATGCGACATGCGGCATTGACAAATTTCTATATGTACCGAAATAACAAAGAAAATGTTTTGGTGTATTTGTTAGATAAGAATAACAAATGTTATATTACAATATTATCTATATATTAATTTCCTTCAAAATATTTTATATATTTTTTATATGAAATATTGCCAAATTTCATTATATAAATGAAAGTTAAACATCAAACTTAATTAAGCCTATTTACAATTTAAGAATTAATCATATGTCAATAAAATTTTAGTGGCATATTAATCTACCTTAAATCGGCATATTTATAATGGCATGCATGTGTTTGTAATATAAAGGATTTAAATTTAAGAAATATATTTCAAATTTAACTTTATAAATTAATTTAGAAGATAATGAAAACTTCATGGTTTTCAAGCAAACAAACAAACAAATAAAAAAAAAAAGTTGAAAAAAAAAGGTCATTACTATAAATATTTGATCGTTGATGTTTTTGTTATTTTTTGTTGTTGTTGTTGTTGCTATTTTGTTTTTGTTTTTTTTTTATTTTCTATAATTCAAATGAAATCTGGTCAAAAATTATCATTTTATGTACACATTCATTGCAACAACTTTTATTCATGTTAACTAATGACACGCTGTAAATCAGTCTGCTTACAAAGATTAAGCAACCAACAGCAATAACATTAACAACGTTTTTTTTTTTGTTGTTAACATACATGCACAATATTGTAATTGTGTGTTGTGTTTGTTGTGTGTTTTGTGTTTGTTTGTGTGTTATTTAAGTTTGTTGCTTCATATGTTTGACATTCAAACGTGTTGTTTCGCTTATGTTTTTCTACATTTTTTTTTATAAATATTTTTTTTCATTTTTGCTTTTTTTTTCATTTGCTTAGTTATTGCCATTGCTGCCGCTTGCCGTTTGCTGTTTATTTTATGTTTCTAATTCAAATTGCACAAATATTGATGAATTAAAGTGGGATGTTCTCTCTCTTTACTATCATATCCCTGTGTGTTGTGTGTGTGTTGTGTGTGTTGTGTGTGTGTATGTGTGTATGTGTGTGTGTGTATGTGTGCCACTGTATCCCATAATCGTATAAAATCATAGGCACTCAATCGTCGAAGTAAGTGCTACCTCTCACTATTTGTCCGTCTCAAATTAACTATCTATCTATCAATTTATCTGCCTAAACATTTATACGTCCATTCCGTCTTTTTTTAAGTTTTTTTTTTTGTTTTTCTTTTTTTTTTTTTGAAATTTTTCTATTTTTGTTTTTGCTAATCTTTCATATAATCGATTTGTATGTGTAGCAAATGTTTACAAAACAAGTCAGTCTGCCATTGAGTTATATTAAAGATAATGTCATGAGAGATAAACCAACAAATTCATCGGATCATCAAGCATCGGATTACAAATTACCATCAACGACACCATCATCATCAACATCACCATCGCCATTGCCATTACAATCATCGGCCATCAGCCATCAGCCATCAGCCATCAGCCATCACCATCATTGAAAATAAAAAAATAAATGTATGAATGAATGTTAGATATTTTTTATACTATATACACATACATACATACACACATACAAATACACATGTACAAAGCATTTCTAACTAGTTAACTTCTTAGTTAATAAATTTAAAACGAGTTCTGGTTATTTTTTCGTTTATTATCATTAGTTGGATTATTAGATTCATTGTCCACTTATTAATGTTGCATTCATATTGACAAAGTGCTTGTAACATTTCAAAGTAAACATTTGAAAAATTATAAAAGTTATCCAATTCATATTAAATAATGAAATTATTTGGCCATGATCAGGCCATCCAACTAAATATGTCTTTAATTTTTGTAGAGATTTTTCTGCTGCTAAAAATTGAGTTTTCTAGTTTTAATTAGTCACATAGATTTGAAATGGATGTAGACAGATTAATGTTAAAAGATTTTAAAATCGATCAAAATTCAAACTTTTCGTAGAAGTTAAATTGAGAAGATTTTCATTAATTGATGACAAATTTTTCACAATTGCATTTAGAATTTATAAATTGATATTGAAATTTCATTGATTTATTTTAATTTGTAGTGTAAGATTCTATAAAGTCTAGACGTGGAAATTAGATGTCATAGAAAACATTGGAAAACCTCTCATGCAAAATTATAAGACAAAAATTAAATAAAAAATTTTTTTATTTAATTTTTTTTTTACTTTTTTAGCTTTTCGCCAGTTTTGCCAGTTTTGCCAGTTTTCTTTCAACTCATTTAGAGCTCACTTAAAACTCTTTTTAATATACAAAAAAATTTGTATATCGATGCTAAGTTGTCCATCTAAAATCTATAATAAATCGATCACGCCCATCAATTTAAGTTTAGGCCTCTTTTTTGTAATGTAACTTTTTTTTTCTTTTGCTTCATTTTTATTATTATGGCTGCTATTGTACTTATTGTTGTTCTAAATGTCTCAAATTCAAAATGGTTATTTACTTGTAACACAATAACACAAACATTAACAATTTGGTTTCGAGTCAAACGTTGAAGAAAAAGCAAAAAAAAAACTAAAAGACAAGAAACTAAAAAAACTAAAAAGAAAAACAAAACAATCCAAGACGAACGACAGAAAAAAATGTGTAACAAACAAATATAAATTACATGAAATTTAGGTCGCGCCCGTCCAGGCACACATTTTATTACAATTGTAATTGTTATACAAAAACAATAACAAAATATAACTAAAAATAGATGGAAAAGAAAATCTAAAACAATTTCATGCACAATATTTTGGCATTAGTTATTTTTTTTTAAGTGCAAAAGTTAAGTTCGTTTCCCTTTTTCTAAAATTTTACTGTCATATACATTTTTGAAAGCAGCAATAACAACAGCAATAACAACAGCAATAACAACAGCAATAACAACAACAATAGCAATAATAATAATTAATAATGAACAAGCAGAAAGACCACAAAAACGTTTGATTTAGCGATTGAATAAATGTTGTATAAATGTTTATATTTTGTAATTAATACTGCTTCCATGTTAAAGTTTTCATGTCATTGTTTGCCTGTTGCAGTTAAAAGATCTTTTTGAAGTTGTTAACAAAAAGCGAAACCAATTAGAAAAGTTACCTTTGATGGAGGCTAAATTTTGAATGCCCCCACCAACCAGACACCACATTTTGTAACTCAACTCCAATTTTTAAACAACAAAGCGGCCTTTTAGAAAATCTCACACTCCAAATTATAAAAATCTTCTTAGTACGATTTTCAAGGGATTTTGAATTCGTTATTTGAATGCTCCAATTCAACCAAAAAATATCCACACATGCTATACAAAGAGAGGCCTTCAGATATAGCGCGATTGGTTCAAAAAAGAACGTTCAACACTTTTTTTTATTTTATGTAACAAATGTTTTATTAAAAAACGTTTTATCGTCTGCATTATAAGTATGAAAAATGATCCATTAATACTTTCAATGATACCTCTATCTCTGCATATTTTTTTCGGCCCTTCTAATTTTAATGCCTAACAGATTTTTGCTATCAATTAAACCAACATAAAAGGCCTTGTCGCGAAAACAATTCTTAAAGTGCGGCTTTGAAATATAAAAATATTTCATTTGTTAGTTACAACGGTCTGGTAGATTTCCTTGTTTCATTTATTAATTGTAGGCGTGGCAATAAAACGATCATTTATTATGGTTTATAAAATTTTTTAATGAACTAGTTTTAGAAATAAAATTCTCCAAAACATTTTCAATAACTTGATGCAATCAATTATTATCACTGAAGAGATAAATTGATAGGCAAGTTAACATGATCCATTGCTGCTTAGCCATGCTATTTGAGAGAAATTTTAATATCTTATCTAAATTGAAATTGTAAATTTGAAATTTGAAATTATCTCAAGTAAGAAAATGTTCATCTAAAAAGTGATAGTTGATATTGAGGACTAATATAATGGATAATGGATAATCAAAGTAAGATCTTCTATAAACTATTTTGTATTATGAATAATTCTTAAAATATGATTTAAAAACTGAAAACTAAAAATTTATTAAAACTAATCAAATGATGTTTCAGACATCTATCCAGACTTTTATTCCGGATTAAGTAATAGAAATGCAATTTAAGCTGGACATTTTACATTGTACCTAAATTGAATCTAAATTGTCTTAGAAGTCGAAAAATGTCCATCTAAAAACTAATTACCACTTATTTTACTTGCTGATCGAATATTTTTCAATTTCTATTTAAAAATGTAATTCATAAAAATTAATAAATAAAATGAAAAATAAAAAATATAAAAAAATAAATTTCAGATTGTAATAACATTACAATCTAAAATTTCTACCAAATCCATCAGATCTCATAGAAAATGATAGAGGTGCTAGCATATAAAAAAAAAAATTACCATTAACATATTTTTATGGTAATTTTTAATTTTTTGAATTGAACTGAAAAAAGGTGAATAAATAATTTTGGACAATTAATCTGCTATTTTGAATATTAATTACAATTTTTTACTTTTTTACAATTTTTTTTTTTTACTTTTTGCACTAACTAAATGATATTCAGATATATTTTCTATATTTATGAAAAATACATTGCTATTATAAAATCTAAAAATGTTAAATAAATATAATAATAAAAATATATTCCAATTTACTTTGAACTGACTTTGATAAGCTTAACGTATGTTAACTTAAGATCAAATTGATAAACAACAAATTTTACATGCAATTACCAACAGTGGCTGACATTTCATTATAAAAAATATATTTTTTTATGGTGTTTATTATTATTTTTTTTTTTTTTGGTTTTTTTGATTGCTGCTTTTGCTGTTTTTGCTTTCTTAGTTTTTATTTTTGTTATAGGACTTTATTTATTTGGCTTTTTGTTTTTTATGTCTTAACTAAAAATTTCAAGTCGAATGGTGGGTGAATGTGATTTTGTAAGAATGATGCAATGCGATAAACTGGTTATTAGTTTATGATAATTTGAGGAATTCTTATTTGTTGTATTATTATCTATATCAAATGAAACAAACGTACAAAATTCCATATTACATCACGTAACGTTTAAAAGATAAAATAAAACAAAAATAAAACAAAAAAAATAAAATGTAAAAAGAAAAAAAAGAAACGACAATTAAGTAGGAAATACTTGGAAATACATTCAAAGTTGGGACCATTTGTTTTATTCTTTTAGTTTTAATCATATTTCTTGCTTATCAATTAATTTTTCTTTTGTTTTTTTTTTCTTTCTTTTTTTGGGTGTTTCAGATGAATCAAAAGTGAATTGTGGTTCTTGGGAAGAGACACTTCCAACAACTTTAACACAAATTAATCACAATAATAATAAGGCGACAAATAAATTGACTACCCAGCATAGTGGCCGTTGTAATAAATATACTAAAACACCAACAACAATAACGGCAGCACAATTACATAATACAACAATTTTGAAGCGTAGCAGTGAAAATCGTGACGTTGGTCTACAAAACCCCTTAAAAACAACGCAACATCCGTACAAGCAAGGTCAACATCAACATCAGCAACAGCATCTTTATCACAGTCAACATTATCAGTATACGCAACAGCAGCAAGAACAACACAACAACAACAACAACAACAACAACAACAACAATATCATATAGAAACAAGTGCCATAAATCGTTGTGTTGTTGGTGGTGGCGTCAGTGAAGCTGCAATAATTATACAAAAATCTCTTGATAGTGATACAGTTGCTATTGTTGTTGAAAGAGACAACAAAATTGCCGGAGATAATATAAGCGCCAACGGCGGTAATACTGCCGTTGGTGAAAATTCCAACAGTAGATCGTCATTTAACGTTGCAACAACACCAAAACATTTAGACGATAATTGTTGGACAGTTACAACAGCAACAGCAGCAGCAACAGCAACGGTAGCTACCAACGATAATAATATTGAAAGTCATCAGCGTCAACGTCATCAATCAACATCAGACACACAAAATTCTTTACAAACTGATAGCTCATCTGACGAAGAGGACGAAGATCTTGAACAACAACAACAACAACAACAACAACAACAACAACAACAACAGAAATCGCTGCCACAACAATTGCAACAGCAATCACAGCAGCAGCAGCAGCAAGCAGCAACAACAACAACAAAAACAACATATAGAAGAAACGAACGGCAGCCTGACGTCTTCATTAAGTGCTACAAATCAACGCAATTCTCAATTGCGTTTAACTTTTAATCGTGCTAAACAACATTTGTCATTTGATAAATGGCGCACCTCTTCAAACAATGCCAACACAAATCATCATACTCAACAACAGCAGCAGCAGCAACAACAACAACAACAATCCCAAATTGGTGCTGCTGCTGATAACAGTAACAGTAACAATAACTGTAACAGTAATATTAGCATTAATTGCAACAGTAACAATAACATTAACAGTAACAGTAACAGTAACTTAAATGGAGGCACGCTAAATTGTCGAGCGAGTAATACCATTGTTTGCCCAAATATTAATAATATGCCCACCGCTCATCAATCTACCCGCGAAGAAATGACAACAACAGCAGCCACAACAGCAACAACACCAATCGATTCACCAGGTGTTCGCATATCACGATGGTTTTCCATACGTCGTGGCTCATCCCATCAATACGATGTGGGTGGCAGAGATGGACGCCACTTCAATATATCTACTCCTGATGCACCAGATGCAGCATGTGATAACGGCAATAATGCTATTGGACACAAACATAATACCAATTCCATTAATTTATCGTTAGCATTATCGAAAAATGCTTGTAAAATGCCAGAAGTACCTGAGGTAACCTTATTTTTATAATTCCAATTCTTTTTCTATATCTCTATCTCTGTCGCCACCCAAATCAGATAAATTTGAAAGTTTCTTCTTCATTGTCTTGTTTGTTTTCTTTTTTTCTTTTTTTTTAAACATTTTACGAAAGAATGAGGACGATGATGATATCACTTCATTGAATAGTTCGGCTACAAGATTCGATATCGATTTAATGATACCGCCAGGTAGTCGAGCTAACGGTACTGCACGTAATGCCCACAATCGTTTAGTACAACCAATGTTGCCACCACCACCACCAGGCCTCTCACAACAACAACTCAAACGACGCCATATTGTCGCCGCCATTGTGCACAGTGAAAATTCGTATGTGGCAACACTCCAACGTCTAGTCAATGTAAGTCTACAACTCTTTAATTTTTTCACTCTTACGCTCATTTTCACTTTTCCTTTCCCTTTTTTTTTTTTTGTATTTGCTTGTCACATAATACGAAACTTTGCTCATTATCACTGAAATTATTGCATGCTTTTTTAAATTATTTTACGCTCTCATTTAAGTTTTTCTATATTTCTCTTTTCTCTCTCTCTCTCTCTCTCTCTCTCTCTTTATATATATATATATATATATATGTATATCTAAAGCTTTCTATGTATCATTTTGTTATCTCTCTCTCTCTCTTTAATGATATCCATTTTCATACTTTTGTAACCACTAATCCATCTTCATAATTTACTTTTTTCTTTACATGCTATCCAAAAAAAAAAAAAAAAAAACCAACAAAAAAATGTATTGTTACCCCCCGCTTTTTACTCATCGCTCTTTCAATTCCATGATGAGTGCTATTAATTAATTAAATAATCTTAATAAATTTCTAAATCCATCATATTTTCACGAAAACTATTAATTAATTTGGTGCATAAAAATAAATCACTAAAAAAATAAAAAAAATAATAATTACAATTTAATTAAATTAATTTATAATAAATTAGTGAAGATGCAACATTAATCACATGAAAAGTGAATAAAATTCGAAGCAAGTGAAAAAGAAATGTATAAATAAAACATAAAAGAAACAAATAATAAAAACAATAAAAATACAATAAATTATAATCGATCACATTTGATTTGCTACATACAAAGTGCCACGTCACTTAATACTGTTACAAATTAAAGTCTGCCAAATTTTGCATAATCAAAATATCACCCATTAAGGCACGTTATTCTGATGGGACTAGTATTTTTTCAAAATAAACCTCTATTTGGAAAGTACAAGTGCATGGTACAGACTAATTTACACCTTATCTGTCTTCGAGTCAAAATGTCGTTTCGCATTTATTATCTTACAAACTTAATTAATAACTTAATTAATTAATTAATAATTCTAGGGGTATAATTAAAATTAAGCACATGCTGAGCTATTTTAGGTATTACAAGGACATGCATAAAATTATTATACTTTACCCCAAAAGTAATTTATGATACGATTGTGAAATCGATTAACCCTTAATTATTTAAATTTTGACAAAGGAAAAAGCTAAAAAATTTTAGGAAACTTTTAGTAATACAATGACTCCAAGTTGCGAAAAAACTATCTTTCGAAAACAATGAAACAACTTTCCTATATTCGATCAGTCAATTGGTGTGGTGCACGCTGCGCTTCAAGGCAAATACCATTTCTCAAAATTGATACTTTATTAAGATTTTAGGTGAAGGGAAGGACGCACGGATCAATACTTATTATAATTCTCTATTCAGAAGAAGACAAATTACATTTATAATTTGTAATTATAGAAAATGTAAGACTAACCGAACAAAATTAAATTATTACCCAGTGCCTGAAAAGAAAAGATATAAATTTTTTATACTAAAGGGAAATTTTCATTGTATTAGAATGTTTTGTTTTAGGAATATCATTCGATTTTTGTTTTTGTTTCAATTTCATTTTCAATTTTATTCTTCAGGATTATAAAAAACCTCTCGAAGATAATAATCCGCCAATATTAAGTGTATCAAAAATTGGTACACTATTTCATCGTTTACCCGAAATATTACAATCGCATCAATTATTTCGTATCGCTTTGGCTGAATGTGTACGTAATTGGGATCGTGATGAAAAATTGGGCGATTGTTTTGTCAGTGCATTTAGTAAGCCACGCATTTTAGAAATCTATTCCGGTTTCATAAATAATTTTTCAGCTGCCATGGAATTAGCTAAAACCGAAGAGAAACGTAAATCGGCTTTGGCAGATTTTTTTAAAATGAAACAAATCAGTGCCCATGATCGTTTAAGTTTTTTCGGTTTAATGGTGAAACCGGTACAACGTTTCCCTCAATTTATACTCTTTCTACAAGATCTATTAAAATATACGCCACAAGGACATCATGATCGCATGTCATTACAATTGGCTTTAACTCAATTAGAATTATTGGCGGAAATGTTGAATGAGCGTAAACGTGAAGCAGAGCAATATCAAGGTTTCAAGGAAATGTTAAGCCATATAAGCGGTACATTCAACACGCGTTCATTAGCATCAACGGAATGTCATCGGCCGCGTTATTTATTACGTGAGGATAATGTTACCCATATGGAATTTAATCAATCTGGTTTTATAGTAAAATCGAAACAGCGGCGCCTATTATTACTAAATGATAAAGTTATATGTGTATCGGTAGCGCCCAAACAATCGCACGATTTTGGCGCCACAGAAAAATTAACCTTCAAATGGATGTATCCCGTTACAGATGTTGATATTGTTGATAATAGCACTTCCGCAACATTATCGAGAATATTAACGGCTGGTAAGTCTCTCAATCATAATTGATTTATTTTTATAAGGCATTACAGATAGAAGTATAAAACCACTGTAGAACTTTCCTTAAAATAGAGGTCGTTTTTTTTTTTGGGACTCTATTTTGTTAAATTTTTTATATGTTGATTTTCTTTATTTGAATCTTATGCATTGTGTTTTAAGAAAAGTTCCGCATTTTGAATCTTGTACTGTTTTTATTTTCTTGATTTTGATTTTTATCTGTTTAGGAAGTCAAGAAAGACGTTTTCGTTTTTGCATTTCTCATTTTCATTTTTATTTTCATGAACACAATGAATACTCAACCTATTTTTCCTTTTTCTTTTCTTTTTTTTTTCCTTTTTGATTTTGCTATTGCTATTAAGTTCATTATAATTGAAATTTTCAATTAAAATTTGTTGTCTAAGCTTTTTAATGCCCTACAACTTAATCGGGCCCTGAGATAAGCTCAGCTTTTTTATTACACTGATCGACTTAAATTTACTTTCTTAAATTGTTTGCACCCTATTGATCTAAAGGTCTTTCCACCTGGCCTCCATGCTCGATATTCAAAGTAGATATAATCAAATTTTTTCATGACCTTTCTCATTTCTTTACTAAATTTGTAGCATAAAGATGACCCAAATAAAAATTCTTAAAACTGACTATTTGAATAGAATTATTGATGGGAAAAATTGGCAATAACCGTTTGATTTCGTGAATGTTTGCAATTATTTTCTCAGCTGTCATAATTTTTTATCGCATAAAGTGTTTGATTAGTTCGGGGCCGTTTTCTTTTTCTTGAATGACTCACATACATCTCTTGCGCAACTGACTATATTCAAGCATTTTTTCAGAGAGCTTTCATAAGACCATACCCTTATTTCTTTACTTTTTGTTTTTATTGCTTTAATTTTTTCATTTTCTCATTTTTTCAATTCATTTGACTTTACTTGGCATTCAAAGTCAATTGCATTACACGATGCGATGAGAAAAACGAGGCATGAAACAACAATTATGATGATGATGATTATTGAGTGAGTTTCATAAATCAACAACTTACGTGAAATCCTTAAATATTTGTGACATGAACAATGCCGCCAGCTAAAAAAAACTACAAACTGAACAGGACATATGAATTCAAATAAAAACTAAAATAAAATAACAGATCGCTGCTGACCAATAAATGTTTAGTCTTTCAATCTCTATATTCACTAAATCTTACTTTACAATATATACGAGGATAGAAGGATAATAATTACAAGGCATAATACAGAACGCACTTATTCGGAATTTTTTTCATTTTATTGTTGCATCAAAAAAATGCTAAACAAAAGAAAAATTTTCAATTCTCTGAACTTTTTTCTATTACACTTTTTTGTTTGTTGTATCTATCAAAATGCTTGTAAAAATCAGTAAGAAGCCTTAAAAAGGAAGCTTTAAAATGTCGATGCATTTTATAAGCATTATTTTTATTGGCATACATTTTGGTTATAAAAAGTAAGATATCGGTTTCAAATTTATGTATAAGTTGATAATGAAAATGGGCCCAATCGGCAATAAATTCAACTGTTTTCATTCGTCTTTCAAAGTTAAATGGACTATGGGTCCTTTTGACCTTATTAAAATTAATTAATTAATTAATTAATTAATAATTTTGCATTTAAAATTTAAGCAAATTTTCAGATAGAAATTATTTGTAAATGATAAATAAAGTAACGCCAGTTAATTCTCAAGTTACCCTCGTACATTTAATATGTCAAAAAAAAAAAATATATATATATATATATATATATATATATATATATAAACGAACTATTTCTTAGGATTTATTGTTCTATTTAGCAAATCAAACCACAAAACAAAATTAAATTTCCTTGAATAATATTTTACTTAAATATCACAATTTTCTTTTCCGCATCTTCTTCTATAATAGAAAATTTTAATCAATAATAGATATCTAATAAATATGTTGTAACATTATTATTATCGTCATCATCATTATCATCATCTTCAATTTTCATCGTGACATAATAATGTTGAAGGTATTAGTTTGTTATTAGTTGTTAGTTAGTTAGGCCTGCAAGTCAAATGAGAAAAGAAAACAAAAAACAAAAAAGGAAATTCGAAAAAAGAAAATAGAAATTGGGAAAAACGAAAATTAAAAGAAAGATGGCGGCATTTGTGTTATTAAACGTTTGATGCTTTTATTAAATGTTTTCATTTTTTTTAACTATTTTTGATTGTTTTTTTTTTTGGGCTTTTTTTTGCCATACTCATTCACCAACGACTTATTCAAGATAGTGTAATCAAATAATTAGTACGTTTGTAACAACAATAATTATTCAAATTATAAAAAGTTTGGGGAAGTTAGAAAATTTCATCAATTGTGTAAAATCTATTTGTGCTATTAACATTTAACATTGAATTTATTGAAAAAACATGGCAGATTGATAAATTGTTTTAAAAAATATGTTGCCCACAACTAGCAACTGATTTATACTTTATATAAGATTTAGTAGAGTTTTTACTTAAGTTTCCCTGTAATTAGATCTCCATTAAAATGTGGAGAAAATCAAAACTTTATAAATCAAAATTTTATAAATATAACTAATACTTTATTAATGAATGATTGAGTTAGATTTTAGAAGAAATATCGGAAATTTAATATTTTATTTAATATAAGATTTTTTTTTAGTGCATTGTTATTTCATATACACAATGTATATGTAAATGTGAAGGAGTAAGTAAAAAGGAGTTAGTAATTTAACCTATAACGTTTGCATTATTATAAGGAACTAAACAATCAACCACAATAAATAAAATAAAGTAAACAAAAGTTATACGCTGCTCAGCGCAATTCAAATCATGGGATTAAAGTTTTTCCTTTTCTTTTCTTTAATAATAATATTATTTATTATTACGTTTTTTTTTTCTACTTATAAATATATTTATATATACATTTTATAGTCCGTCCAATACCGTCCGCCTTTTACGCGGATCTATTAAATCAACTACACGCCATCATTTTCAGTTAAGCATAATCATAACACTTAACTCAATAAATCTTCGTCCTGACACATTTATATAAGAAAATTTTTATGATTTTCAATTAAAATTAGTCTTTCAAATAATTAAAATGCAAATGTCATAACATTCTGATATTTAATTAATTCAGATTGCCCATATTTTATGATGATGCTAATTTCAATAAATCATAAACATGAGCACAAATTGCTTCCTTTATTTTTTAAAAATAAAAAATATTATTGCAGGCAAAGAGTAACTTAAAGACGTTGCATCACAAGTGATATTTTTAATCTAAATGCCTAAATCAAATGAAAATGCACAAGATTTATTTTTAAGGGCCCTTTCAAAATAAGCAGCTATATCGGAAAACAATAACAAAAACTGAGGATTAAATTGCTCCTAATAAAAATATCCAAATTTAATAACTGTGCCATATTTTACATGAAAATTTTAGCACATGCCTATCGCTTCAGATAAAGCATTGTATAAAAATAAAGGCCAAAAAAAAGTAGCCTTAATGTGACAGCGAGTTGTGTTAATGCCTCAATTTATTCGTATTATGTTTTCTTAAGTGTTATAAGAAATTTATTGACCGCTATGTTTTATATACATACACAATTATATTGAACGCATACGTTTTAGTTTTCATCGCATGTTTCGCCATAAACTTCACTTTAACCAAAATATTTGAAACAGAAAAAAAAACTGAGAGAAAAACTGACTATGTAATCCATTGTTATTGGTGCGATTTTCTTGTAGTCGATACACACCAACCAAAACCCCCTTCTATATCTATCTTTCTCATTTTCTCACTTTCTCTCTCTCTCTCTCTCTGTTTCTTTTACAAAAAAAGAAAAAAAGAAATACACCGATATAGAGATTGTAAAAAGTCTGTAGTTTATGGCATTTAGCATAATCGCTGTTGTTGCTGTTATTATTATTGTTATTGTTATTTGTTATTGCTGATGCTGATGCTGATGCTGAAGCTGATGCTGATGCTGGGGCTGGGGTTGTTTGTTTCTTGCATTACATGCAGCACTTAAACGCACGCAATATTTATTATATATATTAGAAAAGTTTTCCTAATTTCTATGATTGAAAGATATCTCATAAACAAAGATTTCAAGCAACATTGGCCAAAAACCAATAGCGACAACAACAACGGCAAAAAATATATAAAAACAGTAAAATGTCACTTTCGTTTTTAAGGCATTGACATGTGAACAAAAAAGTATGTGTCTATTGATCGATTAATAGAAAACTTAATTCGAGTTGATTGAATGACAATTATGATAACTAGACTTCATGTAATAAGGAGGTAATAACATTTTATTATAAAAAAAAAAGAAAAGAAAAAAACTTGAGAAATCTTTGGGTAATGTGTTACATTAAACACGGATTATTATCTTAATAAACAAATTAAGATTATAATCCAAACAAATGCAACATTCATTCATTTTCATTTGTTTCCACTTTTCAATAGATTTATGATAATTTTAATTAGAAATAGAGCATTAAGTTTGGGCATTAAGGCTTGCTTGCTCTAATGGAGCAATTCCATTTTCAGTAAATTAATATTAATTTCATTTACAAAGCTTTATATTTCTGATATATATTTTTTTTCATAAAGTACAAGTTTATTGATTGACGATTATATTTTTAAAATGATCATTTATTAAGGTCTCAATCGAGGTGGAAGTCTTAAATCAAATAGCAGTTCATGTAACAATTATTCCTTAAGTACTTTACCGGGCAATAATACAACATCGTCTACATCATCACCTTCCGTATATCAAAATATCGGTTTCGAAAATCATTTGGTAGCACCATTAACAACAAGTGCTGATAATCTTTGTAGCGAGATGAGTAATCTTATGTACGATTATGAGGTTGTATCGCGAATAAATGAATTGGTTGGCTCCCTGAAAGGCACCTACAAAGAATTGAATACAAATATTATACGTAATTTGATGAATTCAATACAAACATCAATACAGCATAAGACTGAAGAGATGGCCTGGGTGGATTCATGTTGTTTACAATTATTGACGCGTAATAAATCGGGTAAAGAAGAGACTTTCACATTCCAAACAGTAAATCCCAATGTGAAGAAGGAATGGATTACGGAATTACGTTTAGCTCAATTGGCCTTAGATCCAAATAATTCGCCAGCTTGGGAAACGACACCGAGTGAACCGATAACTACGGCACCATTACAACAACAGCAAATGCAATTAATTCAAAGGCAATCGAATAAGATGCCATTGTTTGTTAAAGCGATGCCGCTTATCAAGTCACAGCATCAAACCGAGGTGCGCTGTGGATGTTACTATAGCATCGCAAATGATTCAAAGATTAGTGGTAATGCTCGACGCCGTCACAAGCAATTAAACTATTTATGGATATGCACTGGTGATGGCACATTGTCTCATATAACAGTTTACGCGCAACATCATCAACAAGCTGGCAATTTACGCGATGTAGGCTCATTCGATATAACCGATTGTCAAATTACCGCTTTAGAGTTTGTTAAGGGTGTGGAAAATACAAAGACATCTTATGATGAGAGTAATAATTTACTGGGCGATCTCATTTGGATGGGAACAGATAGTTGTAAATTATTCATCTATTCGGCAAAAAATCCTGAACAAGAAGAACAATTAGCATATGCTACAGTACCTGGCACGGTAATGCGAATATTATATCATTACGATAATGTTTATGTTTCACTATCGAATGCAACCATTTTAATATATCGTCGCAATAATGATGGTATATGGTCATTGAAGGAACCTCAATTGGTTGCATTGGGTGACTCTGCTGTACCCGTACCCAGTATTTTACCTATTAATATGAATATATATGCGGCATGTGCCAATCGCGTACATGTTTTAAATGCCATCAGTGGTGAAGTGCAGCGTAGTTTTGAAGTACAACATGGTGCTACACAACAAGTGAATCTCATGGCACATTCAGGCATTGGTTTATGGATATCACTTAAAAATTCTACAATGCTGTGCCTATACCATACAGAAACTTTCAAACATTTGCAAGACATTAATATAGCATCAAGTGTTTTACGCAGTGATGGTAAGAAAGAGCATGCAGTGAATAATAGCGCCATATATGTGACGGCTTTAATGGCTTGTAAGGGTTTATTATGGGTGGGTACAAATGTTGGTATCGCAGTAACTATACCTTTGCCACGTTTAGAAGGTGTACCCATTATTAGTGGTGGTATAAGTATGTCTTGTCATGCCCATTTTGGACCGATTACTTTCCTGTTGCCACTCGTACCTAAAACGTATTCCAATTATAAAATGACTGCAACAAATCAACAAAATGGCATGGTGGGAAGCAATTTACATTCAAAACCGATTGAACCGGGTGGACCTAGCATGGGTGATGATTTACAATTGCCCGCTATTGATGCAGATCCTAAAAAATTAACTGAGGCAGATTTAGATGAGTCTACAGTTATTTTACGTAGAGATTTACCTAAAGGGGAGAACAATTCTGAATTCACTTCGCCGTCACGTAATATACTGCGAGAACTTATTTCTGATACAACCGATTCGGCAAATTCGTCACCACGTACCTCTAAATTGGAAAAGCAACAATCTTTAGATCAATCATTCTCAGCAAAAATTCGCGCTTCTTTGGCGAATTCGCCAGCTTTTCATCGTAAGCGTTTCCGAGACTTATCTTCAGAATCGGCACGTATGTCAAGAACTTTGCCACGTGGCTTAGGTTCTGTTAACAGTTATTATAGTACAGGTACCAACTCAAATTCAAGTACATTAACTCATGGTGAACATGGTTATTGTGACGTCTACGGACTCTATGGCAAATTGATATTCGTGAAAGAAGATTACGATGCTGAAGAGGGCACCCAAGGAAACTTAATGGACATAATGTATGAAGGTATGCGCAGATCAGATCCCGAATTGGCTGCTATACCTGGAAGGGTTAGCACTTTAGATCGTCGCTTACGTATGAAAGCTTCAAGACCACGTTCTTTAGACTTGTCCAATTGGTCTGTGGACTCTAAATCATCTAGTTTATATACATCATCAGGTAGCGAAGAAAGTATGGGTATTCGTTTGTTTGGAGGACGTTCAGTGTCAAGAAATAGTAGTAGTGCAAGTCATAAAACATCTGGCAATGGCAGTGACTTGGGTAATATATCGGAAAATGGTCTAATGACATCAGCTGATTTACATAATACACCAAAATCTGATGAGGGTTTCAAATTGTTACAACAACATCGACAAATAATTGCTGCCTCAACACCCGTTACAATTAATATGACACCACCACTTCTGCCACCGTCGTCTACTACCGCACCACCAGCATCAGCTGCTGCAGCTGCTGCAGCCACTTTAAAAAGGAAACAGAAACAAAATGCCAAACAACAATTGCAGCAGCAACAAGTAGATGGGCCTCGAACTATTATAACGTTAACTGGAGGGCGTGGTTATTGGAGGCATATTTGGTACAATCAAAACAATTCGCCCGGCCAAAAATCATCATCTACATCAACATGTAGTAATTCTGGTGCAACATCGCCCCTCATTGCCAACTCAAATGACGCGCATATTGTTGTTTGGGAGAAAAAATTATAATCAGAGGAGATTGTGTGGCAATCAAAAACCACACCTATACTTACAACCAATGGCCATGTATTATCAAAACTACCTACAAAAAAATCACCAACAAAAACAACAACAGCAGCAACGATAACGGAAACGGCAACAACAAGCACAACAACAATAGCAGCAGTTGAGGCAAATATTACAACAATGGTGCGTAGTCGCAGTCGGGTACGTTTTCGGGGTTCATTTGTAATGCATGAAAGGGAAAGTGATTCCCCATTGCACACATCAACATCAATGAGTCAAGGTTTAGGTATGGGATCATGTGGTCTGGGAGTGAATATAGGAATGGGAATGGGAACGGTAACGGGTATCGGTATTGGTATTGGAACAACTGGGATCGGAAATCTACGTAGATTAGCCAAATTAAAGAGAGGCGGCAGCCTTAGAGAATTCTGAAGCAAAAAATCAGGAGTAAAGCGAGCAAACAAAATCGAAATTTACAATTTATGGTATAAACGAGTCAAACAAGAAGGAATTATGGACCGAACTGAGAATGATCATATAAATAAATGTATAATTAAGTCACAAAGCCCCTCATTATTAATTTCCTTTTTCTTGTTTCTCACAATTTCCATTAAGTATTCACTTAAAGTATAAGCAGAAAAAACAAAAACAAATTCATGCACACACACACACTCATCATTATTCTTCAAATATATGCAAATAGTCGAAATTTTCTTTCTTTAAAAAATCTTTAAATCAATAAACACACAGCTTACCATAACTTAACATAGCATAGCACAGCAGAGCAGAGCAATGCAGAGTAGAGCATATTTTTTATTTAATGAAAAGTATAATTTTCAAAAATCTGAAATTGAAAAAAATTTTTTTCGAAATATACACTTACACCTTTCTCGATTTCCATTTAAAAAGAAACTATTAATATGGAATTTTTTTGTCTTTTGTAATTTGTTACTTTTTCACCTTTTTTTTCTGTCTTTTTTGTTTCGTTTTTTTTTTGTTTTAGTTAATTTATATATTTAATTTTATATTGTAAAATTTATTCAACAACAACAAAAATTCGATTTTTGCAATAATGGAATACAATAAAACGAAAACTTATTTATTTAATAATTCTAGAATTTCTCATTTTATATCAATTTCATTTTACCTGTCTTTCATCCTTTCCTTTCTTTTTTGTGTTGTAAATATGTCTTATGTCATTTATTTAAAAAACAAAAAAACAAAAAACATAAATAAATAAGTAAAAGAAAAAATAGATTTCAATGTTTCATCCAAAATGAATTTAAGACCTTCTAATTCGACAAAAGCAAAAGCAAAAACGCAAGAAAAAAAAATAAAAAATGAAAAGCAGGTATTTTAATTTTTTTTTTGTTTCAATTAACTTAATTTTATCTGCCATTTGTTTTTAAGATTTAAAACAATGAGAAGACGAAAATACGAAATATTTGAATTTAAAAAATGTATTAGAAATAAATGAAATATTGAACAAATCAATAGAAACTTTGCCGAGTGGTTCTTTTTATGCAACTTTTTTTTTAGCTTTTTAAACAATTTTTTCTTTCATCTATTTAATATTTTAAAGTTTCCCAGTTTTTTGATTTTTTCTTCATTTTTTCTTATTTTTGTGTTTCTATTCAGCCCACCTATTGAACGATCCACCTAATTAATAGATAATATAAAAGAAAAAGGCAAGAAAAAAATTCTAAGCCTAACTCGAAAAAAAAAATCGAATAAAACTGAAAAGAAAATATCACAAAATTTTTATTCTTCTCTAAGCACCCTAATTCGGGGTCTCATTAAAAATACATAA
Organism: Melophagus ovinus; assembly: GCA_023089585.1. Lineage (NCBI taxonomy): Eukaryota > Metazoa > Arthropoda > Insecta > Diptera > Hippoboscidae > Melophagus > Melophagus ovinus. Next base: position 5,638,882 of record JAKKIB010000178.1, read on the forward strand.
AAAAAAAGTATTTCATTTCAAATAAAGGAAAAATTGAAATAAAAAAAAAATGAGTACAAATGGACAGACATTCAGTATCAATAATTCGCTATAATTTATCAGTACAATTAAAAATTTGAAAAGAGTAAAATTGAGTAAATGAAAGAGGCTTCATCAAATAGAGATTCGATTTCTTACAGATTCATCTTTTTCAAAATATATTGTTCATATTATTCAAGCAGCATTTTCAGTATAAAACTGAATGCATTCGTAATAACGAAACCATAATGAACGCTTTTAAGAAGCTTTTTTCTAAAATTCAAGCGCACTCAATTTAGTTTTGATCAAGCAGCCCATAATTTCAATACAAGAAAAAATATTATGCATAAATTGCTAAATTTAAAACGCTTCGAGTTATGTGCACACCCTGTAAAATCAATAATCGATATAGGGCAGAGCAAAGACAAAATTCTAAATGAATTATTTAAATATTAAGAAAAATTCTAGAAATCATTGAAATGAAAATAGAGATGGCCAAGCCACATGTAATGAATAATTCAAACAAAACAAAAACAAAAACAAAAAGAAAGGAAAGGAAAGGAAAAGAAGTGAAAGTCCGAAAAATTACTAAACATTTTTATACCCTTCAAAATACGTAACACTTTTGCATGGAAGAGAAATTTAAGAGACTAAGAGGAGAAAGTGAAACCAAAAAAACCAGGTGTAATGAAAAAATTTCCATAGATATTTTCGGAAAAAGAAAAGCAACAACAATGACAACAATCAAAAATAACAACATCAAATATATGAATATCAAATGAGAGATTTTTAAAATTCAAATGAAATCCAATGAATTTCCCAATATACATCTATTTTTATATGAAAACATTAAATCAAACTTTACATGCTTTACATATAAATAAATGTAAAGTAAACAATTTAGCATGCACAAGGGAAGACTTTAAGGTAAAAAAAAGCTTGTTCTATTCTTAGAAATAAATGCGAATAATATTCACAAGAAAAATGAATTCGATTGTAGAGAATTATATAAAATTATTTGCTGATTATGTAACAAATTTATATATAAAAATGTAAAAATATTGCACCAGGAAGTCAGGAAGCCAAAAAAAAAATTTATATAGAAAAAAAAATAGCTTAAAAAAAACTACAACAACAATTATAGATGGCAACAAATTTATTTATAAAATTTTTTCCTTTTTCATCAATAAAATTCAATTAAATATAAACGAAAATTAATTGAATATTGAATGTAAGATAATTTTATGTACAATTGTATTTGTATTTGTATTGTTGTTTGTAATCATATAAACATATTTCTAATATGTAAAAATATCATGCATAACCAATCATGTTAACCATGTCATGCATAACCACAAATAATTGCATTTAAAATATTATCCTAATTGAACGAAATCGTACAAGATGTTCATGGATGTTCCCCGAACTTATCGAGCAATCTATTAAAAAATAAATTATATGTATAAAAGATTTGCATGTTGGAAAATGCTTTTTCGAAAATTTGTCTCTTAACAAAATTTCAATGTAAATTAGTAAGCACTTGGGCCATATTTATACTCTAAAAATGCCCTCATTAATTATTGCAATTAATCATCACAATCGCTTCATGTGAAATAAACAAAAAATAAAAAGAATATTTATTAATATTTAATGCAAATTAAATGTGAATTTATAATCAAAGAAATTTGATTGAAAATGATGAAAAATTTATTTAGATGTAGTAGAACAAAAGAAAAAATTTAATGTTAATAAAATTATTATGTATTATACACAAAAAGAAAAACGTAAAAACTTCAAAATTAAAAGGACAGATTTATTATATTTGAATAATTTCAAATTCAAATTCAAATTCATATTTAAGCACTTTTAATTCTTTCAAAGAAAAGTTTACAAATGTTTATTTCTCATTTAGGTTGTATAATTATTTATTTATTAAGTGGCATTTTCGAGTTTTATTGACTTAAAGAAATGAATATAGAACTATCGAAGATAATACTTTTGCAATAGCATTTATTTTCCATGATGGAGATCTCTTTCTATAGAGAGCATGCTTAATCTTTGCGTTAGCCCCAGGCAATCTTTCCTTTACTTAAAAAGTCCTGCAAGCAAAAAAAAAATTCTATAATTTGAAATTAATGTAATAAAGAAAATATAAAAGAGTGTAAAGTGTCCACTTAAGTGCTAACTTATACCGATACAAAAAGCCAAATTTACTTCGCTTTAGAAAGTTTTGAATAGCTTTTTAATTTCAAAGCTTAAATACGCTTAATTCAATTCAAATCGATTAATCTTTCATTTAAGAAAAGCCCCATATATTGTAGAATAAATATTTCCATTTAAAACGTTTATTCAGCTGTCATTTGTTATACTATTAAAATAAAATTACAGTTTCAGGGCAACAGATGGCGCAAATGAGCAACCAATAAAATAATCAAAACTGAAATTACTTACATTTGACTTTTTCAGTAGTTGCAAGACTGTTGTTGTGTAAAGATGTTAAATTCGGTAAATTGTACATGGGAGAAAATTATAGCAATTCAACTTCCTGTAAATTTATGTGTTGATTTTGTATAAGGATAGCAAGCATTTCTAAATGGATTTTATTTCGAATCTTAGATGACGCATTAGTTTAAAAAAAACAGTGCAACAATATTTCATCTTATTACAATTAAAGTCAGACATTTAAAACCATTTGCTACTTTAAGAGCAACGCGAAAAAGAATGAGACCATTTGTTTCAGTAATTAAAATTATACCAAATTTTTTATTATACAAGTTGGTAAGTTGTTTGGCTAATGGTAAGGAGATTATCATAGTCTTTGAGATGACGGGAATGCAAAAATATGGTTGGAACGGAATCTTTGATGAACATTAACAATAGATAAGTTCAATGAGAATTGAGTTGTAACAATTTCAAACAAAATAAGTGCCTCAGGTGGTATATTTAAATATTTAAATTGTGTTTCATAGCAATAAACCAAAATATATGAAGAAAACATTAGCAATTTTAAAGTAGTCATCTTTGTTCCATTTGATGCCGCAAAATTCATTGGAGTACAACACCCATTCGTTTCAACTTACAACCAAATGCATAAGAATACTTATCATACACGTTCGTACCACATAAAATGAAACAAAGCTGAACTTGCATTGAACGCTCTGTCAAACAATTCTATTTGTCTAGGTTCAAATTCAACTGCGTTGCAGCCTGAAACGGCTGCACTATTTCGATCAAATGTGTAAACACAACCATCATAAACCAACCATCATAATAAAGCTGCAAAAAAATCGTACAACTCATTAAACGCTTTCGAACCTAAGCCCAACTTGTTCTTGTTGCCCTTAACTTCGTAATCCCTTAATTTAAGGCATTACGAACAAATTGTAAACAACAATTGTAAACAAACTACTTGCAATGTAACTTCATACTGCTTTTTATTATGCACTTCAGTTTGGTTTTTTTTTTCGTTTTTTTCAGCCATTTCATAATAACTTAATGGGCCTCTCAATATTGCAAACATGTTGAATTTGTTCTCTCGCTTAATTTTTAAATACATTGAGTGTTGCTTTTATTAAAATTTAAAGATCTTTAAATTTATTGAAATATTTTGAATATCAATCGGTAACTATTTCGAAAAACAGAGTTCACCAAAATTATGCATAAAACATTTAAAATATTTAAAAACAAAAATAATGCTAACTATGACAAAATTAAATACAAACAATCCAAATTATATTGATATTTGAAATTGTTCAATTTCACTATAAAATATAAAATTTTTGACTGATTAATTAAATTATCTTTTCAATATTTCTCTTTTATGAAATTTATTAATTCTTTTTTTTTAAATTAATATTTAAAAATTTTTTTATTGTCATTTTTCTGTATCACTTAAATTTCGTATACTGAAAAGACGTAAAAGAGTTAAAATATTGAAAAAACTCAAAAATATTTTTTTTTAATTTCAAGACAACAAGAAAATATAGAACGCAAACAGTGATTGATTGAAATCTAAATCCGCATCTTATTAGATTTAAACAACTATATAATAATAATAACACAACAACAATAATAATAATAATAATAATAATAATAATAATAATAATAATAATAATAATAATTTAAAAAAAAATAAATGAGGCTAATAATTTTTTTTTATTATTTTTTTATACCGGTTTTATTCATTTCGGATTTTATTATTCATATTGACAAAAGAAAAAGGCACAAGAAAGCACGTTTTCATCTCATTTTATTGTACTTATTTTCAAGATGATTGTTGTGCGCTATTTTTTATTTATGATATTCTGTCCGGTTATTTGATTGATACAAAAAAAATCATTTTATTATTTATTGATTTCTCTATCAATTTCGCTTTCGTTTTATTGTCTTTTCCTCTCACTTCTTCTAAAATATTTTTAATTTGTTTTGTAAAAAACATTTTGATTTTTCAATATTTTACAATATTTTTAAGTATTTTTCACTTCTAAAGAATGCCATTCAAACTCATAAATTATAAATTTTATTTTGAAATATTAATTAACATGCAATTCCGACATGGCTCTACGTTCAAGTCATATTAGAAAAAATATAAAAAATCGAGTCAAGCCCCCCAAATGAAATTCAGTTAAATGAAAATATTATTATTATAATTTTTCTAAAGCAATGAAAAAAATTTTAAATGCAACAATCGCACGATATAAAAAAGTGGGGCGAAGAGAAAGCAAAACCAAAATCAAAATCAAAAATATTTCCAAGAAAAGAAAAATTTTAACTAATCGAAGTAGAATACTAAAAAGTCCTACACGCACATCGCACTGTCAGCCGTATTCGAAGATATTTTTACATCCTTTTTTTTCTTTCTTTGGGATTTCTTCAACTGAAATTAAATTCTGTACTCATTTCAATTATTATTTTACAATTTGATTTTCAATTTTTCTAATAAAATTTTATGAAACTGAATTTCATTCATTTTTTTTGTTGCATTACATTTGAAAAAATTTGAAATAAATAACAGAAATTGTACATTTCAATACTACTGATATTCAAACAATCTCTCTCCAAACTCTTTCTTGCTATGAGAGAAGCATATCCTCTAGTTTTGTATGATCTCATTTCACATGGAATGTTTTGAGAGAAATTTCTTGGTGTAATAAATTTTATAGATATAAATATGAATAATAAAACACAATCACGTAACACCCATGAATTCTTAAATACACAAGCAAACAAAAACAAAAAAGAGAATAAAAAGAAAAGAAGAGAATCGAGAGAACACGGAAGTATTATTGAACTATGCGGCACAGAAATCGGTGCATTCGTCTGCTTACATTTCATATTAAAATGTTTTCTATTTTCATTACAAATAAATGAGAATTTAATTTACAATTGCGAACGTAATTCATTCGCAAAAATTAATTTCATCTCGTTTGAGTTTGAGAAACAGAAAGAGTATGGTAATTTTCATTATTTCACTTCATCTCAGGAGTGTTAAATGAAAAATCCGAAAATATAAGAATTTTATTATAGATCGATATAAATAATAGAAATCAATTACGTTATATCCACAATATACCAGTAAAAACAGCCGAAAAAACAGTATAAAAAGTCGTTTTTCTGAGTCATATAAATTTTAAATTCCCGATTATATTTGATCAAAATTGTACATGTAAAACTTACAAACATTCAATTAAATTAATTCATTTAAAAAAAAATGCCAAAATGGTTAAATGAGGAGAAGAACAATTATTGAAATAAAATGAGAGAAAATTAGCATGTGTGGAAAATAACAAAAACTAAAAATAATGATAATAAAAATAATAAGCGAGAAGAGAAAGAAAAATGTACGTTTTGCAAATAAAAATACAAGTCATATGTTGAATACCCGCCCTTTTGAGATAACTTTTTCAAATTGCTTGATAAAAAAAATGGCTACTTTAGAAGGTGTATGATTAATTTCTTAGGGATATACTTGCATCAACTGGGCGTGTCATTATTTATAAAAAGCTGAAATTATTATTGCAACACTTTGGCACAAATTTCTCGAAAATGTTTCTTCCTTGCTTCCTTGTAATGTTGCTGTTTGAGCTTATTATAGAAAATTTCCTTCATTTCAAGGTCAAAGGTCGCAGAAACTACATCCATTTAATTTGTAATATCTTACATTTTGTCCTTTTGAAAATGTTTATTTTAGTTTAGAGTGAAATTTTATTTCCACTCTAAAATTCATTTCAAAACCAACATTTTGAGTTTGTTTGCAAACAATTATACGAAACAAATATATCAATTTCAAATGCTGATTATGATGACGCTTCAAGAAGTCGTTTTTTTTTTTGCTTATATATGTACAATCATATTGTAATACCGCTATTTGTAGAGTCATATAATCAAATGTACAAGTATGCATTTTTTTAATATTGCAAAATAATTATTGTTTTTTGTTGTTTTGTTTTTTTTTTTTTGGTTTTTGCATTAAATAGCAACAACTGTGCCGTAGACAAATTACAAATTGTTACAATATAAATTCATTTTAAATTTTCCATATGAATTTTTATTAATTTGGTCTTTTTTATTGTTTTGTTGCTTTGTTGTTGCTCATTGAATATTTGCTAAGGTAACCAAAGAAAATTGTTACCGAAATCAATTTTCAAGACACACAAACAAAAAAAAATAAAAAATAGAATAAAAATATAAAAAAACGTAAGTTTAGTACACTATCAAATTATTGATTATTGATTACTAATTAATTAAGCAGGCAATTATAATTATGATCGTATATATTACAATGGACTTGAAGTGGTTAAATTTTTTTTGTATAATAAATTCTTAATAACTATCAAAGCTGAATTTCAAACTATCAAACTGTCAAAATGATCCAGTTTTCCCCATTTTTTTCTTATAGAAGTTTCATAAACTATGTCCAAAAAATGTAGGACACTAGCAGATGCCTAGTGTAGGGTACTTAATAGATTTCATCGAATAAAATGCTCTGGTAAGCAATTAAAAAAACATCGTATGATTTTTTATGTTTCTACTACTTCGGAAAACTGGCGCTCTCAATCAATTGACACTTTTGCAACAAAGCAATCATCTGAGAGCCTAAAAAGTGTATGCCTTCCTTATGAGCATGATGATCCATTGATGCATTATTATAACACTTCTAAGCATTTTACGATTATTAGAAATTCTTGTACGCTAAATGATCTTCACAATGGCAATCTCTTTGCCAATGGATATGACTATTCCTTTAAATTACATACAAATGCTAGAATTGACTTTTAATTGGGTTTATCTTGCCTAATTCTTTTTACATATATTCAAGGAAATTAATATCACTTATTCAATCAATTATCAATCAATCAATTCTCTTTATATATTTATATTCCATTTTAATAAATTTTACTATAGAAGGATTCAGAATTTTGCAAAAATTCCTGCCTAATACGAATTCTTCTAATGTTCAGCAATCGTATGACAATTTGTAATTGAATTCTAAATTGTATATTACATGTAATGCCTACATTTGCAACAAAGCCAACAACAAACAAACTAGCTAATAATTGTGAACTTATTCAAGGCCATTTTCATTATAATTACATACACTTATATATATAACATACATCTCTCACTTATATGTGTGCATAATTAAATTATTAGTCAATTCTATTTCTATATATTTTATACGTTACTCTTTTTTGAATTTTTTTTTTTATTGTTATTCTCTCTGTTTCATAATCTCTCTTTTTGTAGGAAAAGAAAAGAAACACATACAATACACATAAAAACATCTAAGGCTTACGTCTAATATTCTTCTAACAAATTCATTTATAAAATTATGTAAATTAAGTATGAGGTGAATAGAATTGAAACAGGTAAATGTGTACTATAAGTATTAATTCATTATCAATTGAAAGGAAAAGGAAATATTTACAAAAGAAACAAAGAAAAAAAACCCCCCTTAGCTATTTACACGGACCGGTTTTCAGCTGCATTCACTTAAATGTAATAAAAAATTTAATAATCAATTTTATGACGCTTATATATATATATATATATATATATATATATATATATATATATATATATATATGTATATATGACGTGTAATTGCTATTTATACCCTATAAATTGTTTTGTAGATAATTTAGAATGATTTTTTGTTTTAAAGCTAAAAAACTCCATTCTAGTTTCTATGTTAGAAAATATTTGCACATTGCACCCACGAAACTGGATCTTATGCGTGCCGCTATTAAGATTTTGTTTAATTGTCTCGAGTAGTGATCCAGTAACGATTGATTTTGTAAAGCCCCAATCCAATCAGAATCCTAAACAGTTTTTCTTTTTGATTTCTCTGAAACCAGAGAGTATCGCGTACTATATAACTTTCCGATGGGCATCACATTTTGAACGAACTTACTTTGTACTTCATTAGTGGTGCGTTGTAAATATTCTTCTAGAAAAAGATATCAAATTTTTTAGACCATGTAATTGGTCGATATCGCATGGGACTTCTTATTATACCTATGAAGGCATTATATGGACACTATATCGACTTTTTCAAAAAAAGTCTTAGTTTAAAAGTATGGCTCTACAAACTATAGAATTACGTTGACAAAGTTACACGTAAAAGACTTCAAAAATGCAAAAAGTGAAAAAGTTTGAAAATGTGGCAAATTGTTAATGAAATTTAAGATTTTTGATTCAAAATAATTTGCCATTTTTAGATTATGCAGTCAAAACAAGTGAATCCATTTATCAAATCATTTTAGTTTTATTATTTTCCAACTGTCCAAGTCGACATTTTTAGAAAAATACAAGCGTTCAACGATCAAGTCTCATCAGTCAGAATTGAAATGCTGCACATCATTCGATTTTGACTTGTTGACGTCTTATTACTGCGTTACAAATTGTCACAAATTATTTCACTATTATTTTTTATCACTCTTTATTATTATTGTTGTTGGGGATTGACTGCAAGTGTTTTGTTTTTTTTTACTTTATTTTCTTCATATTTTATTATTTACACTAAATTGATCTAATTGAAATTTACATAATTTCGTATGATGTATAATGAAAAGTAACGATAAATATGAAAACAAAAGTATAACGTCACTCAATAAGTTTCCGAATTTATTGACCAAATACATTTCTCTGATTAAAATTTAATCGATAAATGCGATTTACTTGGTTGCCTCATAAAAGCCCATGAGCAAATCTACCTTAAGATTAAATGGCGATCTTTTTGATTCAAATATCAAGTAAAGCATTCATATATCACCCATTCCATTATGTTCCTGATATCACAAGCAATGTTTTATATTTAATACAAAAATTGTTTCAAGCAATATTTATTCTGAACCATTGACGTGGCAAAAAAACACCAAAGCAATTGTCGTTTGTTTTTGAAGTTTTCACAAGTGTATTATTGGAAAAATGAAATTAGAAATAAATAAGAAATCTTGTAAGAAGAAATCTATTAACAGCGATACCCTTATATGTGTATTAGATTGGATTCTTTTTAACTGACCGCATGTTTACCAACATATTTTAAATTGAACATGAAAATAACATGTTGAAATCGATTTAAAATGAAAACAAAACAAAGCAGAAGAAAAAAGATATAAAACAAAAATTTATGCATAATAAGAAAAATGTAAACATGTTTCTTCTGTATTATTTTCTCTTCATTATTATTATAATTATTTATCATTTGTGTGCCTCTGCCTTTTATTTTGTCGTGCCTTTTTCTTTGTGTATTTGCGTTTGTGTGTTTATTATTTTGTTGTATTTTATTTTTCAAATAAAATATCGTGTGATTCTTCTAGTTAGTCTAGTACTAGTTAGTAGTTTTGTGTTATACAGTTAGATGAACTGTAATATTTCTATTATAGAATGACGTTATTCACTAATTTTTTCTTTTTTCATATTGTTCTTCTTCTTCTTGTTATTCAACAATGAACCATTTCATATGAAATGTTTTTCATTTTTCAGGTTTCTTCTTTTTACTTTTTTTGCATTTTGTTTATATTTTGTTTACATTTTATTTGCGTCCTTTTTTTCTGCGCATTACACTACAATGATGATCATAAGAAATTGATATAAAAAGTTATAATCCATCTGATTTCATACATCATTTTATGTAGTTGTGTGTACAATTACAACACAATATCAATAAAATAATAAATCATGAATAAAAATCACTAAAAACAAATGTAAAAAGAAGAAGAAGAAGAAGAAGAGATCTATGGAAAAAACGAAGAAAATCACTATTATTAAATAATATTCCAATAATTTAGGAATTGCTTGCGTTATATTTAATTTCCTTTCCCTATCACTCTACTCCTCTCATACACATACACCCACTCTCTCTTTCATTTATGCTACTCTTTCGTTAAACCATTCGTAAACCATTAATTGAGAATAGTATAACAAGTTGTTCAAGAAAGTGTCTTATTCTTCATCAAATTCTCCTGATTTTCATTTAAAAACAAAGAACCAAAGAAGACATTTAAGAGAGAGAAATTACAATTTCTTTTTTTTCGGTATTTTATTTTATTAGATTTCGATGCTATCATAACAAACCTGAAGATTTGATCTCTTATTATTGATCATGGCCACATGAAGTTTTCTTAGAAGAAGTTAGTTTGTTGTAATAGTTGTAATTAATGTTGTAGCAACACGATATAAAACTTGTATATTGCATCAGAAAAAATTGTAATTCAAAAAATTTCAAATTTTCACTTAACATCATGTTACTTTTAGATATCATACCATAAAGTTATATTTGGTTAATTAATTGACAGCTAATTTAATCATTTTAATTTTCAATCCTAAATTCAATTCTAAATTAATAATATAATCGATTAAAAGGTATTAACATTTAGAAACGAAACTATTCAAAAAAAAAGAACTCATTCAAGTATTTAATTTAGTACTTGATTTAGTACTGCATTAATGACTTTTAGTTTAAATTTAAGTTCAATTAAAATTAAATGAATGATAACTTTAAATGGCATCTTAATTTCTTTATTTGCTTAAAATTATGCGATTTGAAAAATCTTATACAATTTTATTGAGTTCATTATTGACCGATAATTATTAATGATTGAATTGATTGATTTAAATATTTAAAGAGATTATTCCAAAATTTATTTTTCTGTGTAATGATCCTTCCTTCCTTTTAGAAAATTTTTCACAGGTAAAAACGTTTGAACGATGAAATTTGCGAACAAAAGTTTCAATAAATGCAATAATAGACCCCACCAATTAACTCGTATGGTACGAATACTAATCATTAAAGAAGAAGCTAATCAAAATGATGGGTATTTATTTGATGAATGCGCAGGAAAGCGCATATTTGAAAAGCAGCAGTTCCGCATGAAATTTGATATTGAACACCAATATTTCAACATTAGCTTCATTACAATTTTAAAAATATGAAATCTCTAGAATTAAACGTATGGAATGGGTTGGATCATTTTTATAGATAGAATATTTATAAAAGTCTTCTAAATGGAACGCCTTGTAAGTACCGATCATTGAAATATAATTACAGAATGTTGGTTACATGTAAATAAATTATAAATATATACGTTTGTAACTCCATGTTATCTTGTTATATTAGTGTGTGGCAGAGATATCTAGAGGAAAGGAGATAAAGAATGATAAAGAGAGATAGATCTAGTGAGTCAGACATTTTCTGCTGCAATTTAATGAAAGCGAGCTACGGACGACGGACTACTGTGCTTACTTTTTTCATTCATTCATTGCTTTATATTTGGCCCATAATAAACTGAAAGTTTTTATACTTAGATCAGTTATTATCGCTACTCGGTGCAGTTAAGATGTCTTTTCGATATTAGTGTTACATTTCGTATCTGTGTAAACATATTAATATTTTTTTATATATAAAATCGCGGAAAGCATTAAGGAATTATTTCTATACATATACATAAAATCAAATAGAACATGTTTGTATTTTTGTTAATTTTTTGAACAAGCCAAAAGATTTATCACATCAAAAATCAGTGTTAAAAATTTTTTTGTTAGAAAAAGTAAAAGTAAAATTAAAGGAAATATAAAGAAATTGAAAAAGTAAATTTTTAAATATTTCATAAGTAAAAATAAAAATAAAGCAGAAACAGAAATAGAAACGTGTCACGATTTGAAATCAAAATTGAAATCAAAACTGAAATCAATTAATAAAACTTAACTTGTATTTGTATTTGTAGAAAAAATAAATCAAAACAAAAAATAAAAAGAATTTTTTGCTTTTGCCATTTTTGTTGTTATTGTGCTTTTTAAGTTCTTGTTACTTGTTATTGCTTATTAGAAGCATACATTAAAGAAGAACAAAAAGAAAAAAATATAAGCAAAAAAAAGCATAAATAAATAAATTTACTAAATTAAAAAAAAACGTTGCATTGAAAAAAGTTGACTTGTTTTTTTTTTGTGCAACCATTCTTAGTCTTATAACTGCTATTACTGTTGCTGTTACCTGTTACCTGTTACCTTGTTACCTTGTTACTACGCTTATTCTTGTAATATTTATAATTATTATAATTATTGTTATTACTTGAGCAAGAATGACAACTAAAATGGCAATTGGAGCTAAGGTGAGGTGATTTCATTTTTTTGCTTGTTTATTTGTTTTTTTTCCTTTTTTTTTTTATATAACAACTAACACACAAACAAGCAGTCTTAAGTTGAGACTTCATGAAGCAAACTGAATAAAATTTGGTAAACAAATTGTGAAAAATACATAAACAAGAAAAGTAAAAAGGAAAAAAAAGAGATAAATGAGAAAAAAAGGAAAGCGACAAAAATGTTTACGCAGTAAAGGCGACAAAACAAAAAGCAAATGCTGAAAAAAAGCGCAGTAAAAATTTACTTTAAATTTTACCTAAAATATATTTCTGGCATAAATTTCAACATTTCATTATTTAGTGCCTTTGCTTGTTTATTTCATTTCATTATACCCTACACTACTTATGGTATTGGGTTATATAAGTTTGTTCAGATATTTGTGACACCCAAAAGAGTTGAAATAGAATCATCTTTTATTATGCCGATCGACTCTAAATTACTTTCTTATATGATTTAACGTTGTAGTACTGTCTGTCCATATAAATTTATTATCGAGCCACAGGTGGCAATTTGTTAGATATTTTAATAAAATTTGTTGCAAAGGTATGTATGGTATGATCAAAGCTGAACCCTTTTGTAAATGGTTTAAATAGGAAAATTACTTCAACCACGACCCATATAACACCTTCCTTACAAAAGTTATATGGAAGAAATTATATTTTTTAATATAAGTGGCTCTTAATTGTATTGTAGCATATAAAATATATGTACTGAATTTAGTCCAGATCGTCCCATTTTTACGACCATTTTTCATATACGTTTTATTCAATAAAAAAAAAAATCATTCAATGGACAAAAGGTTCAATTTCAATATACTTTAGCGAAATTTATATTTTGACAAAAAATTTGTGTACCAAATTTGGTCTAGATCAGTGCCTTTTTTAACTCTTCTCCATTGAATTAGTATCAGTTTTAGAAATGATTCAAAATTTACAAGTCCGCAGAATCGTTTTACGTTTTTTTCTACAGTTTAAATTAATGCATCAAAATTCTTGAGATATATTACTGGAATGTGTTAGACGAAATTATACCTGCTAATGAAAATGGACAATATCGTACAATACCCAAAAATTTATCAATGAATTTGTGATCGATTTATTCATATCTTCTAATCATTGTGTTTCATTTGTTAATGTAAGCAACTGAATATTAAAATTGGACCAACATCTTCAATAACTTTAAGCTGCACTTAGTGCTTGTAAAATATAAAGGTGGCAGTCTGATATTATTTACAAAGTCCTCTTAGTCGAGCTTTTACAACACTTGTCTTACATCAAATTTTTACATATCGGTTTTTCGTTCTTTACATATCCCGGCCTATTTATTGTTCCATATGAGAAAAATGTTAACACTCACATCAAGTAAAATGTTATGTCAAGGTAAATCAAATATAGTTTCTTTTTTGTTAATTTTTCCGACTAATATTTCTATAAAACTGTTTTCCAAAGTAGAAAACCCTTTTAGAGAACTTAGACTATAAAGATCCATTATACAACGCGTCTAATGGCACTTGTAATTTTTATATATTTATGGATCTTCAACTAGGTAAAGAATTTAATTATCGCCAACGACTGACTGTACAGCTCTTCCATGTTTTCTTTCATTTTTTTTTCATAATCACAAAACAAGAGTATAAATTTACATGCAATACAATAAGAGTTATCGAATGATAAACAGATATAAAAATAGAGAGAAAGGTAGTGAGAGATACAGAAAAAGAAAGAGAAAAATGAAAGCCGGTATTTTTGTTATGTATGCTTCAGAAATTATTCAAGAATGTTTATCGCCTCCTCTTTCTTCCACCGCTCCAGATCCTAAAAGGGCATCTCAATTTAAAACGTTACATAAATATTTAGTTAGTAGTTTACACTGCTAACGGTAATGTACACACATGTATACTCGCCTGCGTTACATGACTCTTTATAGTATCTCTAAGAGTTGAGAGCAAAAGAGTAAGAGCAAAACAGGCAAACAAGAAAATATAGCAAGAGATAATTTTACATTGAACTTGAACTTGTGATATACATGCATGTGCATGCACATGTGCATATATATGTAAATATCAAAAAAAAAACGAAATTTTACTTTTCAAATACATTTCAAATGAATGCACATATGTTCTACGTAATATACGTACAGTTAAATGCATAAGTAGATGCAAAAGGCAAGCAGAGCTATTCAAAATATTCGCTACAACGCATTTGTAATAGATCTGATAGAGAAAGTTACAATACAAAGATATGAAATCACATCTACTTTTCGCTTGCATTAAATATCTCTTCGCCAAAATCGATTATTATAAAAGAAACTGACAGAAAAAATGTTCACGATTCTCAGTTCTTAGTTCTCAAGTGTATAAATCTGAAGATTATTTTGAAACGATTTTCCTAAAAGTAAACGTAACAAATTTACATGATCTAAAAAATGCTTTCCTAAGCAAGATTGTTTTGTTTCGAAGTGATTTAAACAATCTATAATTCAAATGTCTTAGGGCTTAATATTTAAATGAAGAAAAATAGGAGAGTGGTATTATATGCTGAAGTGCTTTAATTATATATGAAGAACATTTTTCTTTGAAATTTTATCACACAGATTTCATCGAATGTAAATCTCATTATTTTCACTTAAATATAGTGCCATACAAATCGAGAATATTCTAATCAAATTATATCAGATCGATTCTGTTTAAACATTTGTATGAAACTATCTGCTCATATCATTTTTGCACTTTGCAAATCACTATTCGATTTGTTTGCTTTTTTTCTTTTCTAAGAGGTTAACAAACGCATTGGTGCTTTTTTTTCTAATTTTTTGACTGTAACTGATAGAAGTGTAAAAAGACTGATAAAGTTGTAATTTTAAAACCAAATCGTGCCTTTCAATTATTACAAGTCACGTATTTAAAGCAAAAAGCATGTTTAAATCGAAAATAAATTCAAATTGCATTAAATGTGCAACTTTGAAATCGGTCAAAGCCAACTATTAAATATTTTACACTAAACTATCGAAGTTTAATTAAAAAGTCAAAAAATTGAATAATACAAATTTCTGAAAACAAATTTCTTTCCGAATCAAAACTTTTACAAAGTAGTCACAGCTCATCTGCTCCTAACGATCCCTTGGGCTGAAATAAGCCTAGGCATTAAATTTCAATGGTGTCAAGTACGGTGTAAGACGTAAAACGAGTAAGCACTCATAACATTTATTTAAGTCAAATAAAAATGAAGTAATGTAAGTAAAAAATTAAAATTTGGCATATTATTCTTGATTATACAAATTCGGAAAAAAAGTGTGTGTTGTTACCGAAGTCTCACTTTACCTTTCTATTTGCTATCTTCAAATAAATAGTTACTTACGTAAAAATTTTGAATTTCTATTGCTCGATTTTGTTAATTTACGATGCGTTTTATATTTACTTTACAAATACAACTAGATTTCAGAATCTTGATAATACGGCAACTAAGTCGAAGAATAACAAAAACAAATATCTTAAGAAAGTGAATATTCTTCTGTACCATTTCAAAGGTACTCCATAAAAGATAACGAACTCCTACCGAGTTATTCAATTTATTCAAATGTCCACCACATGAAATCTTTCAGTCAAATTAACTCATATTCAGTTACATACAATTATACCCCTGAGATAAGTAGTGATAAATAGAGTTATATTTTCTTGTAGGGTGTGCTACAACAAAAATATAACCCCTAATTGTATATAATGATCGGACAATACAACTGAAACTAATTAACCCCTAAAAGAAGGGGTATTTTAACAAATAAAATTGCAATGTAACGAGACTTAATGCACATAATTCTCATTTACTTTATAACATTTTAAATATAAGAAATTATATGAAAAGTGGGTTGAATCAGCCTTGCGCAGTGGCATTATCGTAATCAATGAAGTTCTACTGAGGTGCGATTATTGCTAGTTGAAAACTTTAACCAATACCTCGCCATGTGGACGTGAGATATCGTCCGCTAGGCAATTTTTGGAGGCCCGTGAGGGCTTAATTATTAATCAATTTCATATAATTTTACAAAAACGATGATCTAAATTTTCAATCAATTATTCCAACGGAATCAGAAAGTCAAATCCGTTCGTTTCAAGATTTTTATAAAGATTGACGCTGCCTTTTTCTTATCTCTCTATCCTAATTCCATTATTTAATAGATAATAAAATATCAAAAATGATACCTCTTGCGTATATGCCAAAGTATTATCGATTGGCTTGTTCGATCATGCTGACATTAAATGAGGGAGGTGCAGTCTTTCTTTTTTGTCTTCGATTAACTAAGTGAACTTATAATTCATTTGTTGTTCATACGTTCAAATTGTTCTCACTATTAGCATTAATAGGATGTAGCATTATAAATTGTAAGTGCTGACTACTCCACACTACCCTACATCATTTTATCTAACCTCATACAAAAAGTCAAATGAATGCCTCAACAGTTAAAAAAATTGTGACATTTGGATAAACTTTTGCACTTTTCTTTCTCAATTTTACTTTGGTTATCAAACACTAAACGACTAAAATCCTGTTATATATGACATTCTAATTTATCAGAATAACTTGAAAATTTAGATTCGTAGCTCTATTTATAAAATCATAAAAGACCCTCATAAATTCAAAAAATGATTTCGTAAAAGTACCTTAAAATCATTAAATCATTACAAACATTATCTTGAATTTTTCTTTTCACAAGTAGTGTACGATTTAATAAATTCAATAGCCCACAATTTACAATGGGAATAAATTAAGCAAACCGTGTAAAATGTAAAATTAAGTGAACCGTTGAACTTTTTTCAACTACGTCCATGCATTGAACGTTAAATATTTCATTAGGAGAAACAAATAAATTCTTTCAAAAAGAAAGAAAGGAGAAACTTTTAACAACTCGAGTATAAATTTTTCATGTTCTTGATTTTTCTTTTTTGTTTTTGATCTCTTTCCATCTATTTATGTAGAGTATATTCCGTAATCAGCATCGTTTAATACGTTTTATTGAGCAATCGATTCGATTATGCAGTAATCAATCGTTGAAGACGCGAAAACAAAATCCGGAAGAAGATGATTTTTCTATAAAAAAATTAATTACTTCTGATTATTGGAATAATGTACCTGAACCAATCGAGCACCATCCCGATGTTGGAGATCAATTTGTTGCCTCACAATTAACGGTTCGATTGGCTACACCACAACAATTACAACCCAAGCCAGACAATGATGAAGAATTAATTTTCGGTAAACTGTTTACTGATCACATGTTAAAAATTTATTATCATCGTAGTTTGGGTGGTTGGCAAAAACCAGAAATAACACCATTAGAAAATTTAGTTATGCATCCCGCCGCTAAAGTATTACATTATGCCGTCGAGGTAATTTTCCATTAATTGTCAAAATATCAAAATATACATTTTCATAAGCACAAATATGAACACAAAAAAAAAATTAATCACACATTTCAGACGTAACTTTTTCTTTAATCTCTATTGATTGATTAAATAAAATTAATCTTGAGTTTTTATTAGTGTTGTATTTATGTCACACATTTACGTCAAATGAAAATTGAATATTTCCGATTGCACAATTCTTAATACACAAAGTTTAATCTAAAATTCATAAATCTATGCAAGAATTTTATCTCCAAAGTCTAATTATGTTGAGCGCTTTCAACTCAAGTATTCATCTCAAATGAAGAAGGCATTTAAGTCAAAGAAAAAAGTCTGTTCATGTTCATATTCGAGAATTTTAAATGTCCCAGCAGTTGCAGTTGCACTCACAGATCGCAAATTTTATTTTAATTTTGAAAATATATCGTATATATTCTTTAAAGTGGTTTGAATTTGTTAGTAACCTTAAAACGTCTTTCGATACACTTTTTGAACTACCATCTTAAGAAGCTCTTAACATTTTTCCAAATATAATACTTTTTAAGCTTTTGTAATACCTAAATAGCAAATAGTTAAGAATACTTTTTAATTCTTCTCATATTTAGTTATTTGAAGGTATGAAGGCATATCGTGGAGTCGATGGTAAAATACGCATGTTCCGACCCAATATGAATATGAATCGTATGAATTTAACAGCAAACGTTCCGGCCTACCAACATTTGAAGGTAAAGAATTTGTCCAATGTTTATGCCGCCTAATATCAATTGATTCGGAATGGGTACCACATACTGAAGCTGCTAGTTTATATATACGGCCGACATTAATTGGTATAGATCCAACTTTAGGTGTTGCATCCTCCGATTCAGCATTATTGTATACGATTTTAAGTCCAGTTGGTTGCTATTTTAAATCAGATGATACTGGTGCTGTGTCTTTATTAGCTGATCCAAATTACACCAGAGCTTGGCCTGGCGGTGTAGGTAATCGAAAAATGGGTTCAAATTATGCGCCAACAATTAATGTACAAAAAGAAGCTACCGCCAAAGGTTTACAACAAGTACTGTGGCTATATGGAGAGGAACATGAATTAACAGAAGTTGGCACTATGAATATTTTTATGTTTTATATTAATGATGAAGGCAAAAAAGAATTGGTCACACCACCTTTGAGAGGTCTAATTTTACCTGGCATTACCCGAGATTCCATTTTACATTTAGCCCGTGAATGGAATGAATTTAAAGTTAGCGAATCTAAATTCACCATGCCCCAATTATGTGAATTAGTTAATCAAGGAAGGGTAAGTTACACATAATTTCATTGGCGCAAAAGATATTTTGCTATAATACGATATTATCTATTAAATATTAATAATTATTTATTTTTACAGTTACTGGAATTATTTGGCACTGGTACAGCTTGTGTGGTAAGTCCCATAAATCGGATTCATTATTTGGGTCAGGATATATACATTCCAACTATGGAGCAAGAAAAGCCTGTCCATGAAACGATTCGCAATACTTTATCCGATATTCAGTATGGTAAAGTGAAACATCCTTGGGCTGTCGTGATAGATTAATCGTAATCATTAATAATAATTAAAAATAAAAATAATCAAGGAAAGAAAATTTATATAGAATTAAGGACTATCACTAGGAATATATAAGAATATTTGTATGGAAGACTTGAAAATAATTCTTCGAATAATAGTAATCTTTTTAATTAGTTTTGCTTAGAATAATTTTTGTTAGCACTAATTGTTTTCGTTTTATTGATTCTTTCAAATTATTTGTTCAATCGTTTAATTCCTTTTTTATTTATTTATTTCTGTTCCAAAAGAAAAAGGAAATTGAAATATGTTTGAAATTAATTTACGGAAATTAGTTTTTATTCAATTATTAAAGTGTGAAAAAATACATTTTCCCATTGATTCAAATTAACGTTTTCCATTTTCTTGATTTTATTTTTTTAGTGTTACTTTAAAGTTTGAAGAATTAAAAAAAAACTATTTCAATATTTATTCGGCCGTTTATTACGTTCGCGAAGCCAATATAAAGAATAATCACTTTCATAGTTTGAAAAAATTATTTTACAAAAAAAAAAAGGGAAAGAAACAAAAAACTAAAAAAATTGTTGTTGCTCGATCTTTTTGATTTAATTAAAGCAATTTGGATTTTTTTTTCACAAAGTTTAGTATTGCATTATTATTGAAAATATTGAATTGAAATCTGATAAAAGTCTGACATTAAAAAAACTCTACAGAATGAAAATGGAAATGGAAATTTTAATATGATAAATTACTCATAAATTAATTAATTAGTGAACAAATAATGATCGTTTAATAATTGCAATAATTTGTTGAATTAATTGATTGAATTAATTAATTTGTAATTAATAATTGATTGATTGTTAATTAATTATAATTAATTAATATCATAATTTATTAATTGTAATTATTTAATCAATAATCGATCGATCAGTATTAAGCTAATTGATTAATTAATTGATTACAAATCAATTTATCTATAATTATGCAATAAGTAATAAATTACTAAACAAGCATGATTTAATTAATGAATTCCTACAATTAATTTTACTGTTGATGTTGTTTTGTTTCTCATGACTTCTCATTAGAATCTATCTATTGGATTCATTTATTTACTAGTAGTTTTAATACAAAAAAAGTATAAAAAATCGTTAAAAAATGCATCCTGTAAATATCTCAAGAATAATAAAAAGAAATTCTATAAAAATCTATTCTCATATAAATGAAAAGTTAATTCGCTAAAGACAAAAAAATTTTTATGATTGAATGAATTACATTACAATTTTCAAATTTCAAAAGAAGCACATTTCAAGATGTTCGTTTATTAAGGAAAGCTTGCTTATAAATTGAAGCCAAAGAGTTTAGTGTTTTCATATCATATCACAGTAAAACATTGATCAATAAGTTTTGCCGAATGTACATTTTTATAAGTTTCTTTCTTTTCACTGTTTTTGCCCGGCGTTTTCTTTTCCTTTTAAATGTAAAAATTTGAAATTTTCAAAATTATTGTACAAAATTTTTTCTAATAATTTCGACATTTTTTCATGCCTGTCCGAGTAAATGTATAAATATAATTTTTAAAAACAAAAAAAAAATAATTTTATTCATTTTGTATAATTACTCAGGGTCTTCTTATGTTTTGTATATTTCTTTATAATTTTTTTTTTGCATGTGGCTTCATTTTAGTTTTAATTTTGCCTTTTCTTTATCTTCTTTGAAAAACAATATTACGAATTTAAATTTTCAAGTTATTTATTTTTAATTTTGAAAATTTTTCATTTTCAAGAATGATAAAGTAAATTAAAATGGAAATTTTTGACATTTTTTTTTTTTTTAAAGGAATTTTCTCTCCTTCATAAAAAAAATAATTTTTATATTCAATATTCTTTTGTAGCTTCTCTTTTAAGTATAATTGTTATTTGATTGTTTTCTTTTTTTGTGCTTGTTTGTTTGGGTTTTTATTAATGTACAGGCATAGGTAAAAAATTTATGCAATCTGGCCATAAGCCGTACCGGAAAATGTGCATTTAATTTAATTAATTAATTAATTATGTAATTGCTTTTTATATAATTTTAATTTTAATGCTTTTAAAATTTATATACCATTAACTTTATTTTTAATTATTTCAAAACAATATTCGAATGTTTCGTTTCAACTTTTTTTGTCTTTTCCAGTTTTTTTTTTGTGCAAATCAATAATTTAAAATTTTAGGTTATTTTTTATTGCATGTAGCTCATCTTTTTTGTTTTTCTTTATTTATTTATTTGTTCTTTTTGTTTTTTTTTGTAGGTAGATATGTATGTACATGTGTAAAAGATTTGAAAAAGATGTAAATGTAAAAGAAAACACAAATCTTGAAATGTTTATTTTTAAATTACTTGAAGCAATTTAATCAACTAATAAATGAATTAGACAAATAAAAAATACCGATAGCATTTAGAGTTTTATTTTCTGAATACATTTTTATTGTAACATAAATTTGCTACGATGATTTTAGTTAACATTCAATTCGAAACCGTTTTGTAAATACATTTAAATGTAATTGTCTGTCCATCTGTCCGCTAATTTATATATTTTTATATAATTTTAATTAAATTTAAGGCAATAGCCAGATCAAAATCTGAAATCAATTGAAAGCCAATTAGATCAATTAGATATTCAAGGTATTATAGTTCAAAATTTTGGACACGTTGTATTATAAAAAAAAAAAAGAATTGTAAGATGAATTAAATGTAAAACTCTGATTGAAATGGTAAACGGTAATAATTTAGCAGAATTTGAACTTGATGTGAAAGTACTAATTCTAAAGTAACTGAATGAGATTATTTATTAATAAAGCAGTCCATTCATTAAGAAAATAAAAAACAATTTATACATTTTGCGTAATAATGAAAGTTGTAAAAATTTTTAAGAAGAAAACCTTGAAAGACAATAATGCTAAACATTGGCAGGTACATGCTTACCTTGACTAAGGCTAAGTCCAAGCCTGCCGCCAGCTTTAATGATTTCTCATTATCATATCCCTTAAATAATTATCAATTCATTAATTTTTATTTATTTTCCATAGCGCATGCAAAGTCACATATTATTTTAAGCATCATCATTGAAACGTGTTCATTCATTAAGTTTTATATATCTTACCTCATGGACATATTTAACGCATGTACATATATATTCAGTATATTCTGAAATATACAGAAATGTATAATCATAAATTTTCCATAAACATTAATATAAACAAATATGCATATGCAAATGCCTGGTACCCTTTGCTTTATAATAACCGTTTATTATAAAGCAAATAAATTTAAACAAAACTTCAAATAGACTACTTCTTTTATTATAGCAATCATTTCAGAGTCACTTTCTAATTCAAATTAAACTTGCCTATTCCTTCGTCTGCTTGATATCTGTCCATGTAAATTTATTAGCCAACCATAGATCATTATTTGTAAGAAATTTATAACATAGACAATTTCTGGCCTAAGCGAAATCTGTTGAAAAGGATTTTCGCGAGACCTCATTTTAAAACAAACTTATAATTAGGCATAGTTTCTTATTTAAATTAATTCAGTGTTCTTATTTAAATATATCAAATATAATCCAAATCAGTGTATTGTTGGGACCCTAAATGTGAACAGAATTAGATACGTCAATCAATAATTTATTTTGTTTTTTTTTTGTTGGTTTTTTTTTATATCCACCACTTGAAGTCTAGATTTAGGCATTTCCAGTCAAAGTGCTTAGATTGCTCAAAAGTTTGCTTCGAAGATCTTATGAAAAAAAGTAAATCGATAACAAAACAGAGTGCAAAATGGAATCCTAATTAAAGGCCAATTAAAAATTACAAATTATTATCATTCTATTATTTTATTACTTTTACTTTTATTTTCACTTTTAAAAAGGTACATGGTAAAATGTATGCATTTTAAAATCTAATTAACAAATTTTTGATTGTATGTATGTATGTGTAACATTGATCTTTCTCTCTCTCTCTCCTCTCTTTTTGATTTCTGTTAAATTGCTTTTAATGCACAATAAATTTAATTTATCTCTCTCATTAATCAAAAAAAAAAAAAACAAAAAAAATATATCGATATTAAAAACCAGAAAAATTAAAGATTTCAGATCTAAAATTCTATTATTATTTTATTATTGTTTTTTAATTTATAACAATTATATATATTTCATTGTTTCATTGGTGATTTTTTTTCTTTTCATTTAATATGATAAAAAAGAAGAAGAAAATTTACTAGAAATATTTATTTACTTATTTCTGTTTTCTCCTTTAGTAATAACAATCGTTTTTGTTTTTCCTGTACAAGAAAAAACACTTCTTTCAATAAAATTGTAATAAAATATGAAAAAAAAACTTAACATTCCATTGTCCATGTCCACTTCCATTTAGCCGCCCTAACATTTACAAAATTTTGCACTTTCAAAAATTTCTTAATGCGAAAAATCGTATTTTTTTAAATATTTAAGTGTTCTTTATTTTCCAAACAGTTGAAATTGTTTATTCTGATTTCATTTTTCTTACATTTGGACATTAATTATAATTAATGAATTAATAAACCTCGTAAATTATATAATCAAATGTAACATCTTGTGTTATTCTTGTTATTTTTGCTTTCTTTTTCCTTTTTTGCTTCTTTTCAATTTCTTTAAGTTATTTATGATAATTTTATTGCCGTTTGCTTGTTATTGTTGTTGTTTTACTTTTAATTACTTTACTATTTTTTGCCAAACTTTTACAATAATACTCTTAGCTTTTCACTTATAATTAGTTAATTATTTTTTTTACTCTTTAATTAAAAAAAACACAAATTTCAAAAAATTTTGAAGAGTCGAAGTTTTGTTAACTTTTCATTTTACTTTTTTTTATTTTAAATTTTAATCTTTTTAATTTCCATTTTGTTTTTTTAATGCATTTTTTATTTAATTCTTCATAAAATTTAATTTAACGAGCCGTTTTTTTTTTATTAAATTCTTCTATTTACCTATAAAATTTGTTATTATTCTTTTTTTTTCTGTTTTCACCAGTAAAATATAAATTTTTATTGTATCTCTATGAATTTACAAGAAAAAAACAAATTGTCATTTTTGATTTGAGATTTTTTTTAGAAAAAATCAATATCTTACCAAAAAAAAAATTATGGGCAAAATAAAAATTCATTTAAATTTACTATGTTTTTAATGCACATTTTTATATTTTATTTTTATATGCTTTCTTTACAATTTCAAAGCATTTTTATTTTAATGGAAAATATGTAGTCTTTTTTTTTTTAAATATGTCTCTGTTTAAAAATAATTTGAAAATATTACAACTGAACTGTTTGTGATTTTAAATGAGACGGACTAGATAAAAGTTTTTTAAAAATTAGCTTTTTGCTTTTTTCGAAGAGATGCATAAATGCCTGCAAAACTGAAGTGACATTACGAAATTGTACTTTAAGCTTTAAATAATTGAGGAAATTCGTTAGCTATTTCACGAACTAATTGTTGATCTGAAGCGCTACATTCTGTATCCTCACAAAAGATTCGTGTAAAAATTTTCATAAAATCTTGTTTACGATGCTGATGTTCTTGATAATTCGTGTTACGCATAATGCGACGACATAATTCCAAATAACAACGTCTCAACTAAAAAATATAAGCAAGCAAAACGTTTATCGATTATTAAATATTCAATATTCCGTATCATTTCGAAAATTTAATTGAATTAATTCAAAAAAAAAAATCAGAAGAATGTTTAAAATATTACTTTTTTGGAAACTAATATTAATTAAAATTCTCTATATAAATTATAGAAAATTAGATTTAGCATTTTTTGAATGGTATTTGATAAATAGGCAAATTTCGAACCAGAGATGTAATTTATAAAAAATGGCAAAGATTAAAACATCTTTCTTGTCCGTTCCTGATGTTACATTTTAAATTGAAAAGTCTGACGTCAAACTAACTTACTGAATTTATAATAGATAAGACTTACCGCATTACCAGCGCACAAATCCGATAATTGCCGGACAACAATATCAATTAAAACTTTATTATCGGTTGTATAAAAAAGGCCAGCAGTTTCTTTAACACTAAATATATCAATAAACATTTTTAATACAGAATTCATGGCACTCGTTGGATGCTTTAATAATTTTACAGGATCCTCTATAAAATAACAAATGCAAAATATAAAAAAGCAAGAATAAATAAAATGCTACAATAATTTTCATCATATAGAAAATTATATGGGTGGACAAACCTTCACGATTTAAAAGTAATAGAAGTTTTTCGGTAAAAACTTTGACTGTTGCAACTGTTTGCATTGCCTCAACAATTGGATTTTGTGTTGCCTCCGAAAATTGTAGATTGAAAGCTAAAATTAATGTTACGACTAGATCGACGAAATTTTCAGGATTATTACTTTCAACAGTTTCCAATAGAAATTCGGCAAATTGCACACCCAAATAATCTAAAATATTACAGAGAAAGAAAGAGTTTAAATTATTTAAATTATTTAAATTTATTTGAATATAACTGTACTCATTTCAATTCTCAAGTAATGTCGCTTTTTATTGCTTTTAATGGCTTAATGATGACTTACCTTGATGATTAATTGGCATTGCTTGACCCAAACAAAATATAATTGATAACATTTTAATTAATTCTTTTAAGCGTTCCATTGTTGAGAATTGAACTTTCATATCTTCAACAATTTCCAAAGGTAATACGGACGTAACTAGTATATCAACAATAATGGCATCCAAATGACATGCAGCAATAAATGCTTTCAATAATAAACGTTTAATGGGCCATCTCGTTTCCATTTGATAATATTGAACTAAATTGATCATCGCTTGATATTGATCGCTTGACATTTCATAACAACAAATATTCTCATCGGCATTATTCTAAAAATTAAACAAAAAACATTTCATAAACAACAACATTAAATCATGTCAAGTAGGGGAAAGAGAGACTAAAATGCAAAATTCAAACCAATATTTCAACTAATTCTTCTAAAAATTGCACAATATCATCTTCATCCTCGTAAACCATCCAAGAGCGTTGCTGGGTATCATTTTTACAATCAGCCAATTGAGAGAAAATGTATTGCAAACGTCTGGCATCATGCGTCATACCCAGTAATTCTTTGGGTGTCTCGACTTTATCTGTAACATGGACAGCTATGGCTTCCAAATATGGATTTATAGCACCATTATATAATTGCTCCATACTTGTTAAAACAACACGTAACGCTTCACATGATATATCAAAGCTCATATTTGTATTGCGCCGTATGGCATCGACCATTTGATAAACATCCGATGATTCAACCTTACGATGTGGACGTAAATAATTCAGATCACCACTGCCGCTACCACAACTATTACCAATCACCATTGTACCGCTATCACCAGTATTCATATTGGATATGATTGATAGATGTTCGCCATCACCCATTGGTCTACGATCATCCAATCTATTATTGATATATTTAATTTTGCCTTTGAGATCACTCTTTCTTTCATCACTTCTCACTTCTAATTTATCATGTTGTTTATGATTTTTATAATCATCATTATCATTATTATCATCATCATCATCGTCGACGTCACCATCTGCATCGTCACCATTACCATTTACATGATTTGATACAATGTAATCATTAGCTGTGTGTTGTTCATCATCATCAACATCTACATCGGCATCAACTTCTTCCTCTTCTTCTTCTGTGCCATTTCGATTACGTTGTAAACTGTGACTGTGACTAGGACTGTGACTATTAGATTGGTTATTCTTGTGGCATGAAAGAGCCGCCGAGGAAGTATCTCTTAAACTTGTCTCGCGATATGTAGTGACAACATCTTCGCTGGTCGTCGTTGTTGTTGTTGATGGTTCCGATGTTACACTATTATCTTGAGCAATATCGTTAACTTTCGTTTGAACTTGAGGCGTTGATTGCGCTGATTGCATTGATTGGCCTTGTTGTTGTTGTTGTTGTTGCTGCTGATGCTGCTGTTGTAGGCCTTGTGATATTTGTTGTTGCTGCTGTTGATTAAGCTGCATTTGAACTTGCATAGAGCCTAGACTAGGTGACTCTTGCATTGGTTGTGGCGTTTCAACACCGCCACTCATGGAAGGAGTTGATATTGATTTTTTATTACTGTCTAAACGTTTAGCATGTGGAGGACTATGTGGCCGATTCTCTTGCTGATGTGGTGATAAATCTCTTACACCACCAGTACCACCTCCGCTACTTCCACCAACACTACCGCCTAAACTTTGTGAAAACGAAAATGATGAATCCGCATCGTGTTCAGTATTATCCTACAATTAAAATTTAAACAAAATCAAAATAGCAAAACAAAAACAACAACAACAACAACAACAACAAAACTCAAATAAATACAAAAAGTGAAATCTTTCTATTTCTATTTATTTCTATGTTGATTGATTTTTATAACGTACCAAATACATACGTTCCATAGAATTTTTTTTCTCTCTCAAACGTTCCAATAACTCCTGTTTGGGCATTATCCCATTGATATCCGTTTCTTTGGACTTTTCCAATGATTCAATTGACGAATTAAGGAAACTTATTAGAAATTCCGGTTCAACCTGAAAAATTTATTTTCTAATGACAATTTAATCATGTAAAATAATAAATTTCATATCTTTTTTTTTTCCTGTAAATAAAGAAAGTCATGACACATTTCATTTTAATTTAATAGAATGGAATTTTAAGTAAACAACATTTGTTTGGTAACATTTTCCCTCTGGCATTTGCTATAAAATTCTGCGGCAAAATATTTTCATAATAATTGGAAAAATACTCAGAAAGTTCGATTTGAAAGTTGCTAAAATTTCAATGTTATTATTTTGAATATCATTGAATGGATTCAAGCTTAACTCGAAATATTTCTTTTTGAAATTAATCACCCAAAATATTAAAATGTTATTCATCTTTTAATAAATCTTAAATCAAGAGAGATATTTTCATTTTACATTTCAAATTTCCATTATTACTGCAATTGCTATATTCAACATTCATTGATAAGAATGGCATTCGCAATAATAACAATCGCAATTTGTTAGCCGCCTTAAGATCTCAAGCAATGCAATTGTTTTCGGTATTTTATAAAATAAATTGTAAATTTCCCTGTTTATGACAATCGACTATTTACGCTTAACAAAATTTAAATATCATATACATACATACATACATATACACACAAACACATGAGTGCTTATACAGATTTATTTATACAGATATCAAACAAATGCCCATTTTTATATTTAAATGAGTTCTGTAATTGAGATTTTATATCAGAGACGTCTTTTGAACGTTTATTGTTTTTTTTGTGTATGTTAATTTTTGTGTAGTGAAACTCCATAAAACGATATAATTAAGAAATCTCTTTCCAACTCTTTCTTTCTCTCTCTCTCTCTCTCTCATTCTATTGCAGCCTCTCAATGAAGAATCTGTTTGCCCTTTACTATTCAATTTCTATGACCATTTTTACCCACAATATTCTTAATGATTTATAACCAAATTCCACATTCCAGTTACACATAGTTAATGCTATAAATCATAAAATCCAACAATTACTTGATTAGATTGTAAGCAAAATTTTTTTAGTAGTAATTTTTGCCATTATAATCAAAAATTATAAAATCTAAAATGCCATTTATGATAAGTTTTGGAAAATGTTTATAACAAGTTTAAAAGGCCTTGAGCTGCACGGAATAATTTTTCATGTTCATTAGTTTTCAAACATTTTTTAAACTAGTCGCCCATGTCAATCTGTCTAGAGAATATTCGATCTAAAAATGAGCACTATTGTAAATTGTCAGAACAAAAATGTTTCGGTTTGGAAAAGAAAAAAAACAATCATGTAAAAGAATTTTTTCAATAAACTTGAATATATTAAATCTGTATTGCCCAATTTAAAGTAATTTAATTTGGGTATTTTTAATCCATCATTAATATAAAGGACGTTTTTATATTTCTATAACAATATCTAAGAATTTGATGTTTCAAAATTTTGTACTTATATTACTTAAAATAATGATGGCAGGATAATTAAGTGTCCACTTCAGTCAACCCTACAAAATTGTGTTTTTTTAACTATTTTAAATGATTAATAATACAATGTTACTCATACGCCTAGATAAACTTTGAAATAATAATCTTATAATGCCGACATAACACGCTTTACTTTTTCATCTTTCATTTCATTTTTTCTATCTAAAAGCTTTTGCCTTTAATATATTCATAGTCAAAAGATAATCTAAATTAAACGCATTTATGGTTGTTGAGAAGTTCTTATAGAAGTTTTTTTTTTTATATAATTTATTTTTCCACGAAGGGATGGCAAGATATCTTATGTTTGAATTATTGTTGTTCTTGCTTCATATTTCATATGCCCTCATTCTTACACTCATTCATTCATTAAAGTGATTAAGATTACTAGACTTTAATATTTCACTTTACAATTTGTACATTTGTCATTTTTGCACTTATTATTTGTTGTTTTTAATAATATCAAATATCAAATGCTACCATATTAAATTTCAAATTGTTATTACAAAAACAATAATAATAGCAGTAGCAGCAACAACAGCAACAACAGCAACAACGCGACACTTTGCATTTGCAGAATATAACATTTTTATAAAGGACGAAATAAAAAAGTCGTTATAATCTGTCCAGACCTATTTAATAGGCTTAATCTCATTTGACATAAGCTAATTTGAAAAAAAGCCAAGACAATAAAAAATAATAATTTTGCAAAAGAAAAAAAAATACAAAATTCATGCAAAAATGTGGATCGATTTAGTTCATACTTTACGAATTCTTTTATCATGGTAATTGAATTGATCCATCTAATAAAAATCTGTCTCTCAAAACCTCCATATAAAGATTTGTTGCTGATACATAATTTAATGTTAAACAAAAATCTCAGATGTTTTCTTGATCAACTGACTAAACCTCCCCAAATTATGGATGGTGGACCTAAGCACTTAGAAATGATCTGAAAAGATCAATAAATTGACCATTTAAATGCATCCAGTTTTCAATGATTTCGTTCATTTACAACTGAAAACGATTCTGTTGATTCATCAAATTTCAATTAATAAAATTATCTATCGCCTTGTTGTTGTTGTTGTAATATATATATATATATATATATATATATACATTAGTTGTGGGATCGGCTTTTTGTGAATGACAAAGCACTCACCTTAATTTTCATTACATAATTCGATGGCACAAAACCAATGTTACCCTTCATGCTAACCACTTGCCACCAATTGCGTTGACGGGCCGATGTCTGATATAAAATGAAGTATTCACCTTCATCGAAACTAATCGTTTTCGGGTAAACCGCTTGAAAATCGTATAAAGCTTTCAGCATTTCGATATTATCTAAAAAAAAGAAACCAAAAAACAAAAACAAGACCAGAGAAAAGAGAACAGAGAAAATATAAGAAGAAGAAGCAAAAGAAAATCCTACTTTCAAATTGATTCCATCTTTTTCTAAGGAAACTTTTTATTTTGCTTTAAAAAAATAAAAAAATAATAGAAATTTTTTGTAAATTTTTTTTCATTTTTGTTTCGTTTTTTCCTTTTTTACTTATTCTAATTCTTTTTTTTTTTTTTGTTTTTCTTCTGCTTTAGCGTAATTGTGAAAAAATTTCATTAATTGATTTTTAAACAAAATTTTAAAAAATTACATGAAAATTCAAATTTGATAAGATTTTTTTTTCTATTTTTTTCTTTTTTGTTAAATGATTTTTTTCTTTTTTATGCTTAATAGAATAACAATAATTATAATTACTATTATTGTATTTGTAAATAATTTAGAAATTTATTAATGTCGCTTGAGTTTTGCACCTTCAATTTGAACTGTTGTGTAAAGGAAAACTACTGCAGAAGGAAATAGAATGAAAGTTTTCTTTTTTTGTATTTTATTTTTGTTTAATCTCCCAACGCGTTAATTTCCCTTTTATAAATGTTATTATTCATGCATGAGCATGTGTCTGTGTGAGTGTGTTATAAAGTTAAAAGTAGCAACTAAAGGATAAAAGAGAAACAAAACTAAAAAAAAAATAAAAGAGAAGCAGAAGCATGTTCACTCAGTCTATGAAAAAAATCAATGCAAATATTGAATGATGGATGATAGCAGGATGTAGACATGAAAAAAGGAAGAAAGGATGAAAAATTTTCCATTTTTTTCTTATTAATTGAGATTAGACTAGATACTAAGAAAACCGTTAACTCTTGGTTGTTATATTCATGTTATTCATGTTATAATAATGTAACGGTACTAAATGTTATAAGAAATATTTAATTAATGTCCATTTGCCTGTCCATTTCAATATTACAAAAAAACATTTAATAATTGTTATATTTGGGCTATTTGTGTGCGTGTGTATGGGAATATTAATTACTATTAGTTCAACTCTCACTTCTTTTTTCTCTCTTTCATTCTTTTCCAAAGTACTTTTATCTTACCCATTTTCCTCTCTCTGATGTTTTGTTGTTGCAATTTCACGTTTCTTTCTTTCAACTTTTTCGTTTTGTTTTGCTCTTTCTTGCGACGTTCAAAAAGTATTCCAATACATAACAAAGAAGAAGTAGCAGAAGAATAATGAGAAAAAAAGAACGAAATTAACCAAAATATAGAAGACAAAATTACAAAAACAAAAAGAATAAAGAGAGAGATTTATTTCTTTGCGCGCTTCTATTCTAACACATTTTATTCTACAATTATTCTTTGTTATTTTTTAGCGTTTTCTTTCTCTTTTGTTTTGATTTATATTTTCGCGTGCTTTTTTTTGCTTTTTTCTATTATTTTGTTTTCACTTTGTTATTGTTCAACATTACAGTGATTACTGTTTATTTTTTTTCGCACAATTTTAAACCCATTGATACTTAAATTTTATGGAGGGTAGAAAAAAAGTATTGAGTTTTATTTAATTAAAGCATTTTAAAAATTTAGAAATTTTTGTTCATTCTGATAGCAAATGAATGAAAGGAAATTTCATCAAATAATTTTAACTCGTCAATTAAAAAATTTGTCCTAGACAAATTCATACCGACAAACAAACAAAATTCCAGAGAAGAAATTCTCAAATGATTTTCTAACCTGACCGTTATATGCAATAAGGAAAATTTAATATACTTCGTGATACCAGTAGGTTTGTTTTTCTTTTCTTATTTAGTTTGTTTTGCCGGTTAAACAAAGGTGCTATGAAAATGCTTAATTTGATTTACTTTTCCTTTTTAATATTTGATAATTCTGGTATCGTTGTTTTTGTTATTGTTAGCTATATCGTTGCTTTATACATTTGATTGTTTTGCATGCTCTTTTTAGGGCGGAGGCTGAATTTTACACACAAATGCATTTTGTGTTTCTTTTATCACATGTCACAGACCAATTTTTTTGTCTTTTTGTGCTTTCACTTAGTAAAACGAATGCAATTTCTATTTATAATTGCGTTTTCTTTTTTGCTTTTCTTTTTTACTTAAACTCATAACAAAATATTGCTTTCACTAACAATTCATTTTGTTAACTTTCTTCTTCTTATCTTCTTTAATAATTAATAACAATACTTTTTATTTTGTGTAATATATTTTCTGTTCTTTACAAAAAGACTTTAACAATAAAACACTTTTTGCTTTATAAATGCAAATGCTTTACAAAGCATACTTATTTATGTACATACGTATATATATATCATATATATAAATATGTATATATGTAGTTTATTTCATAAGAACTTTGCCATACCAGGTTTAATATGGACTTTACTACTACTACTACGTACAACCATGTAAAAAGGAGAAACATTCTAATATTATTTGTATGAGCAAAGTTATACTTTAGTATTTGTTTTATAAAATGTAGTAAATCTTTAAATATCTAATTAAGCAAGCAACAAATAAAATTACAACAACGCAGATTATTTGTATGTTATATAAATGGTAATTTTTAGTCAAACAATATGCAACGATTCACATTTTTGCAACTCTTCCATATGCTATCACCTTTTTATGATTGCCATTTACATGTGTGAAAACAAATGGAATAAAATATTAAGCACACTGTGAAAATTATTGTTATTGCTGTAATGCCTAAAATTATTGAATTAAGGCAAAATCGTAATCATATACGTTCGAATTTTGATGGTTATAAATTATCATTGGAATCAGTGCCGGTACATAAACAAGAATTAGCATCCACATCACCACCATACCATGCGGCACCGAACGAAGAACAATATTCGCTATTACATGCCGAATTATTTTCAATACAAAATCTTTTACAAAGCGACCCATGGATTAGAACTCATGCATATTACATAAATTGCTTGGGACAAATTGTAAAAATCGTTTACAATGACAATAGCGGCATGCCACATCCAATGCAAATAGTATTTCAATTAAGTGCACAATGTTTCGCAGAACGTCAACGTGGTGATTATAACTATAGCTTACGTTTCATATCTGAAAAATATTGTTTATTATGTGATGGTATACAATCTCTCACACTATTTGATACGGGAGATCGCGAATTGAGATGTAATGAATGGAAAATTGTAATGAAATGTTGTATAAGCGATCATAAATTAAAACCGGAGGAGAATAGAAATTTTCTAATACTTGATAGTCGTCTGGATATCTTACAAGAACAAAAACAAATCTCTATTGCTTTGGCTCATATACAAAGAATAAATGAAGTGCAACAAAATGGTGCGTTCTCCTCCACTGCCTCTTCATCCAGCCACTTTATGTATATACATTGGTGTAAATTATCTTTGATTAATAATACTTGGGAGTTTGCCATATTGGATACGTTGGAGGGTAAAGGATTAATATATTATTGTGCTTTCGAGCCCAGAGGTGAATCATTAATTGTTTGTACGAATCGTGATATGTTATGGCGTTCAGTCAACAAAGTGAAACAAGACCCTACGAAAACAACGCTACTTAATAAACCTCAATTACATATGGAACCAATTAATTCAGATGAAGTAGAGATACCCAATTTGACATGGTCTCAAACCGAAGATGATTTAACAATAAAATTTTCCATTATGTTAAATACAGATAAGAATGATTATACGGTGAAATGTGACAATAAATGGATGAAAGTAAAATGTAACGAAGAAATTCTTTTAGATCAGGAATTATATGAGAAAATCGATCATGATTTAACCACATGGACAATAGAAAATAATTTCATACAAATTAATTTAATGAAACAAGACTCCAACAAGCATTGGCCACAATTATTGGCACACGCGACAAGACCCAAAGAAGAAGTGGAAAATAAAGCTGCGGGTGATGCAATATCCATGGAACAAAAACCTATTGCAAATTTGGATGCACCTATTGAAGAGTGCGATTTTCCTCTATATTCGGTTGAAGATGATATTTCTATGCGTAAAGTCTCACACATATTTCACTTGGTTTTTTACCTAACATCTTTCAATATTTGTAAATCTTTTTTTATCTTTTTTGTTGCTTGTTATAGATCGTTTTCACATGCCCACTCATACAATAACGCACAGCATTTTATTTGGTAATACACCGCCAATTTTCACTACATCCCTAAGACCTGGTTATCCGGCAGCGTTTGCAACACGTCAAGATGTTGATGCATGTTTGTGGCTACAGCATTATCAGCCTCAAAAAACTGATGATAATATTTGGTCATTACGGCATGAGGGTAATCTGCATGCATTCGGTTATATACAAGCTTCGAAACAGCAAAAGAAATTTATTGATTGTTCACCCGATTTGAATTATAGTTTGATTTGCGAATCGCATCGTCATATCTTTTTGTATAAATCTAAGTATGAGACAGCCGATGGCTTACGAAATCGTAATGGGCCTCAAATTAGTTTAGGTAAGCAACATTTGATAACACTGGAAGATGGTTTAGGTGAAGTTTTAGGTTTAACTACAGCAAATAATGTAACATTTGTTTTAACAGAGAAATGCGTATTATTTGTACAAATTACTTAAGCAAATAAAATTTCTATCAGAAACATTATTGTAATTTTTTAAATGTGCAATAGAAAATTTTACAATTAAATTCCATAATTTTACTTTTTGAATCTATTTCGCTTCTTTAATCGCAAATTCTATAAAAGAATTTATATAAATTTTACTTAAATTTTTTTGAAAAATTTTCCACATATATATTTTTTCACTTAAAATACATTTTGTGCTTAGAATACGTTCTTTAAAGGAAATAATTTGCAGCGCTATCTGGTTTTAATTTTATTATTTTATTAAGTTCATTTACGATTTAATAGCTCGAGTTTATAAGAAAATAGATTTTTTAACCTTCACATAAAAGTTTTTAATTATTAGAAAAAATCATGAAATAGAATACACAATGTAAAAATTGTTTCCGATTATTTTTTAGTATTTGCATGAATACGTAATTACGAAAATACACAATCAGCCATTAATTTTACCTAATCAAACAATTATTACATAAAAAGACAAATGAGCAGTAAATTGAAATAAATACAAGTGAATGCTGCTGTTCAAGTTTTATTGAGAACATTATTTATTGCCATAAAACCGGCACACGATTTATAAGCGGAAGATTCGTGTTTAATTAATTTAATTTTTTTTCTATTGTGCTTTCATTAAATAACGTACTTTGTTTGATCTGGGTGCTTATTTACATATTAAAAAAGTATTAAAAAAGTAAATTGTGTGTGTGTGTGTACAGTGTCTACATCTATTACATACATGTATGTACAAATTACGATTTGGTTTTCATTTTTTTTTTTATATATATTTTCAATTTATTTTGCACTTGATTGGAAATTTGAGACATTTTTTTATGGTTAATGTTACTTTAATTCAATGAAACAAAACAAAAAAAGAAATAATAATAAAAAACGGTGCTAAAGCATGAATTTTTATGTATAAGTTTTTTTGTGGAGAAATGACAAGGAAAGAAAGAAAGGAAAAACAGAAAAATTAAAATGTACTCAAATGACATTTAAAGGGAATTATGAAGAAAATCTTAGAACACTTTACTTTTCTAATCTTTTTTTTTCTTATTTGATTTTGATTTGATGAGATTTAAAGCACACAACAATAAATTTATATAAATTAAAACATGAAAAAAAAAGAAGAGAAAAAAGCTTCCACATATAAAACATGCAGAGATATGCGCATGCAACAATAATAATAATAATAACAACAACAACATCATCAAACTAAGAACAAATTCTTCGTCTCACATTTTGGACTCTGAACATTTAAAAGTATTTAAAAAAACTTAAATTAAGAATACAAAAACAACAAAACGAAAATACCAAAGAAATAAGGAAATTTGAAATATTTTTCAATAGAAATTATATATTTACACAAACAAGAAGAGAAGAAATTGAAATAAAATAAAATAAAGTAGGCAAGGAAAAAAAAAAGAAAAAAAGTTCGACAGAAGAATGTAATAAGAAGGAAAAAAATAAAGAAAAATAGAAAGAATAAGTCGCATAAAATTCTTTTTTTTCTTTCGTCTATTACATTTTGGCCTCCTCAAAAAAAAAAAGAAAACAAAACTCGTGCCTTTTTTAATCGTTTTTCATTTCGGTACTAAATTTTTTTTCTTATAGTGTTTTCGTATTTTCCCAAGAAATTTTTACGGCGAAATTTGAAACTTCAAGTGTTTGTGGAAGAAGAAAAATTAAAAAAAAAATAACAAAAAAGTTATAGAAAATCTTGAATATCACACGTTCGCGATTTTATTTTGTCACATTTTGTTGCGTTATTAAAGTGCTGTTGTTGTCGTATTTCATTTGTTTCACCGCTTTAAATTCTGGTGAAATATAATATTTCCGATATTCTCAAGGGATTCATGATATTTTAATTTCTTTTTCCTTTTTTTTTCATATCAATAATTTGTCTTTTAGAGGTGAGTTTGTGTGTGTGTGTGTGTATGAATATGTATGTGTTTAATGTGTGCGTGAAATGAACTTTTCTCTTGACATTTTGGGATGCATTTTATTTTACGGAATTTCTATTTTTTCTTTTTTACTTCTACTAAATTCTACACATCGCTCCTCTGAACGGTACATTCACATGTGTGCCTATGTGTGTATATGTCTGTGTTTGCATCTGATTGTATGTATGTAGAGACGTTGTAGCATTTAGAACCTCTCGTTTAAATTATTTATATAAATTTTTTTGCACTCTCCAACTTTTCATGAATAGAAAAAGATTTAAACGAATTTGAGGCAACATCAACGGGAACATCTGCCTGTCGGTTCATCCATTCATTCATTTATCTAATATCTGCCCATTTATTATTAAAGTGTGTTTTCATTTTTAATGCTTAATGCCTGAATTTAAATACGACGCCTCCAAACCTTATGTGATGGGTAGTAATGTCTGCATAGGGTATCAACTTGGTATTATTATTAGGTACCAAGAAATTCGGTTTCCACTACATTTTATCTATGGAGTTTTCGCTTAAATTGAAGGTCAGAGCCTAATCAAAATTCCCAAATTAATTTTCGGTTTAATCAAGCTGTTTTTAAAATTGGAGGGAAAGCATTTTTTCACAATCTAATAGAAGTTTTTAATAAACATTCATCCACTAAATGGGCATCACATTTTTCAGGACGTTAATCTCAATAATGGTAGGGCTATTCAAAAAACAGGTTTTCTAGATAGCACATTAAATGTTTAGTTCCATCAAGTGGCCAAGTTAGATGCATACTTTTAAATAAATTCAGAGAATAGTTAAATGAGTAAAAATCTAACGAGTCCATCTAAGAAAATAAGGAATATAAATTGCCCTATTTTATATAAAATTTAGATGCTTTGAAAACGTTGAAGGATAAGTTTGTAATATCCGCAAACTGTAACGTTATAAGTAATAATCCGAAAGGTGGGATTAAAAGACATTATGTAATTTTCTGAACATAAAAAATGCCCTTTTTTCTAAGAAATTTTGATTTACTAAACGATATCACTCATTCTCCATCACTATAAATTTGAAACTAACTAAAATAAGGGCCACCGAAATTGAATGCTTGAAATATCTTTTAGAAAGATTTGTTAAATCAAAAATCCAGGAGCAATATACCAATTTTTTATTTAGATTAGAAGAAACTCTGTTGAAATCCATTCACCAATGTCCAATGCATCTGTGAAATGGACCCAGCGAACAAATATCAGTTTGTATTTTATAGTGGCCCTTGTTATAAGACCATTAAAATGCGGCCCTAGAACAGTTAGTTGAGAGTACTACGGAACTTCTATGTATAACATGGGCAAAGCAAATGGAGAAGCATTGTCCACTTTGTTGTTGTTGTTATAGCGCCCTCAATAGGTCGACTGTAATCGTTCGCTTATCATTTATTTCTATTGTAAAAATTATGGTATGACAATTAAAAATGCATTAGTTAAAAAGAAAGTTTACTGTTTGTTGTTGTTGCTTTAGCTTCTTCTTATTTTTGCTGTTTGTTTGTTTTGTTCGTTTTGTTTAGGAAATAAATTTTCTCTGTGCTAATGCACTTATTTAAAGCTCTAAATATTTATAAATTATACATATATATCTACATATATATATAAAATAACAGCAATAACAGCAACAACAACAATAGCAATAGCAACATCTAACTGGTTATTACCAGTTTCCAGTTATTGTATGGAATTTATTATTTATTTTGCGGTCACACAATCTCTCTAACTCGTTCTCTGGCTCTTGCTCTTTAATGGCTTTCTCTCCTTCACTCTTTCAATTTTGCACTACCTCTCCCTTTTCGATTAATCTAAATTATTCTAAGTCATGGAAGAAAGCAAGTAGAAAAATTTAAATGTATTTTTGGGCTTTTTTTTTTTACATATTAATTTTTGGTTTTGGTTTTCTTATTTTTATTACTTTTTGTACTATTTTTATTTAAAGAGAAGAAAAACAAACAAAAAAAGAGAAATCTTGCTTTTATTGTTTGTGTGTACACTTTATTCAATTCAATTCTACTAATCGACTAATCAACATGTAAAATTTTAAACAAAGAAATCAAAATTAATGGAATTTTTTGTTTGTTTTGTTGTGGACGAGTTTTAGTTATAATTTTATACATTTTACATAAGCTCTCGCAGTGAGGACTCAACTGTACGGCTTAATCAGAGTTAGTGAAGTAAAGTTTTTTTTATTATTTAACGGGCCTTAAATGATAAATATCGGGGACTGGTAAATACGTGATTTTTTCGAGCTGTTGTTGCATTTTTATAGGAAACTGTTTTGTTTTCATTTGATATCAAGATCTATCAAAAGATTTTATTAGTTTAATTTGATGTCTCTTATAATTTGAAAGAAGTGCCATGTTTATGGATAAATATCAAATAAATAAATATCAAACGCCATGCGATTTTGAATACAAATTATCCAACTGAAGTGCGTCTATCGCGTGGAATCAAATGAAAGCGATTATTTAAATAGTTATTATGACATTGAATTGATCACAGTTGAGATAATGAAAAATAGAAAGAGAGAGAGTGGCAGATTCTAGACCAATAGTGTTGCGGTCATGCCTCTAAACAGTAGAACTCTTAAAATATTCGAATTACATAACTTTCCATATAAAATTTAAACTGCTTGGGTCGCGTAACATCCAAATGCCTTACAGATGACAAATGACAGATAAATTATGGTCATATTTTTCATAATTGATCTTTTTAAGTACTTACCATCTAAAAGTTCTAAGTAAATATTCTTTGAGAAATTACTTAATAATTTTTAAAATGTTAAAGTTGTCGTTCAAATTTATTTTACATTAATTGAATCGCAACGATGAGAATTCTTTTGGGTCAAAGCGTAAAAGAATTCTCCAAAATTTAAAGACTTAACTGAATAAGCGTTTCGTAGTGAAAATTGTAATTTCTATGAATTTCATGACAAATCTTGCAAATCATTTCATATTGATCTATTCGAAATTACCAACTAATTTGCATATGAATTAGTTTCTAAATTTTCCTGTCGAACTAAATATCTAATTAATAATTAATTATTCAGTTAATCTATAAGGCCCTGTTGTAAACTTATTAATACAATTCAACTCTTTGCATTTGGTTTTTTTCTTTTATTTTTATTATTTTTTTTTTTGTGCTACGGTCACTTGTTTTGCTTCCGTTGGTTTTTTTTTCAAATGCTTTTGATGTTAGAATGAGCCATGAAATAATTGAGAAAATTAAATTTGCTTTTTCTTTCTGGGTCTTTTTGCTCCTTATCTTTTTTGTTTTTTTTTTTTTACTTTATTTTTTTTTTGTGAAAATTTTTCAATGTGTTAGTAAGTGTTGAGTAATCATGATAAAAATTGGGCCAACAGCACAACGACGACGTCATTTATATAAAATGTTAGTTGTTGATGTCGCTACTTCTCCGTAGTTTTGTTTATTTTTATTGTTATTTTTTTTTTTTTTTGTATACGATAT
The DNA here is from genome assembly GCA_023089585.1 of Melophagus ovinus. Classification (NCBI taxonomy): domain Eukaryota; kingdom Metazoa; phylum Arthropoda; class Insecta; order Diptera; family Hippoboscidae; genus Melophagus; species Melophagus ovinus. The sequence continues at coordinate 5,679,965 of JAKKIB010000178.1, forward strand.
GAGTCAAGAAATACTAATGCAAATAATATACAAATTTTACAAAAAAAAAAAAAAACAACAACAACAACAAATGTAAACATGAATGCGTCGAATATAAATAAATTAAGCGGTAAATCGAAATGTTTTATTCGGCAAAAAAAGTTCACTGAAAAAAAACGAAAAATGTCCTTAAGAGACAACAAAATGTGAAATATTGTGTATTTTGAAAAATCATTTGATAAGGGAGCCAAAGGGTAAAACATTTCCAATAAAAGTCGAAACATTTTTGACTTTCAATTTAAACGTTTTTTTTTTGCTTTAAATTTCACCAAAAACCCCCAAAGTTGTTTATCATCAACAGAAATACTGAAATAGATATAAGACAGACGAGTGGGCCTTAAGTCGTAAGAGAAAGTATTTTTAAATAATTCTCTAAGATGTGTAGAGGTTTTATTTCAAGACATTTCTACCTAAACAAAGTTATTATGCCACAAGTGACATGTAGGGTATCAAAATAATTGACCATTAACGCATAGTCCATATAAATATGAGACAAGGTTGGGCATAATATAATTAGTTCAGCCCTTAAGTTCAATACTTTGACACATTGACAAATGTCTTATGATAATTTAAGAGCAATATGAACTATTGTTGTACTCTAAAAAAATCGCAATAGAAGTAGCCTGTCATAATAATACGTGCGATGATGGTGCGTTTTTTTTTTTTTGGCATTGCAATGAAAGCTTGGCAGCGAAAATTAAAATAATTAGTCATTCGAAATGAAGTGATACTAAAAAAAAAAGGAAATAAATAATTAAAAATAGCAAATTGCAAAAACCAGAATAAGAATAAGAATAGCGAGTATTATTGTACATCAAGTTTGTTTTTTCGAAATGGGCTTTTTATTTAAAAAAAAAAAAGTATAGAATAGTACAAAAGTAGATACTACCATGGATGTTGCTAAGTTGGTACTTTCAGGAAAGCTTGCCATATAAAAATCTTAGCCTTATGGAGTTTTTAATATGAAAAGCCACTCGACGTACCTTCATACTTCTGTTATTATAGAATTTGGGATCAAACCGCTCTACAAATTGATTGTTATAGGGAATTTCCGAATTCAAGTTACCTTTGCTATATTTAAATCATTATCTAAAACAACCAAAAAAAAAAAAAGAAAGAACAAAAAGGAAGTTTTAAGTTCATCAATAAACTTAATTGTTTTTTTAATGATTATTATCATAATTTTTACGGCATTTGTTTATCGTAGATAAAATCACAGAAATAAAATAAACCACTTTTCACCAGAATGTGATCGTAAATATTTGAAAAATCAATAGTCGTAGTAATGATAAACTAAATATTTAATATTGTTATTTATGTTACCTTAAGTTACGTTACATTAACTTATGTTACTTTTACGTAGATGTCAAGAAAAAAAATTATAATCAAATAAGTGGTAACAGCAAATAATTGTTATTGGCAAAGTTTTTATAAGCATTTTACATTATTGCCATTTGTTCAATTAACAACGACGACAAAAAAATAATTTAAAAAACAAAAACACTAAAAAAAAGTTAAATAAATAAATAAAAACTGTAATTAGCGTTAACTGCTCGCGTCAATGCTAAAATGGAAAAGTGAATTTATTTGCCTCAATAATTTTTATCATCTACATCTTCTCAGTTTAAAGAATGTATTAATATTGATACATTGTGATAGTAGGACGGACAAATTTAAGAGACATCAAAATTTGTATTAGATCAAACAATTTGCCAAAATTTTCTAAATCGATTTGAATCTGTCTATTTATTGGGCTATCTGTCAATTTCGTTGATATTTTTTATTCTTTAACGATTTATTAAAAAGGTCTTTGAAAATGATGAAAATGATTCAGATCGGATTGTTTTGGCAATGCCGGCTCCATCGGGTTTTGTATTTTATTTAAATTAAAATTATATTTCGAGGAAAAAGACATTAATTTTAAAGGACTTTTCGATCGCTTAAGAAAAATTACTTTTGCTTGAGAAACCTGAGAACATCTGAGAACCTGAGGGTGATTTTGAAAAACAGATATTTTAAACTCATTGACTTGATTACTTCTTTTTATAATTTCTTAATAATAATTTTGATACGTAAAATTTTCCGCAAAATTTTATTATTCATTATTATTATTATTATTATTATTATTATTATTGTAGAACATTTAACGATTGTCATTACCAACCGACCAATTGTTCCTTTTTTTTATACCAACTATTCAGAGATTGGTGGTGTACCCATTTTGTTATATATTTGTAACGCCTAAAACGAAGCGTCGGAGACCGAGACTCCACAAAGTATGTATATGCTTGAATTTCGTAATCGATTTAGACATATTGTGAACATTCTTCTGGTCATAAAACTTAAGATGCAGTGCTCAAAATTTTCGAAAACATTGGAAAACATTAGACCAAATCGGTGAAAGGAAACGCCTACACTGCAACGGAAACTAAGAATACCTCTGTTTTTTTTTTATTTAATTATTGTTCGAATTTTTCGTTCATAACTGAAAAAGTAAAACAATTAGAAAGCTGAAATTTTGTAAAAATATTAAGACCATTATTCTGCAAGAAACTACAATAAAATCGTGAGCATCGACCATGCCTACTCGAAACTATATAACTTTAAATTATCCGTCTCTAAAATACCAAAAAGTGTCTGAGTGTGTTGAGTATCGAAGATTTGGTTCCAGCCAAATATAATTTTCTCACTAAGTTTTTTATTGATTACTTATTCTGAATTTTTGCTTTTCTGCTGCCTTTTTCTCCATCTTTAATTTATGAATATTAAAATAATAAATAAAATAAGTGCAATTATATAGCAAACAAATAAGTCAAATGCAAACAACGTCGATCGTGTTGTGTTGCGTTGTGCCATTAAAGAAACTTTTTTATGGATAATTTATCTTTAATGAATTTTTTTTTGTTTTGTTTTTTTTTACACCGTCGAACTAACGTAAGTGCACAACATATGAAAACGATTCGTATTGTGTGTTTTTGTTGTTATTGTTATTGTTGTTACTGCTGTTTCAATTAAAATGTAAAAAAGTTTTTTTCGTTGAATATAAAATATCGAATGCACAAAATCTTATGTAAACATGACCTTGAATTCTCCCTACATGGACAATTTTTCTTCTTCTTGTTATATATAAATAACACATAGGTCAATAAGTCTACTATACAATAGAAACATTATTGTAACATTAGTGTCTGGTCCGAATTCTAACAAAACTGAAATCAATGTCAAACGTTAAAATTGTCAAAGTTTCAGATTGATTGAAGTGAAGCATGCGCAAATAACTCATATCAATCGGCTGCCACGTCCATGGCTTCTATATGGTTATGATTGATCGAAATATGAATCTATCAATGGTCATCTAAATTTCACAAGCATGAATCATCTAAGTGATCAACAACCACTGAAAGTTGATTACAATTTAAAAAGCCACTTCTCGAAATTATAAAATCGGAATATTTGGCATTTATTTAACTTAGTTGAGAAAGACCTTTTCCTGTGACCGCGTACAAATTGCATTAAATCGAATGATTTAATGGCATTTTATTGACTTATTTGTTATTTTTATTAGTGCATTTTTTTTTACATCACTTTATATGATGCAATAAGTTCACTAGGCAGAAGAGCGCGAGAGATGCACGCAAGAGGTGCGCGCTTCCTTTTTAGCCTTTACAGTTTTATTTTGCAATCAACGTGATAACATTTCTTAAAATCATATACAAATAATTAAAACAACCTTTTCTCAGAAATAAAATGATAATGAACGTTATAAAACAATTGTAAAAATTTATTTCGGCAATTTGTTTGTTGTAAGCAAAACAGAAAGCAAAATTTCAGTTAATTAGTCGAGATCAATTTCAAATTCATTCTCTCGGCAAACTGTTCAACTTTTAACTTTCAGGACGAGGCTTTCCAGAAAGTTATTAAGGATCTTTTATTGGTCATATTTCTCTCATAATAATAATAAAATTAAATAAATCAACAATTAAAGGGACGTGGACACTTTTATTAGAGCTCTATTCATTTAAGAGCAAATTTCCGAGGAACAAAGTTCTCTGATGGCAAAAAAAACTTCAAATATCGAACATAAAATCGAATTAGATAACTTTGAAGTTTTTCTAACTTTTCCCCCAAACAAAGGCATTTCAATCATTATTAAAGATACAACATTCCAAAATATAATTAATAAATGCATTTAGCATTCAATCTGCTTCTCATTATCAATCATTAGTTCAAATAATTTCAAATGGCAAAATAATGTTTTTACATATTTACACAAAGCTATATATAAATATGATATCAATCAAAAATTGTTTATTTCAATGGAAAAAATTCTAACAACATTAAATGAATTATTAGAAAAAAAAAACCGGGGATGGAACCTTTGGAGAAATTGTGACTAAGAGAATAAGCAAAATAGCAAAATAGCAAATTAAAGTATTTCTAAGCAATATTTCAGTATCATTGAATGGATTTGAATATTTCATAGAGGAGTGTAGTAATTAAGTACTTAAAGGAATCATTAAATATTTCTTAAAAGAAAAACAACTTTTATACAACTTTCGAGGTTTCATTTAATGATTCTTCTTAAAAATTTCATATACATTTATTTAGATAAATTATAAAATTATATATAATTATCAAATAAATAATTAATGGTAGAGTAGAAAAATGTTTGACTTTATAAGAAAATTTTTGCGGCCAAACCCATTTTCCAATGAATTTGATCGTATGATTAAATTATTAACCGTTATTGCCGCTCTGTAACTGTGTTCAATAATAATAATAATGATAGAAAATCTAGAACAATCATATTTAATATATGGGTCTATAAGTCTTCAACCTTCAAATGGTGCATATCAAAATTTCATAGTAGAAAAGTTTTATTATTAAATGTAAATTATTTGCGAAATGATTGTCACGTCAACAGCATTTTAAGTGAAATGATGAGGAAGATTCCCTAGACCGATGGGGGTAATCGATACTTAATGAAATATGAACTTTACACACTTAAATTGAAATGAATGAGCATCAGGTCCACGAATAACACTCACAAATTGTAAACTTTCACAAAATGTCTGTCAAACCCTTTACATTATCAAAAACAACTTAAGATTATAAATTTCATTTATAGCGAATTTCATTCAAGGCATTTATTCAATCTAATGTGTGCAGCTATTAAAGAAAAATAGCCGGAGACTTATTGACTTTCAGAGGCATTGTTTAATATATCAATATTTTTATAAATGATAAATACAGTTGTATATGAATATCTTGGAAAATCATTAATTCAGTCATTCATTCAGGCGTATAATAATCATTGTTTTTCAAATAATTGTTATGAAGAATTTTGCTTTTTTTTATCACATTAATTACATGTACGTACATATATATATATATATATATATATATATATATATATATATATACTGAGCCAACAAGCACGTTTAATAATGCACATACACATGTTTTTGACATGCAACTGTTTTCTTTGAAAAATCAGCAGCGCTCTGAGTCAATAAAAAAATACTTATAACAGCAGTCTTTTTGAAAAGCACATATTTTTGAATGCTTTACATACATGACATGCCATACTTATAAAAAATCCAAAGTTTTTTTTTAATACAAAGTCTAAAGTTTAAACAAGACAATATTGAAATATTGAATCAAATTAAATCCAGTAGAATCTTAATATTTATGGAATTGTGAAATATCACCATTTAGGAAATTCTTTCTAAACATAAAAACTTTGATATGATTTGAATTGAAATGAAAATATTTTTTCTCATAAAAAGAGAACGCCTAATAGATTGTTGATGCTTATAAACAAATTTGTTTATGATACCAATTTAGAAGAAACTGCATTAAACATTAAATCTAAAGTTGAGATAAGCTTTTTCTATAATGCTTATTTTACTGTAATTTTAATTAATTGTCTGAAATTGTTAGATAACTGTTTCGGGGCCTACATACATAAGGGCCCCGAAACAGTTATCTATCTTCTATCCACTCGAAAACTTTTGAAGATATCTACAACAAATTTACTACACACGTAATATATTTATAGATCTGTTCAAGGACGGACCAACCATAGATCACATTATTTTAAAATGAAAATTCTCTGAAAATCAACACAAACTAAAATTTTTTTTCCTATGTAAGAACAAAATAAAGCAAAAGTGAATGCTGGGATTCTTTTTTTAAATAACACACTTCTCAAATTTATGCAAGTTAGTATTTTTAAAATTGATTTACTCTCTTCTTAATTATTCATTTAATTTAGAAACTTTGTAATTCAATTAGTGATTCAGCCAATAAGTGTAAGGCGGATGCGTAGTCGACCATAATTATTTTGCAAATCTTTTTCTAATTAATTATTTCAATCGCATTAATTTAAAGTAACTACGAGCCAACAAATTCCTAAAATCGCTTTTTTTTCTGATTTTTTTTTTTTTTAAAATTTTGTAAAATTACAATGTTTTATCTATTTTTGCTATTAACAATTTTAGTTTAGATATTATTAACCTTGTTCTCGATTATGAATTATAATAATTTTAGAAAAGCTTCATTTTTATTAGAAATGTTTTTTCCATCACGACTTGGAAGAATTCTGGTCTAACTTGTAGAATATTTAGATTTTAGATATCAATTAGATTTAGATATAATTTTTTAAATTTCTACATTCGAAGAATTCATACATTCTAAAAAGAGAATTTTAAATAATGAATCATTTTCACGTTTCCGTATCTTCCAATCGAAAAAAAAACAATGGACCTTCTATGGACAGAAAAATATCTTGAGGGAATAATAAATATACGGAAAATGGAGAATGAAGGAGCATGGAATATTTTTTTTCAGGAGGTTTCTTAAATTTTTTTCTAACTTAAAATAGTTAACGGGCGAACCACGGAAAGAAGGAATACCGAAAATATCAAATATATCAAATATTCAAAAATTAGAAAGTGTGATAAGGAAAAAATAAAACACTTCATACTAATCTTTTTAGAGCCCTAAATACTCAACTCAGGTATTTTGTCTAGGTGATGTTCACAAGCATTGATCAAAACAATAAGGGTATTATTCAATAATATATATATATATATATATCTAGTCTGGACAATTTATACAAGTACCCTAAAAAACGCATTTTTTCTGAATTTTTTTTTGAATTTTTTTCGTTTCTTCTTCTTGGTATAGCGTGGTCTATTTTGCATTCGTATAGAAAAATTTTATTTGCAAATATAAATTGAAATTATCTCAAGTTGTACAAACAATAATTTATTTTTATATTATTCTGCAATGCTGTCTGTACATACTCTACATCACAGGATCACTGGAGTTTGTGCGTATATATGTAACACCTAGAAAAAATCGATATACATCTCGTTTTTATTATGTCGAACCGCCTATTGTTCGTCTGTTGTGTAGCCATGTAAATTCGCTATCAAAATACAAGGTGCAAATTTAAAGATATTTAAAGGAAATTTCGTATGTAGGTAGAAATGAAGGTAGTGCAACGAAGCCCCGGGTATAAATTTACTTAAGATGTAAATTTTAATTATACAACGATCACATTTTGCAACGGGTTTTTATGTGGAAAATATAACGCTTCTGGGTATTATTTTAGAAAAATATGATGTAGGGTATTTAATAATCTGCTCGGTCGCCAATAACTTGTTTTTTGTTGTTTAAAATTCTTATAAAAGATAAGAATCCTGCTAACTCATGCTACCTATCTAAAATTATAAATAAACAAGCGGCCAGTTTTAGATTAAATCGGATATTAAATGTATGCAAATGAAAAAGTGTATGATAAGTAACTGCAAGCAAAATAAATAAGGAAAATTTTCAACACCTTTTTCTACATTACGATATCATTACGTATGAGCTAATTATTGGTGAATGCTAACTTTTCATTCACGACTTTGTAAAAGATCGAACACTTTATTTAATATTCAATATTCGATAGTTGCGATTGGTACGGTACATCACTTATAATGTAATGTTCCATATTTAGTTTCCTTAAAAATTTTTTTTCATAAAGTCAAGACAATAATTTAAATTATTTGAAGACCTTGTACAAGCGTGAACGAAACATTTTAATGAAGTTTTGCTTTTTTATAAAACATTTTCTGGATATTTTAGTTATGGGTCTCTTAAGTGAAGGCAGTCCACTATCGTGGGAGGAAACGAAAGCTTTAGCAGAACATGTCCGTGAACACGGTATACAACAATTTATAAATCTCTATCATCGTCTTAAAGATCGCCAAGGAGATATACTTAAATGGGGCGATGAAGTTGAATATATTATAGTTAAGTTTGATGATAAAAATAAAGTAGCCCGTGTATCGCTGAAGGCTCAAACACTTTTAGCGAAGTTGAATGAGAAAGAGGCAGCCAATCCACAGGCTGTAAAAAGTTTATGGCGTCCTGAATATGGTGCTTATATGATTGAAGGGACACCGGGCAAACCATTTGGCGGTTTAATGGCACATTTTAATGTTGTGGAAGCGAATATGCGTTATCGACGCGAGGAGGTTACCGAACTATTGGATAAGGATGAATGTGTTATGTCAATAACAAATTTTCCACGTTTAGGCTGTAAGGATTTCACTTATCCAATATACAAACCGTGTCCGGATGATGTGACAAGCGCAGCCAGATCTCTATACTTCCCCGATGAAGCAATTTATCCGGGACATCCACGTTTCAAAACTTTAACACGTAATATACGTATGCGTCGAGGTGAAAAAGTAGCCATTAAACTGAAAGTATTCAAAGATGAGAAGACTGTACTACCTATAGAAGGCAGTCCACCAAATGAGCCTGACATAGTTTTACTGGATGCTATGGGTTTTGGCATGGGCTGCTGTTGCTTACAATTAACATTCCAAGCTTGCAATATCACTGAAGCCCGTACCCTCTATGATCACTTAGCACCATTGTGCCCTATAATGTTAGCGTTGACAGCAGCATCACCGATTTATCGCGGCTACCTCACTGAATCCGATTGCCGTTGGAATGTTATAAGTTCCTCTGTTGATTGCCGTACACCGGAAGAACGTGGCCTTAAACCATTGAAAGGAAACACATTACGTATTGCAAAATCTCGTTACGATTCTATCGATCTATTCCTTTCGCCAGAAAGTGAAAAATATAATGATGTACCTGTCGTGTATGATGAAAAAATTTATCAACGATTACTTGATGGTGGCATTGATAATTTATTGGCGCAACATGTTGCCCATCTATTTATACGTGATACTGTGTCTCTGTTTAGTGAGAAAGTTCATCAAAATGATGCCGAAGATTCAGATCATTTTGAGAATATACAATCGACAAATTGGCAAACTATGCGTTTTAAACCACCACCACCAAATTCCTCAATTGGTTGGCGCGTTGAATTTCGACCATGCGAAGCACAAATTAGTGATTTTGAAAATGCTGCCGTTGTTTGTTTTATTGTCCTATTAACCCGCGTCATCTTATCGTATCAATTAAATTTTTTGGTGCCTATTAGTAAAGTCGATGAAAATATGCAAACGGCACAAAAGCGTGACGCATGCCGTACCGAAAGATTTTGGTTTCGCAAGAATGTCCGCAAAGCAGTAAATGGTTATAGAAATGGTGAAATGAGCGGAGGTGGCAGTATAAACAACAACGTCAAAATATCTCATAGTAATAATCATGAGACCACAAATTTAGATAAAATGAACTTAAAAACGAAATTACATATTAAGGATGATTATAACAATTATAAGGATCAACATCAACAACTAAATCGAGATGCGGAAGATTGCGAATATGAATTAATGACAATTGGTGAAATATTCAATGGCAAACCTGATACATTTCCAGGTTTGATACCTTTAATACGTAGTTACTTACAATCAATGGAAGTAGATACGGATACCCATTGTACCATAGAACAGTATTTACATTTTATACAAAAACGTGCATCTGGCGAAATTTTAACTACGGCCAGTTGGTTACGCGAACAAGTTTTAAATCATCCTGACTATAAGTAAGATTTAACTTTTCTGTACACAAATATGTAAACTTATATACTCGGCCAATTCCATCTAAAACATTCATTTAATTAATTGATATCGATTTTAAGAAATCATTGTACTTATCTTATTTCATTTGTCTTCTAAATTATAGAAAAGATTCCATTGTCAGTGATGCTATTAATTATGATATACTAAAAAGAATTGAACAAATTCAACAGGGAAAATTAAATGAGCCAACTTTGCTGGGCGAATGTCATCGAACAAAAACTAAAGACTTTATACCGCCAGCCATACAAAAACATTTAAATGGTTGCTGTGAAATGAAATGATCGATTTCTTTTACTACTCCTTTTCCTTCTTCTTCTTTACTATTACTTCAATATTAGGTGTAACATGGAGATTGTTTGTTTCTGGTTAGAAAAAAGAAAAAACTGGAGGAGATGTGAAAAGGTTTTGGTGCCATTGAAAAAAAGCAGCTTAAAACTACGTACAAAAGAAAAGGAAACAGAAAGAGAGAGAACGTAAAATTTGCTATGGCAAATTATTAGGTGTGGAAATTCGAGAAAAATGCTAAAGCAAAAACAAAATTATAAGGAAATTGTGTCCAAAGAAAAATGTAAGAATTCGCGAAGAAAAATCCCGACTTTGTTTGCCTGCTTGTGTGTGCTTGTAATGAATAGTGAGAACGTTTATAGAGTAACAAAATGGAAACAAGGCAAATGCGTTCTATTTCTTGAAAAAAGGGAAAAATGATGCAGCGAAAAGTAGCAACAACAACTGCTTGAACTGTGGAAGAAAGAAAAAACGGCTTTGATTAATTGAAGAATTTTTTGTGCATTTTGGACTTAGTCTTTTCTCTTTTCTTTTTTTTGGCAAATTCGTAATAAAAATATTTCACGCTTAATTTTTAGTTAATAAAACATTAAAATGTATGAAATTAAAAATTACATATATAAATAATTAAAGCACTTTTAGCAAAAAATTACCTTTTTAAAAAAAATGCATTATACAGAGAAAAAGTACAATAAGAAAAAGCAACAATAAATAAGAGTTCAAATAAAAATATAAATGTTACTTTTTACTTTACTGGGATTTTTTTTTAGCACATTAATACAGTTTTTACTAATTGATTTACAATCTCGATTTCATATAATCTATCACATTTAAATAAGTAAAAAAGAAAGAGAAAGACGATCAGTTTACAATGCTCGTTTCTTCTCATAGTATAAATTTATTATTTCCTTTGTTTTATTTGGTGTTACAATTTACAACTAAAAAGTTTTTATGCAGCTTCATCGTTAGCGCTCGTAGCGTAACATTTAATCAAACTTTCACTAAATAGTAGAAGTCAAAGCTCGCGAAATGAAAATAAATAATCCAAATGTAAAAAATTTTGTATGTTACTTAAATATTCCACACATAAAGCGCTATTCAAACATATTGATAAATTAATAAAACTAATTCATGAACATAAGTAGTAAAGTTTCTACTTTTGAAATACGTAATACTAATTTGTATTGCATTATTGGCTTTTCATTTTTGTCAATTTACTTTCACCGTACTAGGCATGTGCCCGTGTGTGTCCGTAGAGCATATGTATATATTTATATTTGTATTGAATCTGGCCTATATGTGCGATACATGTTCATCTCATTTGGAAATGTCTTAAATAATTCCAATAGCATGTGTGCTTTAAATTTTCGATACGCATCAATCTTCCCTTTAACTTCTTCATTTTTAGCCAATGCTTTCTCCACACAATCCTTTGTGTATAATTGTGGGTTTTTATCTTGATCAATATAATCGAAAACTTCAAACGGCACGAAAATGTCTTGAACTTGATTTTTAATTTTATTTATCTCTTGCAAACCGGTCACTAAACTTTGTATTTTCTGGTTAAGAACATTTTGTCCTTGCGGTTGAAAATCACTTACAATGATACGTATCTGTCGTACATTTTCAATAAACATCTCCAATTGTGTCTCCAAGTTTTCTAATGGTGCTGACATCTTTAACAATTATAGTATTTCTATTAATTTTACACTACAAACGTATATATTACAAAATGACTACTTTATGAAAAATTTCTATTCTTCTTCTTATTCAACAAATAATTGCAAAATAAAATAATAGCACAATTATTTTTCAACGAGAATGGCGCAATTATTTGGTTTTCTTATTCACTCTAAGTACTGCCTAGTTTATGTTTTCATATAAATGAAATAAGGCACCATTTTAGTAAATAGTACAATATAATTATTTTATTATTATTTAACAAAGGTGTCGCGTGTTGTTGTTGAAATTACAATTTTATATAATACCTTTATTGTAATTATATTTACTTCAATTAAATATCAAGCCAATAAAAATTACACAAAAATGCCTAAGAGAGCTAGACTTATGTTAATAGCTAATTCGAAAGTGAAGAAGCTTAAAATGACAAAGGAAGAGTTGAGTGAAGAGAATAAAGTAAAAGAAAAACACTGGGATACACAATACATAGAACGTATATTGACCAAGGATCCGATGCAGGTTCATATACAAGTGTATCATGATATCATACCAGCATTTAATGCTGGTCTAGTACCCGAAAACAATTTGGACTTATGGCTACCATATCCCACATATAAGTTTTCCACACCATGCCCAATATATATGGCTAGTTGCCATGCCAGTCCAATAGATATATGCTCCAAACGGCCAATGGATTATCTCAATTATCGTGCACGTTTGCAGTGCTCGCGCAGCGCATTTTATAATGCCAAAAAGATAAAACAAAAACGTTCGGTGGAAAAGGAAAATATTTACCATTTGAGTGTATTCGAAATAGCTGAGAGAGTACAACAAAGGCGAGATATAGATCCATTCTTTCATGCTAGTTACGATTACTATTATACAGGTGGTAATTTATGTGTACTACCTCAATTCGATAAAGTGTTGCATGTTGGTAATGATAACTTGCGAGAATTATGTTAGTATATTTTTGTACTTAAGTATTAAAATTTCATTTCTTTAATATTTCATTAATATTTTAAACATAATTTTCTTATACGATTCCACTACAGTCAGATTAAAGGTCTTTTTTTATTTATTTATTTCTAGATGTTAGTCAATTTTCCAAAAGTAATACACTGGTCAATGGTTTCGGTTATTTGGAAAATTCATGCGTTAAACTCCTAAATAATAGTAGTGAAATATTTGAAGTACAAAATTTATGTAAAGTTGACAGCATTTACGAGGATGATGCAGCTAATGATGGTGTTGGCAATTGTAACAATCAAAATAATTATTTTCTAACAAGACAAAGAAATGTAATAATGCTATATCGATATGATGATGCTAATGGACGATTGCATAAAATGATGCAATTTAAAAGTCAAAAATCGCCATTCATTAGTATGGCAGCTAGTCAAACAACTTGTGGCAATGGCATACCGAATGAATTATTAATCAGTTCAATGAAGCAGCAAGTGAGGCAATATGATTTAAATACACAAGCACCAACTTTGATAAACCGGTTCGAGTTATCTAAAGAATATTCATGGAATATAGTAAGGCCATGGCGCGAACATATGTATTTGTATGCAAATGAGAGACAATTCAATTTAATTGATATTCGTACCACACCGGATCAATGGTTGGATAAAATTAATTTAAATCAAACGAATAGTTATACATGTGAACACATTTCAACTTTAATGAGGAGCAATTATACAAATTTATTTTATATGGCAACTAGTCATCGTTTGTATTGTGTAGATGTAAGATATATAAAAGCAACAGGAAATTCGGAATTTGGCATATACCGTTGGACACATCAATGTGAATATCCGCCATTAATGATTGATACATTACGTATACAAAATAAACGTGAGTACATTGCATTGTCATCACCACTTTCAGGTGATATATGTGTGTGTGAATTATCACGAACTCGCAACAATGATAAAGAGCAAAATATCTCTGGAAAATTTCTATATAAATCCAAACAATTACCATATCAACTACCAACATTACAAGAAGCTTACGATTATGCTCGTTTAAAGGGTAAATGTTTACAACCGGAAGCGAATTTACAGCAACGTATACGTTGCTGTACAACAGGTTTAAAATTCTATAAACGTCGTATTGGTTTGGACGGAGAAAATGAATCATTACACTTACCATTATTATTATTTTCGAATTCGATTGGTGATGTATATGTTTATAGTATAACTAAAGGTGACACTGAAGACGAGATGCGTATTCAGTTAGGGACAAGTGCTGTTATGGATGATTATGCAAAAAAAGTTAAAGATATCAAGACACCACCACTTAATTATACTATAATTGTCGATTTTAAAGTGATGCGTAAAATATTCCGTTGTTCACGTTTAAGTAAAAAATCCGATGAATTGGACCTGGAAAATATGAGTGAGTCATATAATGAAAGTGAAACAGAACAAGCGCCACTGATGGCTGATGGTAGGCCAATGTTACGCCGAAAGCGACGTTTCCAACAACGTTTAGGTAGATGGCAAAAATCTTTAACAACATTACGCTCCTACAAAGATGCTCTCGTGCAAGATTTACTTGCAGCATGGGATATTGATACCAATAAAACTGATTTAAGTACCACAAAAGTAGCACTATTGAATGGTACAGATACATCGTCTGGTAATAAAATTGAAATGAAAATTAATGATTGGTTTAATAGACAAGAATTAGATTCCGTAACAAATTTGGATGAAACAACAACACCAATCAATTCTATTGCTGCACCTAATAATCATTTATCTGATACTTGCATAAATAATTTATCGCAACAAATGGATAGTTATGATGTTATGCATTCTACACAAATCGTTCCAACAACGGAGTTAAATAATGATTGTACAGTCAATAGAATGGTAGATGATTCAGCCTTAGACATTTCAGTGCTAAGTGGTAAAATAAAAAATAGGAAAAAGAAACTTAGACCGTATATTGGCTTTTAAAATACCTCAATTGTGACTGACTCAAAACATTATTGAGAAGTCCCTACGATTTCTATAAAATAAAAACATTTAAAATTCTTTCAGCACATTTAGATTACACATGAACATACTGCACAAGATTCATTCGAAATAAGGGCTGTACAGATGAATTTAAAATGCTATTTGAATCTATTTAAGCGTTCTGTTTCATGCTCCAGAAAGAACATGGAACATACTTAAATCAATAAGATAATCTTTTAAGTGGATACTGACACAATAGCTTCCTTGCTGGAGTAGAACGGCTATGGCATTTTATTCGCCTACCCTTTTATTAAATGTAAAAGTATCAATGGCCCTTTCTAAACGGAGTTGATTGCGAGTAGAAAACCAAATAGAGGGTAAAATAACGAATGAATGATTAAATCGGAAATCTATGAAGGGACGGCATAAGATAATTTTAACAGTTTTTTATAAATTTTTATTAGATTAATTTTATTGTAATTTTTATAAGCTTTTTATTGTTGTTACCCTGTAGTAGATTTTTGTAAATTGTAATTGGTCAAAATGTCAATTTGTAAGGTCAATGTTGCTTTATTTTATCCAATTATAATAAAATATTGAAGTTTTGTAATAAAAAGCAAAGTATAATTAATAATTTGTATGCTGAGTATTTAAGATTTAGACTCAGTTTAACTTAACTTTCCTATTTGTTAAATTTTTCCTTTTTTTATAAAATTTTTATACAAAAATACGATGTATAAGATTAAACAAGATGAGTCTTCAATTTCTATTAAAATTTATAATAAAAATCTTATTGTCAATTTAGCATCACTGTGACAAAGTTATTGATTTTTTCCATTTAGCTTAACTTGCAGCAATTTTATCATATGTTTTACTTGGATTTCTTTTTTAAATTCAACATCTTAAATAGTTTGTATCGATTGTTGCTTGGTAATGGGTACATGATAAGAGTGTACCTTACACCAGTTGCCAATTTAAAAGTCATAGATCAACACAGAATTGTTTTTTTTTTACATTTACTTCTCTGCTCATCTCTTAGATACTTTTTTTTTGTATCACCCACAAATCTTGTAAATCTGATTTCAAGTGTGCATAATCCATACGAACAATGTCTAAGACCATTCTTCATTATACTTTGCAAAGAATCTATAGAATCTAAGGGATTTATTATAATTTTAAAAATTGTTTAGAAAAATTTATGTAGAGTAGCCTTTTGCCTTCAAATAATTGAAATTCAAATTTGGACTTATAATTTTTTTTATATTTGTTCTTCATGGAATTTTCCGAAAATTATTATTATTTACTTTCATGAATCTTGATTTCACTTTTTGCCACGGAATATGAGCGCAATGTAATAGGTCAAAATCGAATAGTAAGTAAATTTGTCAGTTTGTAAAAAACAAACAAATTAGAATATAATTAAGGAGAATTATATTTCTAATTAGTAAAATCTTGGTTACATTTGAAAGACGCTCTAACTTAATCAAAAACATTAAATGCCCTTTTTAAATAAACAAGACAACAACTGTGTGTGGTATTTTTAGTAATTTGATATTTCTACCATAATTTCCAATTGTGCTTTCGCAAATACTTTAATTTACCTCTGACCTAAATAAGCATTTACAGAGAGATATGGAGAGGATAAAGAAAATTATTTACAATTTTTTATAGGTCTATTTATCCCAGAAAATAAAGTGTGTTAATTTTCTTAATACCCTTAAAACGTCCTTTGCGGACAAGAAATTTTGCAAGTATCTAATTGAAAGTTTTTTTTGCATGAATTTGTTGTAAACACTTTAAAATGATGCTTTATCTTAAAAGTTATGTTTATTGTTTAAAAAGAAAGCAAAACCAATTGAGAAAAAAAAGTACTTTATTAATGGAATGTTCAAATGGTGGATACTCTATATTGGGTTTATATCATACATTTTTATAAATATATATGTATAGTTTTTTTGTACTATTAGATGTTTGATTTTATTGTAAAATCAAATATAGAAAAGTGAAAGTCATTTAACACTCAGCCAAAAAGATAATAAATATTTAGTGTTGTGATATTTTGAAAAATTTAATAAAATTTTATAAACTATTATTGTTTAAAATGGTTTGATGGGTGTAAGAAATCTTTTAATTTTTTTTCTTTCCTTCTTTAATTTTATTTTAATAAGATAATATGAAATGTGTGTGTGTATATACAAAATTTTGAGTGCATAACAATTAAGTACTAAATATAAATAAATCACTTCATATTAACTTGTATTTAATTAGACTTTTTCTATTGTTACATAACCATAGAATGAAAAGCGTACAAAATAGGAAACTAAAAGAAGAAAGAAATGGCTAAATATATAAAAAAAATAAAAATATAAAAAAGCAGCAAAAATTTTTCCATACATTTTCTACATTACTTAATTAATTTATTTTGATATAAAACAGAATTTATCGCAGCAAAATTGATCAACTTGAACTTTATTTAAAGGAAGTCGTTAGTATTAAAATTCATACTTTTGCATTCGTTGCATTCGTAAAATTCGAAAATCTTACAATTTTAAATTATTTTATGTAACTTTTGAATTATGCATAGAAATTGTGCATGTAGAAAAAGAAGCTATCCCAAATATGATCTTGTAATTTAATTATATAAATTTGGAATAATTGCTGAAATGAATTTTGAAATATTAACAAGAATATTTATACAATTTACTATTATTTTTATTTTTATTACGATAATCTGACTGCTATCAGTTCTTTGGATGTTTAGTCTAATGTACCACTTCACTTTACCACTCAAAATAACTTTCATATATTTTTGTCAAGAAATTTACACACTTTAATTTAATTTGTTTCTTTAGAAATTTTGCATTCTTTTTTAGCAGATACAATGCGTTTATTTCACTACTAAAAATTATAAATAAAATATAGGCCTTTTATCAAGCCCATTTAAATTGTATTGTGGATATTTGGGAACGCTAAAAAAATATGATGATTATGCTTATATTACGACACATTCCAAACTCAACATTAAATTGGAGTTTAAGATCATAAAAAGAAATATATAAAAAAACGGAAAAAAACCATGATAAACTGGAATGCGGATAAGTGTTAATCAATTTGTAAATATTTAAACATCCATTTACAATTTGAATTTTGGATATCTAACGTATAATAAGACATACAAGCTACGAGTCCAATTTAAAATTATGGCTAACACAGCACAATTTATACGTAGACAAAGTTCCAGAGATTTCATTTTGAAAACTCAAAAAAGTTTGGATCAACATGAGTTAAGAGTAAGTGAGCAAGGAATAGCAAAGAACAATGAGAATTAATATTTAGACTAATAACGATTTTTTTTTTAGGAATTACGTGGACGTTTAGTGTCTGAACATAGTACGAGTAGTTCGGGTAGCCATCGTACACATCATCATGTTACTCGTCATACACCGATGTATGGTGCTACAAATCAAGCATTCAGTTCGGATGTATTCGATGAATCGGTGGAATTGGAGGGCAGTGAAATAACAGTTGATAAAATTAAAGCGGATTTTGTTGCTGCCATCGAAAAAGCTGAAGCATCAGTTGAGGATATTGTGGTGGGTGACCGGGATGGTGAAGAACGTGAAAGCTGGGATAGTAAAATAATGTTTCTATTGGCTACAATTGGGTAAATGTTAAACATTTAGTTAATTGTTTTTGTTCAATACATTTTCAACACTTGTTTCAATTTAAATTTTTGATTTTTGATTTTTGCTCTTTTTTAATTTTATTACAAAGATATGCCGTTGGATTGGGTAATGTTTGGCGTTTCCCATATTTGGCACAAAAAAATGGTGGCGGTGCTTTCCTTGTACCCTACTTTATAATGTTGTGTATACAAGGTATACCAATATTTTATTTAGAATTGGCTATTGGTCAACGTTTGCGCAAAGGGGCCATTGGCGTTTGGAGTCAAGTATCGCCCTATTTAGGCGGCATTGGCATATCGTCAGCGGTTGTCAGTTACATTGTAGCTTTATATTACAATACGATAATTGCTTGGTGCCTAATATATTTGCTGCATAGTTTTGAATCGCCACTGCCTTGGGCCGAATGTCCGACACGTCTTTACACAAATTTCACATATGATTATGAACCGGAATGTATGGTATGTTTCACATTCATAATACCATAACTTCTAATATTAATAATAGACGATAGAGATTTCTATCTGATAATATCTCTAATTTACTTACTTAATAATTTACAAACAGCTAATTCTGTGGTTTCCTAAATCTGTTACCCAACACTAACTTTACATAGAACTATCACAAGTTACATATTTATAGCACTTCCAAAATATTGAAGAGGAGGTCTCACATAAAGTAATTTAATAAAACATTAACAACTTGTCCCTCTTGGCCTCACCACAACTATTGCCCTTCCTTTTATATATACAGTTATATTTTTACATAGTATAAACTTTTTGATAAAACTAAACGTTACATACAAATATTTATTTGTTGCATACTTATTTTAGATTTCATCACCGACACAGTTTTATTGGTATCGTTCAACATTAAAATGTTCAGAAAGTGTAAACGAACCAGAAAACTTCAATATCCACATGGCATTAGCCTTAATCGTTTCGTGGTTTCTAGTTTATATATGCATGGTGCAAGGAATAACATCTAGTGGTAAAATTGTCTATGTGACAGCCATATTCCCTTATATCGTATTAATTATTTTTTTTTTCCGAGGAATCACATTGAAAGGTTCGTACATAGCTATGTAACCACTCATTATCTTTTCTTTATTATTATAATTTTATATTATAATATAAAATATATTTGATGCAAGAGATTATGTACAAGTGACTATCTGCTCTCGCGCATAACTTAATAATAATATTTATATTAATATTTAATTGACAGGGCATGGTTTTTTATCTCCACAATTCTCGTAATAATAAAAGAATGGTAAATCATCTAACTTATCCTTATAAACTTGCAATTGACTCACGCTTACATAACTTGATGGTTTGGAGTGGCATTCACAGATGCGACTATTTAAGCGTCTCTCTTTAGTATACCATTTAAAGAACTCCTCACCATATTTTGATCGGGTTTCTTTATAGATACGATCCATTTCTGAATAGAGCTCATTCTGTTTAGAAGGAAACCAACTGTAATGTGTACGCCAGAAGTTCGCAGTCCGGGTCAATATATTAGTAATTGTCGCCGTGCGAGCATAAATATCTTTTTCCATTTTTGTCCGTAGGAATGAAATTCAAAAGTAAATCACAAATATAAGAAGAAATTTTTCAAAATGTTAAGTTAATTGGCAATCGAAGTTTAATAATTGTACTAAACAAAAAACCTATGATTAATATTTCTATGTTAAATTTCAATATTATTATTCTCTATTCTTAGTAGAGTAAAAAATTTTCAATTTTATTGAGTTGCATAGCGAATTATAAATTGTTGTTTTGGGATCACTGCAACCACCAAAATAATAATAATAAATGATTATTTATTCGAAAAGTTTATTAAGTGACTTCTTTTAAATTATTTGAATTATTTAAATAGGTGCTGCAGATGGTGTTGCCCATTTATTTACACCTAGATGGGAGATATTAATTGATCCGGTTGTGTGGCTGGAAGCTGGTACACAAATATTTTTCTCATTGGGTTTAGCATTTGGCGGATTAATAGCATTTAGCTCTTATAATCCCGCCAATAATAATTGTTATCGTGATGCGATTTTAGTATCTTTCACAAATTGTGGCACTTCAATGTTTGCGGGTGTTGTCGTATTTTCAGTTATTGGTTTTAAGGCTACTGCTACATTTGATCGTTGTACGGATCAACGCAATAATTTAATCGAACAAAATGAAACTGATCATCTACCAATATGCGATTTGGATAAAGAATTAGCCAATGTAAGTCCATCGTACCGAGATATACATTTATTCGTTTTTTTTACATTTTAAATAAAATGACTCAATTTTAGAGTGCCTCTGGTACAGGGTTAGCATTCATTATATTCACGGAAGCAATAAATCAATTTCCTGGTGCACAATTATGGGCTATATTATTCTTTCTGATGTTATTCACTTTGGGTATTGATTCACAATTTGGTACATTGGAGGGTGTCGTCACTTCTATAATGGATATGAAACTTTTTCCCAATTTACCAAAAGAATCTATTGTTGGTGTAAGTCATTAATAACTAAGTAATTGAAAGAAGCCATTTTTATTAATTTACATTTTCGATAGGCTTTATGCTTAACATGTTGTTGTATATCTATGTGTTTTGCTAATGGTGCGGGCAGTTACATTTTTCAATTAATGGACAGCTTTGCTGGCAATTTTCCTTTACTTATAATCGCCTTATTTGAATGTATATCAATTAGTTACATATACGGCATAAGAAAGTAAGTACTTCTTGCGATTTATGTTTCAAATTTTATTATGCAACAATTCGCTTTTGCAACTGATCGTAAACATTCAGTTTCATTGAGACCATGATTCTATGGATAAAAATAAAATGTAGAAGTTTCAATAAATTATTAGGAAGCATTAAGTGCCTTAAATGACATTTACGTTCTAAATTAGTGTGAAGCTCTTAACAGACCTAATTAGAATTTTCCGGCTATTCTCATTTCTCCATTTCCATAATAGCAACGATTAACATATCTAATACAATTTCTTCTTCATTTTGCATGGAAGTTTATATTGAAAAAAATGGCCGAAAAATTCGCCCCTAAAAAAGGCTAACTGGTCGATAAATAATACCGTTCTTAATCAAATATCGTACAACTTTTTTACTTTAGTGTTAATGTTCTATGATTTCATCTGAATATGACGCTTATTATATATATTTCCTATATTTTCTTAAATTCTAATATTCGTTTTAATTAATTTCATTGATTACACAGATATATGAGATATAGATTCAAATTCTTTATTAGAAATAAATTGTAATACAATTCATTCGTGATCTTGTTCGCGTCTAATTTAATAATGTTTAGTAATAATATTTTTATAGATATGCTACTGCTTTTTCCCTGCCACAATGCTCATAATAATACAAAAAGGGTAATTTATCGTACTCATCCGTATAACGTTTCAATTTTTCAAAATTTGAATAAGTGCGAGTTTGCGAATGGGTTTCTTTAAAGATGCGACTATTTAAACGCCTTTCTTTAGCATACCATTTAAAAAACTCCTCGCCATACTTTAATCGCGTTTCTTTATAAATACGATCCATTTCTGAATAGAGCTCATTTTGCTTAGAAGGAACCCAACTGTAACGCAGACGCCAAAATCGCCTATTCCGAGCCATACGCTCACTAAACATTCTTATGCGATAACAATTATCTTTTTCCATTATTATCCGTGGTAATATAATACAAATGCAAAACAACTATATAAGAAGGAATTTTCTAAATTTTAAAATAAATGGCAATTGAAGTTTAACAATTGAGAAGAAAAATAATTCTATGATTAATATTTCCATGTTAATATATGTAACAATAATATTTTTCTTCTATTAGAATATGTTAAGTAGAAGGGCAAAATTAAAAACTTAAATGAATACGTGTCATTATTTTGCATATACATAATATCGTTATTAATTAATTATTATAATTTGTCAAGGTTTTCTGATGACATTGAAATGATGACTGGTTCCCGGCCAGCGATTTATTGGATGTTTTGTTGGAAATATTTATCACCATGTGCCATGTTCACAATATTATTGGCATCATTTTATCAATTAATTACAGAGGGTAGTAGTTATCCAGCCTGGATAGTTTCGAAGGGTATTACAGAGAAAATGGAATGGCCACATTGGTGCATAGTAATAGCATTCATATTAATATTCTCATCGATATTATGGATACCAATTGTGGCCATTTTAAGGTACAATACAATATAATAAAATATATTCAAAAGGAAAAAGATATGGAAAAATTTCTCTTCTCCTTTACGAAATGTTACGTTAAATTATCCTCTTTTTATAGATTATTCGATATTAAAGTTATTGAAGATGCGGAACCCGCTTGGTTTCCTGAATCTGAATTAAAAGAAGTTCATGGTATTGTTCCGCATGAGCCCACAAATTTAGAACGCACATTATTCTGTTTTAATGTGGATGGTACAGAAGGTTTCTTTTGTCCAACTTATACTTTATCCGACAAATCTTTAGAAAACGATGAAGATGAAGAAAATGGCATTAATTAAGTACAATAATTGTATTCAAATAAATTATAACAAAAAAGTAGATAATATCCATACGTACGTAAGGACGTAACAATAAAATGAGAAGTATAGGAAGAGAAAGTAAGAGAAGAAACAAGATAATTACAAAGTAATAATATTTACATATTTTCTCCACCGAATGAAGTTCATTATTTTCTTTTATTATTCATTTCTTTTTATATCATTGTACCTTAAAACACTTTTACGTAGAGAGTGGTACATGTTTGTGGAGATGTTTGAACAATCCAAAAAAAAGTTGAGAAAAACCCCACCTTTTGTTAAATCGACTTAAATTGAATTGGAATCATTTAATAATTTCATCATCAATCACATCATTTAAACCTGTCTGGCCGTCTGTCTATTTGTTATTCTGTTCACCTGTATGCCAGTTATAGGTCAGAATTTTTTGATATTTGATATGTAATAAAATTTATCATACGGGTAGGTTTTGACACATAGACGAACCCTACTGAAAATGATGAAAATCGAACCATTATTAAAATCACTTTTCATATAATGCCTTTTTCAAAAATAAATCAAGATTCAATTCTGTATACATTTTTAATTTAACATAAGAAATTGGACCAAGATTAGTTCATTTTTAGAACCTTCTCTCTTAGAGTGAACTTTTGAAATGATTTAAAAAGTACAATTCTTTCACTTTTGTCGCCTTGAAATTCTTATATTTGATTTTAATCATACAAAGCAAAGTGCTGAAGGGTAGGGTATTTTATTGTCGGCCACAATCGACTCTAAAATTTTTGTTTTCATTATAATTAGCCTGCGATGCAATAATTAATAAGTAAGCGAATAAAGAATAAAATAAGTCAATTTTTTTTCTTGAACGATTATGTTCATTGTAAAGTTATTCCTAAAAAGTACGAAGACAATATTATACAATAACAAATATTTACTTATAATGTATATATGTAAATTTATATATAAATATAGCAATCGAGTTTCGATATACAAAAAAAAAACTATTGACAATAATTATATATATAAAAAATAATCCTGAAGATGAAACCTAAATAAATTATGAAATTAACAAAATCAAGGAAATAGTATAAGACTTATTGCCCCAAAAAGGCAATAAAAATTATTTTCAAATCTATATAACGTTTATTTATGCATCCATATGTATGTATGAATATAATTACAAAATATATAAAAAGAAAGTCGTATTTATTAATTATAAAGACTGCTGCATATTATGTAACATAACAAAAACAAAAATAAAAATCCAAAATTCAAAGCCCAAACAAAAAAAGAGAAAAGAAGGAAGAAAAATACCGAGTAATCATTCATGTTAACGTGATAACATGATAACTTGTTTATTATGTTGTCGAATAAGGCAAAGTATAAAAGTTAGTCATAACATAAACATGCAATTATTTTAGATAGATGTGTATATTAACATATCAAATACATCGTAATATAATCTAAATCACATCTAAAAATGTCTAATTTTGAATTAACAAAATGAAATTGCTTTCATTCTCGAATTATGATTTCTACATAAAAATATGAAAATTATTGTGTATTTTTTGGAAACTTTAAAATTATTATTTAATCCTTTTTCAAGCTCTACATAAAAGTTTTTTATTTAGTATTCTTTCCAAATTTTATTGCTCTGCGTTACATTTAAAGGCCCACAGGGACATTATGGTTACTCTAAGTAAAATGGACAATTGAAAAAGTCTTCTTGAGAAATATGTATCTATATATTTCGAGTATAAGTTCTAAACTTTTTTAATTTAATTAAAGTTCAAATTGATGTTTCGTCCTTTATCGGAACATCATCAAGGCCTGTTTGATCCATTTACAGTAATAAATAAATAAATAGTGTACTGATTGAAGAAAATAGCTTGGCAGATAAATTGAGAAGGCGAAAATGATGTCAAATATAATACAGCTAAATACAGCGGAGATTTGCTTATATTTACAATACTTTCTTGTATTTCCTATCTCCTTATTATAAATGATCCAAAACGCTTTAAAATCGCTTTTAAATTGCATGATGACATTAAGGCCAAATTCTTCCAGAAAAAAAAACAAGAAGAATCTACTTTAAGGAAAAGGAAGAATAATTTTGCGGACTAAAGTGGCGCAAGATTATTTTGTATTGTTTTTCACCTAAACTTTTACATGCCATAGGTTTTTCTAAACCAGTAGATTTTAAAAATTGTTAACCTTTAAATGAAAGAAAATCACTTCGCATAATTAATGCTGAAGCGTACAATATTAGAATGAAAGTTAGGTATACAACATAGAAAATAATTATAAAGCTATAAAAATAAATGTTTATGATTAATTTTAATTATTAACTAATTTCATTAGGCTGAAATTATTGTTAAAAATATATCAAAAAAAAAAGGAAGAGATACAAAAAGTAAAATCTAACAATTAATTATAAAAAGAAAATACAGTTGTTGTTGTTGTTATTGTTGTTACTTTTCCAATTTCCATTTATTTTTATAAGTTATTACTCAATTTTATTTTGAAGTGATTTAATATAAATTTGTCTTATTGTAAAATGAAGGACAAAGAAAAAGAGTAGCGAATCGATAAGAAATAGGAAAATCAATAAGTAAATGTCCTTTTAATTGTACGTACATATGTGTGTACATAATAATAATTTATAAGTATATATTACACAATAAATCACAATAATCAGAATTGATAGAATAAAAATAAAGCAAAGTAAAATAATTTAAGATGTAACATTACAAAGTAAAATGAACTGAAATTATCTAGAGTTTTGTATTTTTATTTTTATAAAATATTATTTGACAATTTTTGTAATTTCTCCTTTTTCTTTTTCTCACTTTCTTTACGTCGCTTATGCTTATTCGATTTCAGATGTAATTGCCATTGATATTCACCAATAAACGTCCTTTGACATATCGAACAAATATTTGTAATCTCTTCGTTTAAACCAGCACTAGGATGTATTCTTTTAGATAATGGTTTAAATTGACATGGCTCATTATTACAATAAGCATTAATTATTGTTATTGCTTTTGTATAAATTTCATCATTCCATTTTTCAATGTTCGTTGTATCCAAATCATATAAAACGGGGACTTGACGATCTCTGCTAGCAAGATAACGATTATTAATCCATTTCAATTGTTTTTTAGAATAACGTATGGTTACAAGTTTTAATTCATTCAAGCATTGATTCAATACATCTAAACCGGCAGGCAGTGATTTAATTTCCTTTGAAACTTCATTTAATTTAAATTGTTCTAAAATGATTTTAGAAGTATAACATTTAAACGATGTACATAGATTTAAAAGCGCATGCAAATTTGATCTTTATTTTCAGTTAGAGATCGTTTTGAACCACTTTAGCTCCGATAAAACTAGAACAGTATTTAATATTATGTACCTTCCGTTGGCATTTTATAATCATGTTGCCTTAAATAGTCTTCAATTTCCTGATCATTATAAATATTAAATTGCTCCAAATACGGTATAAACTCCTTAAATCCAATACTTTGCAAAATACCTTTAGTAAATTCGATTTTACCAGAGCTGCATTTTATACAATAAAATAAAAATCAAATAGTTTAAGAAAATGCTTAATCATTAATTTAAATGTTATGTAGATTGATTACCATGATTTTAGATTATGTTCATTATAAAATGCTCGTATTTCAGGTAGTAAACCTTCTTCTAACATTCTATCGATACGTTGCTCCAAACGATTGTTAAGTACATCCTACAAAAACATTGTACATTATTATACTTTCAGGTTTTCTAAAACTATTTTAACTAAAGTTAATTTAACCTCTCTCAATCTGGACTTTGTGTTTTAAAATATTTTTATATATTTAGAAAAGTATTTTCGTAATTATTTTATTCAAAAGATGTTTGTGTAATTTTTTACCTGATTACATTTAAGCCATAAAATTATAGTATGAGGATATCGTAATGGCCCACCTAAACGATTTCCACCAGGCTGTTGACGTTGTTCATTTATTCGGGTACTTAAAGTTACACCAGTTTCTTGATAATATTCAATTGCTCTGGGAATTTGAAATGAAAATAATAACGAAATATTATTTAAAAAGTACATTTAATCAGGGCTGACTTTTATTTGTTTAGAGTCAGCCTTCATTGATACTCTAAAGAGTTAAGAGTCAAAAGTTTCGTGAAGAACATACAAATCGTGAAATTACTTTGCACTTTTTAAATGATTTGAATAGTTTCTTGTGTAAGAAGAGCTCTTGCAATTTTGGATTAAAAAATTAAATTTGCATTTGATTTTACTTCTCAAATAAAGCCTTAAAAGTGAAGTAGTCCCATAAATTGTCCGATGGCAAGCATTTTCAAAATAGTGCCGTTTTGGATCATGTAAGGCCTGCCTAAAATGTATCATCGGAAGGATGTATGAAGGAAGGGAAAAACTTAAATGGAATTACTGTTGGTTCAGAGTCGATCAGTATAAAACAAGCTATGTCTACCTATTTAGCCTATCTATATTTTGGAAATATCCACAAAGAATGTATACCGTAAGTGATATTTGATGCATATATTCACGATAAATATTTTGCATATGGTCACATAGACCCTAGAAACTTAACACATAGTTCAGTGAAACTCTTTACCGAGCATCATGAAGAAAGTGTTTATTTTAGATACCGACCTCAGTATTATGTAAGCTTTTTATTTTGGTTTTAAAATTGTTTAGGTTTCCTTATCCAGTGTTACTACGATTTCCTATATTGTATTACTAGTATTATTTTAACACGAAATTTCGTTAAATACCCAAATATTTAGGAGGTTCTTAAATTTGTTTTTATTGAGAATAAATTGTACTACAAATTTATCCGGTATCATTTATACGCGTAATTTAATCACAATATTTATATTACTATTTTATCGGGAGTACATGTCTTCTACTTGCCACAATGCTCATAATAATATAATAACGGTAAATTTTGATTCTCATCTGTATGACGTTTTAATTTTTCAAACTTTGAATAATTGCAAATTTTCGAATAATTTTCTTTAAAGATACGTCTGTTTAAGCGTCTTTCTTTAGCGTAAGATTTAAAAAAGTCCTCACCATATTTTAAACGTGTTTCTTCATAGATACGATCAACTTCCGAGAAGAGTTCATTTTGTTTAGGGGGAAGCCAACTGTAATATTTATTCCAATGGCGCCTGGCATGTGTCAAAACATTAGCCGCCATAGTTTGGGCCAATAGTCGACCATAATGATCGTTTGCCATTTTTTCTCACGAACGGTATTATAAAATTATTTATTACAAAAAGTATAAAAATACAAAAACCTATTTCAATTTCAATATTAAATTAAATTGAAATTATAAAATTATAACAATAGAAATCTTTGATTAATTATTCCATGATACACAAGCGAGATTTTCTTTTTTCAATTACAAATATTAATTTGTTTTAGAAGTTGACAATTAATATGATGGATAAAAAGAAACTTTCGGAAAATTAATTAAGCGACTTCTTCTGCTGCAGATGTTGCGGTGTTGTCCATTAATTTACATTTAAAAGGCAGATACTAATTGATTTGGTTGTGTGACTGGAAGCGGGCATCTAAATCGTTTTCTCATTTGGTCTGGCATTAGCATTAAATTAGTAGCATTTAGTTCTTATAATTTCACCAATAATAATTGATATCGTGATGAAATTCTTTTTACAATGTGGTGGAAGGGAGTGGTGTATTGTTAACCAAATTATTTTTATAACCTTTCACAAATAAGTAAAATTTTTTAGGATCGTTTAACACAAAATTTTTCTCATCAGTATTGTTATTATTTTTGCTTGTTATTGCTACTCTTAGAAGAATTTTTACTTATTTTATATTTTAGTTTCCATAAGCCCAAATACGTAAGATATTTATTAAGGAGAGGTCAAAATGCCGCATGAGATACATTGAAAGTAAAAATAGAAAAAAAGGAAAAAATAGACATTAGAGACGATCGGAGTCAATATTTAAATATTCTACACCATTTAGCTTAGCAACATTGAAAAGAAGAAAAAATTAATTGAAATTCGAAAAATTGAAATGGACTGACTATCAGAAAAAATGTCAAACGATGTCTATGAGGAAGGTAATTAAAAATAAAAGAAGTAATCAACTTGGTTTTATTTTCGAATCGTCTAATTTTTTTAGCTATTTTTCATAAAAAATATTCAAAAAAAAAATTGCTTTCTTGAAGGAAATTTCTTCAAAAAAGATTAAAGCGAAATTGTCCTACAAATAGTACGATCTTCTCTTGTTCTAAATAGACGCAGATGTCATTTCAAAAATGATGACTCTTAAATTTAATAGAAAAAATTATATGAATGTCTGCATTAGGAAGCGGGGAGTCTAACTTAAATCTAACCAAGAAACGATTTTAAAATCCATCATTCAATTCTGTTGTTTATAGAAATTTGTTATATAATGCATTATAAATCGTATGGAGTATAAAAAGGAAAATTTTTTTTGAAACCTCATGCAAGAAAAAATAAATAATTTTACTCTAATTTTTTTTTTGTTTGAAGTTCCTTTTTTCCGAAAGAGAAAAATATATTTACTTAATGCAGGGACATATTTTATGCGGTTCATATAAAATTATTACAAAAACTTTCGAATTTCAATTTGAATTTCGATCAATTTGATAGGAAATATTTTAGACTTTCATCGTGCATGAGTCGCTAACTTTACGATACAGTGAATAACATAAATGCGAGCGGATTGTGCTGAATATAATTACAAAGTAATATAAATTTTCGTAAATAATAAATAATTCCCTCTCGGCAACGATTTGCTTTGTTTTGTTCAGTGGTTTATACAACAACAACTAATACACCTATAATAGCAATAAAATGAAAATATATTATCATTGGTATGGTGTGATGTGAATAAGTATGTGTATGTTTCTATATGTTTATGAGTGTGTGTGATTGTGTGAATAAAAATATTTTATCTTTGTCTTACTTTGGCATAATAATAACACCAACAGCAAAGATCATTTTTATAAGCGCCAAAAATATACATTCCCAGCCTTCAATGTTATACTTTTATTTTATTTACATATACATATACATATATAGTCATGAGTGTAGATGTGTATATATCTATATATGTTTGTGAATGTGAAATAATATATATTTAACAATACATAACAATTTAATAAAAACACAAATTTCCTTTCAACATTACACTTTTTTTTATTTCTTTCGATTTTTTTGTTCCTTCACAATTTATGATAATAAATATGCGCAAAAAATTGATGAATGGTTGTATGTGGTTAGACGGATGGACAGAAGCAAGGTAAATGAAATTTATCTTGTAACATTGTAACGGTATTAATACGATTATTATTATTTGTAGTTTTAGTCTTTAAACATTTTATTAGAAAACTCGTTTATCACTTTGATTTGCAGAATTATTTAATTTTCTTTTTTTCTTTGTAGTTCACCAAATAGCATTAACTTAAAAAAAAAGAGAGAAGCAGTGAGTAAATCAGAAACGGAAAGAGAATATGTGTATGCCCAAGTGGTTGGAGATAAAAATCCAAATTAATTAGGGCATTTAAGGAATTTTTCTAGGTTAAATTTTTCCCTTTGCTCTATTTCTAACTCTCACATTCTCTCATATAAAAATTGGTGTTGATGTTGAGATATTTATACTCTACATGACTTGTCAAACAATGCGATATACTAAGCTTTACGCAGATATTTGTAACAAATCCACAGAACTGTAAGATAAATCCATATTTTACTAATTATATGAAGGCCAGATGATCTTTTTAGATTTTTGATTTCAACATTTCTTTTAAATTTAATGGATAAGTTCGCTTGCATATGAAGGATCAACCCAGTTGAAAATAATTTCCGTAAAATGTTTTAACATGGAAAATGAAAAATTTTTAAATATATTTCGATATAATGATTTGGATTAGATCATTTTATTTTCCTAAGTTTCTCTTGTATAATGTAAGACAAAATGTTTCGAGTTGTGGGTATTTCAGAGATCGGCTACAATCGCAGTTTTATTTCACATTGTTTTTATTACAAAATGTGCATTTAAAAGTCTCTTCACTTCGCTCTCTCTGTATCACTCTCTCTCTCTGTGTCTCGCTCTCTCCTCACTATTCATTCAACAATTTATCTATTTGATTTTTAAAATTAAATTTAATATGCAGTCATTACGGATAATTTACAATAAAAGTAGAAATTTATATACACACGTCCATGCAATTATTTGTTATGTATCTTTTTATTTATACACTTTAAGTGCAATGTTACGCCATAGTTTTGTTTAATGTTTAACTTCAAAAAATGCATAAAACAAGAAAATAGCAACCACAACAATGACGGTAACAATAACACAAACAATAATAATAACAATAATAACAATAATAATAATAATAATAATAATAATAATAATAATAATAACAGCATCAAAATTAGAATGCGAAGTGCTCAATTAGATATCACAATAGCAAAACGAAATGTAAATAATTTTATAACAACAACAATAACAACAACAACAACAATAACAATATCATCATCAACAATAATAATAAGAACAACAACAGCTGTGGCAACAATTGTAGCAAAAACTCTGACAACAATTACACAAACATTTATATTAAAAATGTAGCAACAGTAGCAGGAAAAAAATAAACAAAATAAAAACTGAGAACAGCAACAAAAACAAGAAAATCAACAAGAATAGTTATAATAATACTAAGAAAAATAATAAGTAGATAATAGAAATAATAATCAATATGAATGAAAAGGCATAAAGCGACTTAACAAAAACGCAAAAAAAAGTGAAACATGCGGACACACAGAAGTCAAACCATTAACAATTAATAAATGAAATAAAGAAAAAACAAATTGTTATAGCAAATTGCTATAGTGGGTATGAAACGAAGCTTGTGGACTTCTTCGACCAAACCAACAACCAGTAATTCATTTAATGCCAATTCGTGTTAGATAGATGATGAAATTACACTATAAAGGCAATTATTTTTTACATTTCTGTAACAGTCGTTTCTTTCATTAAGAAAATCATAAAGTTTAATTATTGCCCATGAAGAATGAAATAATTTGGATTCTGCTTGATTTTGGTTCTAGAGAGTCGTGGCAATTTTATATATAAAATGTGATTTAGGCAAAATCTATATAAAAATTACAGCATTTTCCAGATGAACGACACCTGCTTTATAAACATATAAGTAGGGATCAAACAATATCTTGGAATCAAATAAGGATGATGATGGTGACTTTTGTATGAAATGTTAATAGCATTGACTCTTTAATTTGATAGCAAGACTTACAGACTTACACCCATTTCAGTCATTGTAATTCGACATTGATAGTGTCAGCTTTGGTAATATAAATCAAATGCCTCAATAGTCTATGAATGTCACTAAGAGTCCAATTTCAAACATTATGAGACTAAAGTGTGTGCCAAAGTTCTTCGTAGCATCAAATTTAATGTTTTAAATCGACTACTTAATAATAAAAATTGTTCTCAATAGAATCCTCAAAAGAGGAACTATATTTAAATTGGTGGAATCT
Organism: Melophagus ovinus; assembly: GCA_023089585.1. Classification (NCBI taxonomy): domain Eukaryota; kingdom Metazoa; phylum Arthropoda; class Insecta; order Diptera; family Hippoboscidae; genus Melophagus; species Melophagus ovinus. The sequence continues at coordinate 5,712,794 of JAKKIB010000178.1, forward strand.
GATTTATTTCAAAGTAGAACAAAATAGAACAATAAAATAAAAGAACCTTTTAAATGTAAATTTCATTAAATAGGAAAAGCTTATTTTTCCATTAAATTTCATTTTCTTTGGAAATTTTAAAATTGGGCTTGAGTAAAGAGAAGTAAATTTTCTTTTAGCACTCTAAATAATTTACTACTTTATGACTAAGATCGATTTATGTTTTAAGTATTACACCCTTATAATAAACAAATGTCATAATTAACTTAATATACGTATGGCGTATTATACGAATTGAGTAGGCTTCATATTTATAAGCAAAATAAAAGTAATATGAAAGAGAAAATAAATGCAAAGCCAAATAAAATGTAAAAAATTTGCAATTGCAGTTTGGGGTTGATTCTTAAATACCCTACACAATTTCAATAAAAATAATTCATGAATTGACAAAATACATCACCAAACAAAGGGAAATGAAAAGTATAAAATTCTAAAATAATTTGAAAAGTTTGAGGTAGGAAAAAGCATCCAAAATATGGGCCCATCTGATTTAAACTATGCTTGCAGTTTTTGTAAGGTAAATTTTTATCGGTTTTCGTTTTAAAAACCACTACCCAGAATGCAAATTTTTACCCTAAAATAAAGGGCCTTATGAGAAGATTAATTATAAAAGTTCTTCGTTTTTCTGCTTCACTTTTTCAAAGAGCTAGAAAACGTGAACATAGAAAGGTGGAAATATGATAGGCGTGGCTAGTGTGCATGATTTTTCGACAGACATTGTGGAATAGTTGTACTTAATTTCACTTTGCCACTTATTTACATTTGCAATAATGAACTAAATACCAACGAACTTTACTTTAGAAAGCAGAGATGTTGTCAATTTCTGTTGCACTGTGGGCAGATCTTTTGACCGATTTTAACCAGTCTACAAGAACTTCTAGTGTTTCTACCAAATCATGCGACCGATAGAGTGCCAACAATCCCCAGTCATACGGACAGACAGACGAACAGTCATGTTTAAGTCCATTCAGAATTTAATGGTGATCAAGATAGGGCCTTTGACGCTTCCTTTCGGACTTTGGAAATATTAGTACAAAATGAGTATATCACCAACCTCTGAGAATGCTGAGAATAAAAATAATGGACAACATTAAATTGATAATGAATTAAAGGCGCTACAGTCCTTCCAAATATTATTTTTTCTTCCTCATAAACCTATTAATAGCATGAGATTTAGCAATTGTGTTGTAGGGTATAAAACACAACGCAAAATAAACTTGATATACAAGTAAATTTTTATTGATATTTGTATGTAAAAAGCTAACTGTAATTCAAGTATATTTATATGTATTTTTCTAACTAATGTCGCACCTCTATCAATAATTTCACTTTCATTTTAAAAGGTGTTCCACTAGGCATGCAATGCCGTTTAACTGTTTCAAATGTATAAACAATAATAAAAAAAAGGCAAAACAAAAACAACAAAAATAATATGAAAAAATCGCTAATCGGGAAAAATATAAAAATGTACAACAAAAAACAAAAAAAAAACAAGTATGAAAATTACAAAAAAATAATTGATTGTGAATAGCGGTTCTGTTTTTTTTTTCATGTATCAGAATATTCATTAGAATAGTGTAGAGAGTAAGTAGAAATAGAAAGTGAGAGAGAAAAACTTAAATGAATCATCTTGATATTTAAGTTAAATAAGATTTATATGAATTATAAAATGTATTAGATAATAACTTTTTGATTTAATTGGCTGAATTTGATGTTAACACTTTTGAATGTTTCTTTGAACAATATTTAGTGATTTACTTCGCTTGAAAAAGTAGGGCTCCCGATTTTTTATTGCGAAGCCATAAAATGTCATAATAATTTCGAAAAGAACTTCCTTATTCAAATTTTTGTGTAAAATTACAAATGCCGTATTTTTTGTAATCTATTTTCTAAGTTTCCCAAATCAAGCGCTCAGCATCATCAATATTACGTTTTATAATCGCGATTATATTTCTCTGGTATAGATCAAATAATTTTTATCCATCAAGAAATAATGTTTATTAAAGAAACGAAATTCTTTTTCACTTAAAACATTAGAAACCCACAAACTTTAGAAGTCCATTGTCGAAATATTAAAAAATTTTTTACATGTATCAATTGAAGATTGATAGCTTTTAGAAATGAGATGGAATTGTCAATATTGCATTTTATAAGCGTAATGTCATTCATTTTACTTGCGAATTTACATGGTCCATTAATTAAAAATTTCGAAAGGATAGCAAATGGTCATAATTTTATTAATAAAAAATTCCAGACTTGCATCCGAATTCATTCATGCATAATCTAGATGATATTCGAAGTTCGAGTAAGGCGTCTTACTTTTTTCCTTTTTTTTTTTTAAATGTTTCATATTCCACGTTTATTTGACGTCACTGGAATTGCGTTCATATAAACGGTACTTGAACTCTTGAACTCTGGAGAGTTATTTTAATTAAATGAATTGATTAAGTAGAAAGAGTTGGCGAGAGATTGAAAGAGATAGAGGTAGAGAGAGATAAATAGAGAATATAGAATATGTAATCACCTACACACATTAACGGTTCGATATAAATGAAAATAAAATGAAAAGGCATTTAATAATATGCGTTCGATAACCATAAAAGTAGGCATAGACAAAAGTATGTCAATTATTAGTTATAAATAAAAAATAAAGCACGATTTATTAGGAAATTGTTTAACAATCAAAGCGACAAAGGGGCAAAGCGGCAGCCAAAACAATTGTTACAATTCTTAATAAAATAAAAATAGGAAGTCATAGAAAATTGCTTAGATAGTGCATTGACAGGGCTACTTAATGGGATTGATGCTAACAAGACAATCAGGAGAGGCAAGAGAGGTAGAAGAGGCAAGCTCTTCTATCTTATGAGGCATGGCTTATAAATACAAAGTAAAATGAAACGATTTATATTTCATATTATTCATTATTCATTATTCATTATTCATTATTCATGAATGCATAATGAATAAGCGATAATTGTAAAAAGTGCCGGAATCAAAATATAACTTGTTTTTTTGAATACAATAAAAACGTAATTTACATTTTCTTAATTATTTTTATTTCATTTATAAATTATATTTTATATGATTTGTCTCTCATTCTCTTTGATTATTATTATTTAAATTCATTTGATTATCTTATTATTTGATGGTCAATCTAACTTAACTAATAATAACTAATAAATTGCAAGAAATTGATAAATTTTATATTTTAGTAGGAAGTATGTTTTTGTGAATCTTGTAAAAAAAAAAAATTCTTATTATTTTTTTACAAAATTGTTTATAAACTTACCAAAATTTTACACGACGATTCCTAGCAAAATAATTCTCTTTTCCTTTTTTATAAAGACCCACAAAGATTACCTAAATACTTTGTAAATTTGATTTTATATGGTTCATATAAATTTGATTTCGATCAGTCTAAAAATGTGTGAGACCCATGTGGCTCTCCAGACCTTTCACTAAGTTAAAGTTTTAATCAAACACTGTGTTTTTAAAATGAACATTTTGGTAAAGTTTGGGTGCAATATTTTTTTTTTTTTTTTTTTTTGGAAAGTTTAATGTATTCGCCTAAACGAAGAAAGTCTGTTAGTTAGAAGAGTCATACGATTAGTTTTGTTCATCTAAATTAATCGCAATTAATTAATTGTGGTCCATAGACTCCTATGCATTTTTCATTTTCTTTTTACTTTGTATAGAATTGATGGAAATCTTGATTCATTAATTATCAATGAATCATTTTAGTTCTTAGCTTAAATTAAATGATTTCTGTATATTTGAAACAGCTTTCCATTTTCGTTTAATTTATCTGCAGTATTCATCTAACGTCATCAACATTTTCATTCATTCATTCATTCATTCATTTCATTCATTTATTCATTTATTTATTTATTTATTTATTTTTATTTATTTATTTATTTATTTATTTATTTATTTATTATGGGCAGTTCACATGCCATTAAAAGCGTTTTTATTATGACATGAATCTAATTTAAATGTGAATATAAATCTAAAGTAAATACAATATGTGAATAATCTAATAATAATGAATTTCATGAATGAATGAAATTGCCTCAATTATAGCCAATAATAATATAATATATCACGTCATTTCATAAGTCTCTAATTTAACAGAAATAGTGGAGACATTCTTCGAGAATAATAATTGTCAAATGATATGTGTCAAATTTTCATGACCTTCATGTCAAAATTTTATGATTTACATTCAAAGTCGAAACTATAACGAAAAAATTTTCAATATTGCAAAGCAACCAATGGAAATCATTTAAGGTGAATCAAACTATTAAAATTAACTGGACAAATCATCCTCAATCAATCCTTTTTTTTTTTTTTTTGATATACCTGCTTTGCTTAGATTCATTCGATTATCGAATATTAGTTCTAAATTTAAAAAGACCATTTAGAGCGGAAATTTATGAATTAACGTGATATGCCCATGTATCATTATTAGATTATATTAAAATCAAGCCATATTAAACACGTTACGACATCCCATTTTTTTTCTCATATATAATTTGTAGCACGCTTGTTTTGGCCAAATTTGCCTTCCATTGTTTCTCCATATTGAAATTACATATTGAAAATACAACAATATAACAATTTAATTATTGTGAAATAACTAACTTAAATTAATGATCGTCCGTGGCCCATTATTAAATACTCTAAAACAACATGTCTAGAGAGATTAGAATGTAAAACATTTTGAAAAAACTACTTTATAAAAAATCCCTAAAAATAAAGCGATCTAAAGCGAATTTTACCTAACTGTAAAATTTTACAAAAATATTGTAATCCTTATCAAATTTATTAAATCCCAAATATTGAATTAACATTAATAGATTTTATTGGAACACTTCAATAACCGTAGTTTTCAGCTTGTTGTTTAATAGCAAGCGGACAACTGGTAGACCTATGTCAATCAATTTAGAAAATGAATGGGGGTCTATCAAAGAAGCGCTCATTTTAAGTCTTTTCAAATGTTTTAGGAATACGCACTAACTTATTATGCCCTGCACCACAAAGTGAGTAGGGTGCAACGCTTAAGAGGAATATAAAAATACAAGAATTGCGTGCACACAATAGTTTTTCTTTTTTTTTAAAGGGGATTTTTCTTTTTTTTTTTTTACTCTTCATCGAAGTTTCAATGTTTGATGAAATCTATTTTGCTAAAAACTACATCAACTTGATATTTTGGATTCCTCAAAAAAGAAACATTTTTATTTTCAACACATGCAAGAGGTGTATAGTGCAAGGAAATGAATTGAGGTGATGAGAAGTACAAGTCATGTTTAGAATCAACGAAATGGATGACTTTTTCCCAAACAATTTAACATCATCTTCAATCAATCTGTAAATTTTATATCATTTAATCATTTGTGATATTTTCAAAAAATTATACAACACCAAAAAAAGTTTTCAATTCCGTTTCTTAACAAAGTAATCTACCTCCCTCCTCACTTCAAAATTATCTCTTTTTTGTATAAGCATTTTAAGAATCATATTTAACAAATAATAAAATAACAGTGCAATAACAAAAACAACAACGCTTATAAAATAATTTCATTAACAACAGTTCCATCCAAAGTGTCCTTTCAAGAATTTATTGAATTGAAAAAAGTAGCAATTACTTATTTTTCTTCACTGTTTTTGGTAACAAAATACTTTATGTGTTAACTGCATTGTAAAACTCAAGAAAAAATTGTAAAATATATATTTTTTTATGTGCATATTTAAAAAGTTTGTGCCATTCGAAATTAGCATAATTCCTTGAAAGTTAAAAAATATTTGGATGACATTTGACATTATTTTTGCAAATAATTTTAAGAAATTTTCTTTTCAGATTTAATGCACTTAATACAAAATAAATTTTACTCGTTTGTATTCGTTAAGGACCCTTTTGAAACGATTAATATTTTCAAAAAGGGCTTTAATTAAATTTTACAAATCTGCACTGAATTGTTTGAATTTTCATGTTTTGTGCTGTTCTTAGTTTTTGCACTCTACACCTCATACATCGTTTAAGAATGATTTTCTATATGAATTTAATTCTCACTTCTTGACACTCGGAATTTTTTCCGATAATCAATAGATAACAATTCTTTTAAATATTCTTATGTAATCGTTTAAATAAGCATCGCGTCGTGTAATGCACGAATCCTATTCAGCTGGTTCAGATTATGTTTGTGACAATTGGCTAAGTGAGGTCTAAAAGAAGCCCATAAAGTCTAACATTTTGTAGTCTTTTTTTTTTTTTTTGTTAGCGAATTTCAATATTTGCAATATTTCAGGTAATTTTTGGGGAAATTGGCCAGGTGAGGTCTGAAAAAAGCCGATCAAGTCTAATATTTTGTATTTTTTTTGTTTGGTTAGGAAATTTCTGTGCAATGTAGTATTTTGATGTACTTAATCCATAAGAACAATTTGAATGGATAAATGCATTTTTTTGGAATCCCCTTTCGAAAAAATTATTTTCTGTATGTTCTCGAAATTGTTCCAATCAACTTACTTGACATTTTAATCAACGTACTAAAATAGCGTACTAGGATAACTAAAATAATAGTCGTCCATGATCGATTATTACGTTACGAATTGTGATAGTTATGATACTGATGAATGATGTTTTAAAATTCTTTAAGTTTTGTACAATTTTATTTGCCTGTTTTTTTTTTGTTTGTTTAACATTTTTTTAAACTAAGTTTCTCCTAATAAATCGATAAACATTTATTAAAAGGGAGAAGGCTGCCCCGTTTTTTTTTTTGCTCTCTGTAGAATTCATTCAAAAAAGCAAAAACCAAGAACAAATATGAAAAATACATTTTTGTTATTTGCTTTTCTTGCTTTTCCATATGCGAACACACACACACATGTATATGCATTTGAAAGTACAATCAAGCATACAAATTATTGTTGTTGTTCCCAAAATGTTCATCAATTTCATTCTCAATGAAAGAAAAAAAATTCTCTTATCGTTGGTTATATTTTGTACAATATTGTGCATGTGTGTATGTATATGTGTGTGTATGTTTGCTGTACTCATATAAAATAAATTTGCGACAGAAAAGAAAGGAAAGATATAAAAGATATAAAAATTCATGGAATTTGTATTGCGCATGCGCCAATAGCTTTTTAAACATATTTAAGCTACAGATACAAACGAAATTTATACAATAAGCAATATATGCACACAAACACATTTACGTATATACCATGAGTCTGTGTGTGCTTCTTCTATCTTCTCTTATTCTTATTCTTTCGTACGCTTTACGCCTTATTATGCGCCGCTTGCTTTATTCATTTTATTTTGCTATTTTTACTGCGCACCTTTCAATGGGATTTATTTTCTCCAATCTTTATGTTACTTACTTATGCATGTATGTATGCATGTATGTATTTACTTCGCTTATGTGAGTTATGCCAATTTTTTTTGCTTATATCTAAAACGGCATAAAAAAAGTACTTTGAATGAATTGTTTTTTTGTTTAATCTTTTTGCATTCCGCTTTAATTTGCTTTTACTGTTCCAATTCGATTGGTTTATATTTTGCTTGCATATTCGTATATTAATTTATTAGAAATTTCTTACCTTCATTTTTAGGTATTTCTTCCTCCTTATTTATCTTTATAATCTGTAAATTATTACTTAATCAATTATTAATAATTATCTCGATAATCAATTTGTGCGATGTTAATGCTTCAATGATCAGCCTATTTAATTATCGATTTTATTCATCTATCAAAAAAGACTTAAAAGATTCTCATCCGCGCTTTGAGATGTTTCAAGCAATTGGACTTTACATAATCTAAGAATTGTTTTGTACATTTTGGTGTATTCTTCTAAAATATTCAATTTAATAAAATCTTTTCTATTAACTCAAGAATTATTGGAATTTCTAAAGCTCTTGGTCTAATTGTCGTATTTCTACTCGCTCCGTTTAATTCACATCGCAGATTTTGAAAAATTTTGTAGCTTAAAATTTTCAAAATCCTTAAAAAGTTTTACAAACACTTCTTATTTTGAAAATTAGATTAATTAACAATTCAACATTCTGAATTTTAGAGCAGATAATATTTTTCATATTTCATGGACTTTTCGACAAAACTTGATAATAAAATAGTAGTAGAAAAGAGGTAATTTATTTATTTGTATTGGTAACACTGATTTTAGTAGTAAATTATTATTCCTATCTCCATCTCATTGTAACTCAAAATGAGCAAAACTCAACTCAATTAAATAGTAAGCAAAAAACTCAATTCAATTTTTTTACTTTGAAAAGAAGCAGAAAGAGTAAAAGTTTGAGAGCAATAAATTCGAATAGAAAAAAGGCGAAAATCAAGCGAATATATTTTTTGTAGTTTTAGTTTTTACTAAAAGCTAAAAGAATAAGATTTCTAGAGAGAGAGAGAGAAATTCAAAAACCTTATGTAGATTCTTTTACCACCAAACCGGAGCAGAGACTCTCCAGAATAATTGAGAGAGTCCCTGATGAAATTCTGAAGCAACACAAAGAGCAATAAGTAAAGCAACAGACCAAAACAGACAAAACTAAAGAGAGCCCGTGTTCAGAGAGCATATGAATATTTTTAGAGATATTCTTTAGTTCATGTCTCACAATTACTGTGTAATATATAAAATAAACAAATACAAAATCATCCTAAAAGAGAAAAACTAAATGTTAATACCGTAAACCACAAATCTTGCAGAAATATTAGCACACAAACATTGTCGTAACTTAAAAAAGTTTTTGACCAGCAGAAAGTGTTAGAGGGGAAGGTTAGAATGTAAGCTCAAAATGCTTTTTTGTGTTCGTTTTCTATTTTTGCTTTTATTTGGCTAATATAGGAAAAAAAATACGAGTAGAGAAAGCAAGTTACAATAAAATTTTACAAGGAGAATAACAAAAGTACAGTTACAAAAACAACAAAACATATTAACATCTTTACGAAAGTAAATAATAAAAAAATATTTGTAAAGTAATGCTCAATTGTCAATTGAATTGTATTTGCAAGAAGAGAGAAATATTTAAATTACCAAACTGAGTAAAATGAAATAAAATACGAAAAAAGAAAAGCAAAGCAAAGAAAATGAAAGAAATGAGATGAAAAAGAGATGTAGAGACATAAAAAAGGAGCAAGCATTCTTAGAGTTATACACAAAACTAAGAAAAAAAAATTCCATTGATTATTTAGTCAATAAACGTAAGTGTCTTTTTTATTATAGTATTTTATATATTGGATTTCATTTTATACTTCGCATTGCGCTTTTTACGCTTGCAAATACAAACTTACAAATTTAACATCATTGGACCGGTACTAGTTTCTCTTTTTAACTCTGTCTTTCTTTCTTTTTTTCTCTCTTTTGCATTTTATTTTTATTATTTTATGCTATATTGAATATGAGAAATTTAAGGCGTTGCAAATAATGTTTCCCACAGGTATTGCGAAACAAATAACTTCATATAAAAGCTTTTATTCCAGAATAATGATTGTATGTGCCGGTGCGTATGGGTGTGTGTCTGCGTGCGTGTGTCTGTATACGTCATGAGTATGTACGATGATAGAAGAAGGGCAAGCATAAAGAATTACCTAAGAATAATCATCATTATTATCTTCATTATTATTAATAGTATCTATCATCAGCCGATTGCCAATACAAAACTGAATTGTTTTGCTTAGTTTTTATTTTTTTTTTTCATTTTATTTTTGGCGCCAATATCAATAATGCTTATTATTGAAATGTGTATGTGCAAACGTATAACATGGATGCTTTATGATGAATGTGAATAAATGAAGTTTACAGAGAAGAGAAAGAAAAATAAAGCTTTTATGGTACTTTTTTTCTTTCAAATTTTTTAAATTGTGTTTTATTGTTATTGTTATTGCTTTTAATGTTAAAATTGTTAGTTGTTCTTGCAATTGTTGCCATTTGATTTCATTGTTTCTATTTTTTCTATAAATTGTTTTATACTTCTAAGTTTTGTTCACAGAGACAAAAGTTAGAAGTAGGCGATGCAGGCATTAGATGGGAAATATGTTCATAGAGATGTCGGCATGCGCTTTATGTATATATTTATAAATATATAAATGTTTTAATGACACATCATACACCAAACGATTCATGACAAAAAGTGTTCTTGTCACTCTATGCTGTTTGCTGTTATCCCTTAAATTCAAGTATCCTGTGTCATGCAGCTTTACAATTCATGCCAATAAAACACCAAAAAAAAGCAAATATTAAGGGCGTGTGGTACGTGCGGTAAATACGGTAAATGTGACAAATAAACAGTGTGGTCTCATAAGTGATTTGTAAGAAAGTATGTAACAAAGGCATAGTTGAAATTTGTATGCAAAAATTTGCTAAGAAGAAGTAATTTCATAAAGGAAGAACGAGAGAGAGATATATCGTTGTGATGTTACGGCCCCAAATTTATTATTTATCTGAAGCTAGAAGAGATTTTGAAATTATACATATATAAAAAGATGCTGACGTATTTAGTCACTTGTATACACACTCACCCAATCATGTACACACACTTCTACACACATATAAAAAATAAAATGTAATTATATAAAAATTTTGTTTATATTTCGCGCCATATAAAAACAGAAGTCTAACATTACATTAACGATTATCTGTCTAAGCATTAAGCGCGAATAAACGATGGCATCAATTTAGGGCATTCAAGTGTGCACGCAAACGTCAATTTTATAATATAAATATTATATCAGTATGTAAATACAAATAGTTAACGCTATATACATAAATGCAGCAACCAAATAAAACACAAATACAACAACAATAACAATAACAATAGCAATAACAACAGCAGCAATGATAACGACAACGACAACGACAACGACACAAAACACGAACATAAATGCATAACGCAACTTTTTATATACGTCAATATCTATGAGTTTGCAATTAATATATGAATGTGTGTGGTCACATACAAAAAATATATGTATGTATGTAGGCGTCTATGCATATACAAATATGCATGTGTATGTATAGATATAGCACAGCACGACACAACATAACACAACACAACACAACACAACACAGCGCAGCACAGCACAGCGCAACATAGTGCAGCGCAGTGCTGCGCAGTTTGTGATAGTATCTTTATTTTGCTTTAATTTTTTGCATTCTTTTTATTTTGATTGTTTGTGTCTTGTTTTTGTCTGTTTTTCTTCTTCTTCATCTTCTTTATCATGTTGTTCTTATTTTTGGTTATTGCTAAGTTTTTATAGTAAAAATAGTAAAAAGAGCTTTCTTCTATGTTTTTCTTTTCTATTTCTCTCTTCTTTTCTCTTTTTTTGCAATTTTTCGTTTTGCTTCTTTTCCCTCCTGCAAATGCATGCAGCGCTAATTCATTTTTCTCAACTTTCAATTGTGTTGCTATGCTGTAAAGTGCCGCCGTATTCTTCTTCTTTTTTATTTTTCTTTTTCATCTACGGTATTTTAGCATTTTCTGTTGTTTTTTGTTGTTGTAATATCTTTAAAGCTTCTTTAAAGAACGAAAATGAACGAAAGAGAAAAATAAAAAAGAACTTTGTAACACTTTAAAGTGAAATTATACAGCAAAATAATAATAATAATAATAATAAGAACAACAACAACAACAACAGCCTTAATAGCAACAATAATAACGAAGGTATCAGCAACAATCGTTAAAATGGAAACAAATAAGAAATGTAAATGGGAAGTGTAGATTTTTTCCGCTGCCAGTCAACAACTCAACCAGTCGACTAACCTACCAGCCACTAAGCTAATCAGCCAGGCATAATATATTCGTTGGTTTTTACGTTTCTTTTATGCTTTACTTGTATGTACAGAAATCTCTCATGTAATAAAATTAATTCATATTGTGGTACATTAAAATCGTGTTATAGGAAATTTTATCAATTTCATTTGCAACGTAGAAAATCCTTAGAGTTACAAAATGGATTAAAATCTTTTCGAAATTCTTTATACTGAATTTAATTCAAATTCAAACAGATTCCAATTTGAAAATTTTTCCACATTAACAAACAGCAATAAAATGTATAGAAATTTTTGTTTTTTAAACGTGTAAAATGAAAATCGTGTAAATTTAAATTTAAATTAAAATTTGTTCAACATGTTATACATTAAATGTTCATTTGTTTGAATGTGTGCTTGAATGAATGAATGAATGAATGAATGAATGAATGAAGGAGTACACCAACTGCCTGTGTTTACTTATTTGTTCAGTTCTGGTTAGATAATAATATCTATGTCATTTGTTGCGTTTATTACGCCTACACTGGCATAATAATACATATACATATACACATACGCATACAAACGCATACATATTAGATCATATTGTGTGATGTGTGACATAATTTTAACAACAAACTAACAACACAACAAAGCAACAACAATAATAATAATGCTAATATTTTTATTTGTAGTTCTAATCACCTTTGTTATTATTGTTGTAGAATTCGCTTGTTTCACATATCGCAATTCTAATTGAATTTAATGCTGCCATCTGGCGTCTTCATCATCATCATCATCATCATCATCATCACATCAACAACATCATTATCATTGTCACTTTTTTTACTATCAACATATATATTAGTATAAGCTTATGTAATGTGTGTGTAGAGTGGCCGTGTGTGCGAGTGAGTGTGTGAGTGTGTGAGTGTGTGAGTACGCATGACTACATATTTTGGAGTTTATTGATAATGTAAATGTAAATGCCATAGTTTTTATTTAATCACTATTTGAATGTTCTAAAGCAACTTTTACGTGAAGTGTTGCCAAAGCGTTATTTGGTATAAAAGTGTCTGGTTGGATGTTTCAAATTTGTTTTGAATTTGAATTTGACATTTTTAGCTGAATGTTAAATCTGTAGTTCAGTAAAATCCATTTGGAAAGTTTCATTTGAATTTAAGTTTGGAATTGCAAATTTTCTACAATAAAAATTTTCTCTATCTAAAAAGATGCTACTTTAATCTCTGTCATGATGATCACTTGAATTGTTACATATATTCCGTTATTTAATTTCCGTGCCATTTACTTCACTTCTAAAAAATATTTGTAATAATTTTATAGTTACTTTAGTAATAGAATGGCGAAAATTTTCATTATTACAGAGGATAAATTTATGCTTACTTGGTCTTGGCTTGGATTTTGGCAACTAAGAACTGTCCGAATTAAAAAAAAAATTTTAAATTGATATCATAAAATTATACTTTTGATACTTTTGATTTTTTTAGCTGTTTCAATAAACTTCTCCGTTGAAAGATGTACAAATTATGCGTTACTAAATATTGAAAAAATAGACATAAAAATAATACGAATAATCGCAAGGGTCCTTCCACTGAAAATGGAGCCAAAATTCGACCTGTATTTGTGGAAATTTTCCTGAGAACTCTCTTGAAATGTGAATTTAAAAATCTCATCATTACCTTTTGGCAAAAGCTTTTTCATGGAAGACAATCCAAGGAATTCGTCTATCTAATCGGTAATTTTTCTTAAGCATTTTATATACAGAGAAAAAACAAATTAGATTAAATCGACCTTCAAAGAGTCGTTTTCTTTTTTTACTCAAACAAACTTTCCCCCTTTTTTTTTTAAATCTGAAGAAACTGGTATTATTTTGGTTTAGAATAAATAAATAAAATAAATAATAAAATCTGTACGCATGAGACTTTAATATAATAAGAAGAAGAATTTTTGAACTGTTCATACTCTACATCACTTAAGAATCGAAGTACTTTGAGTTTGTGCAAAGAAGAGCACTCAAAAGAAGTTGAGATAGATCCATCTTTTATTATACCGTTGCGATTCAATTGGCACCTACCTGTCTGGCCATCCAATCGTCCGTTATATGTTTAGATAAAGCGGTGCTATGTTGAAGCTATTTGAATTAAATTTGTAGAAATCATTTAGCCCGAAGACGCCCGGTTATAATTTTGATTAAGAACCTTATTTCATTGCAGAACACGCCCTTTACAACACTCATATTTTGCAAAGGGGTTTTTTGGGGGGACAATTAATAACCTCTGGATATTTCTTTAGTACACTGTGACGTAGGGTATTTAATAGTCAGCTATGCCTGACTATAACGCATAGATTTGCTTTTATCTTCATGTTTATCATTAGAAAATTTGTATATATTTATTGGCGATTGTATAGTTCTTTATGAACCAAAATCTATTTTATAAGAATTATTTTACGGAAAGCAAAAAACAAATTAACAAAAATGAAACCAACAAAATACAAAACAACAACAATTACAACATAAAACATTTATAAAGTGCCAAACAATGAATTTTAATTCATTATGGAAAAATTCCCACATTCTTATTATTATTATTATTATTATTATTTGTATTATTAAGCGATAGTGGAGGTCATTACGGGTGGCAAGAGCAACAACAATAATAATAACAATAAATAAAAACAGCAATGAAACATGTGATAATGTAATAACAAGTAAGTCATTGATACAATTAAAAGTAAAGGCATGAGTTTGATTAAACATTATCCAGGTCAAATGAAATGGTCTTTCTAGTTTAAGTTTTATAATAGACTATATAATCTGTCTAGGATTTTATGAGGATAATGCAATTAAAACTTAAATAATTTTAATAAATTCAATTTTAGGCAATCATACAAATTTGGAAAACCACGTATGCCCATTTTTTACTACTTTTCGTATAAAGATTTTTTTAAATTTATAGAAAATTTAGAACTCTCTAAATTTGCACTGAAAAAAAAACATAAATGATCCCAGTTTAGGTTGTTTTAATATTTAATAGCGATCTATTTCTAAATATTTCCAAGATTTTTAACAGAGAATTGAAATAAGCGACATCTATTAGGGGATTTTTACAAAAGGCACATCTTTTTTTGTCTCATCATATCACGAGGAAGTTACGATTTATTTCGGCTCTGCAGACTGCCCTGCAAAGGTAACACCGAATCATTCCATTCGTTTCTCTTCGGTTATTTTAAAAATATCTCTTCGGTAAAGAGATGACTAAAATATTCCATTACATTTCGTGTATGTAAATCGCTAACTGCAGAACTAAATAAATTAGAAACTATTTACCCGATATCTAAAAATTAATCTGATGCTCCTAATCCAAGAAGGTGATAAAATGCATAATGATTCTTAATAACTGAAACTTTTAGTTTAAATCATAGATCTATCTGAGATCTAATAGATTATGGCATTATTTAATAATCATACATTTGACTTTCTTCCCTATTTCGTGCAGTACATTAAAAATGTGAATGTTCGTACGATATAAATCATAATTTTAATTTTATTTATTATGGACACACAATTATTATGGCGATCTATACACATGGAATATTTTATTTTACTTTATTTTATTTTATAGTAAAAAGGAGGTTTTCATTATTTTTGTTATCATTATTTATTTTATTTTATTATTGGTATTTCGTGTTTTCCAACTTGGTATAAAAAATAAAAATAAAAAAATGAAATCTTTACGATTTCAACTTTATATTCAAAAATTTAATATGAAAATTTATACAATTATTATTATTATTCGAAAGTAAATTAGATAAAAATACAAGCAGTAACAGAAAAATGTGATGGATCACAAGCAATTTTTTTAATTGAATATTCTACCTCAGTTAAAAAAAATCAGGTTGGAAAGAGAGAGAGAGAGAGAGAGAGAGGAGAAGAACTACAATCCTGTGAAAATTATAAATTTTCGAAAAAATCTATTTCATCTAAGAAGATCCAGAAATCATGTTTTGAATTGAAATTCAAAAAACCTCCTTGTACCCGTTTTTGCTATAAAAATTAAACAAATTGTTATATTAAAAAATTGGCCAATTTTCTATGGAAGGTCCGGGACCAAATATTCCAATCTCAATCATTTTGAATAGCTTTCATCTCTATAATGAATTAAGTGTCTCTCAAATTGCCATGTGCTGTCAACTTAATAAAAATAACTTATGGACTAAAGAAACAGACTCATTTCTCGATTCAAAAAATTAGGCTTTTAAATTGTTATTAGACAATGAAATGCCAGTCTCTTTTAAAATAGTGTAGTGTAGAGTATAAAAATCCAAGAGAGAAAAAAATGACCATAATGCTCAAGAAGTTTTCTTTTGTTATTTGTTATTTGCACACTTTGAAAATTAATTTTAAATTTTAATTGCGGAAGAGATGTGCTTCGATATGATGTAACTGCATGTTATGTTGTATTTCTATTAAACATATAAATTAAACATTTCTTTAAAATAAGAATTAAAAAATTATGCAAAGACATATAGACAAATATGTTTTGGGCGTTGTGCTAAGTCTGTTTTACAAAGCCGCAAGTCACGTGCGATTGCCTTTGTTTACCAAAAGAAACAACACGAAGAGGAAAAGAAAAAAAAAAAAAAAGGAAAAAAAAGGGAAAAGAACAAATAAACAAAACAAACACTTAAATTAAATTACATGAAATTGATACTGGCCATCAGAATGATTCCATTACATTGCATTAAATTGTATGGCATTGCGTGCATCTGTTTGTTAATTGCATGTACATAGATCTTTGTACGTATGCCGATTGACTTGGTTACAATTTATTCTATCAAATAAATTTCAAAGAAATGTTATCTTTATGCATTCTTCATGTAACATTTTAGTATTGTTGGTAGAATGGGCAATGTAAGCCAGAACCAGAACCAGAACCAGAAGCAGAACCAGAAGCAGAACCAGAAGCAGAATCAGAACCACCAAAAGCACTGATTCAATACCAACAGAATTTATAGATTCTCTTATCATTTTAATTATATTAAATGTAATCAAAAAAAAAAAAAAAAAAAAAGAAAAAAAAAAGCAGACATGGATAGAGGAAGTGTGGAAAAATTGAATGAGCTAGCAAAAAAAAAATTCCGTTGGACTTTTTTGTGGTAGAGGGAAAAAAGAGGGAGAAAAAGAGAGAAAAAAAGAGGGCATATGAAATTGTTAGAGAAATTATTTAATAAATCACATGAAAACTAGTTTCATAAGACAAATATTCGTAAATAGTGTTTTCCATCTTTTAAAAAATATTATTTATCACAATAATCATTTATTACATGAACGGTCATGCATTGGAAAATGTAATCACTTATAAGAATTTAGGGGTTACATTTGACTCAAAACTTAGATTTCATCGGCATAATGAGTCCTCAGTGAATAAAGCTAAATCAATTATGGACTTTGTAAAGAGGTGGGCTAAAGAATTCAAAGACCCATATGTTTCGATGGATTTGTTCATATAGGTACATGAAAACCAAGTACGCGAACAAATGCGGTGGTTGTGTGAATTCCGGCTTATAACTGCTATAATGACCATATTGAAGCCGTGGCTTAGAATGGGATGTTAATCAACCCTTTGCCTCCGTATGAAGCATCGTCTAAACGTCGTGAAATGTTGTCCATTATTTTTATGCCGGCATTGCTACAGGGCATTTCATTTCATATCCCTGCAAGATATTCCAGGCATTATGTCGTGCCAACTACCAACTCTATAATTCTTTCCACGTATTTTGTAAGTTATACAATAACTATTTTCGTTTGTTCGACTCGTCTATTAATTCGTTAAATTATATCAAGTATGTTGTGCTACACCGATAGTTGCCAGATTCTATCATTTTTAAATATGCATATTTTTGAAAGCGTGTTTCTCATTTCTGTGATCACGCTCTTAAGAACGTGCGTTGTCGGCCCATGAAGGTTCAAATTTTGTACCATTATCTGAGCCGCATGTATAAATTTATTGATATTTTTTTTTGTATATTTTTGTGTTTTTTTTATTTTGATTGTTGTTGTTTTTGTTTTTTGGTTTTTATAATTGTTGTTACTTTTATAACTTAAGTATTTTATTTGTATTTTTTTCCGTATTAGTTGTTTAAGATTATTACGTAACTAATGAATATAAATAAATAAATAAAAAAATATTGAAAAAAAAATATTAAAAAACTTAGAAGAAGTTTTCAATATTTTAGCTTTCTGTTCAACTCTAAATTACATTTGACATCTTGAATGTTATTAGAAATGTCGAAATTTCTGATCCAATATATTAATAGTAGAAAAATAGGTTGAAAATTTAATTGCTGTTGCCTTAAAGTACAAGTAAAGTATTTTATTATTCTGGTAATTTAGAAAAGGTCAAGATTTTGCCTTTAAGATTTGTCATGTTAATTCAAAGTAATATTTGAATAAATCTTTGACATAGAAAATATGTTTATATTAGGAAGATGTTGCTTTTTATTTATTATGGAATCACTAGTTGATTAGAATAAAGAACGTTTTTGTGAGCGTCCAACATTTTAAGAATTTTTTCTCAACTTTTTAAAATATTTTGATCAAATTTCGCCTAGACTCATTTTTTAATTTATATATGAAATATGAACGATAAATTGATCAATTTTCGTGTATTGTCCGATATTTTTTTAATGACTCATACAATGCCAACTTATGCCAACTTAACATTAATTAAATGTAGTTTTGTTAAGCACTTTATTCGCATGGACTTTTCAAGTTTTCAGTTACCTTTTCAAGTTACCCTTTTTTTATGTACTTGAACTTTTCATTCATTATATAGAATTGACTGAAAGTTAGGTGCGTTGTAAAAGGTCGAATGTTACAATCTTTAAGACTTTTGTCTTTTAATATCGAATTACTTTCAAAATCGTACGCAGAATATTAATATTAAATTTTTATAAATACCCACAAGCACACAAACAAATATTCATAAATCAAGGGTTATGTCCAATTGGGTAAAACAACTCCCAGTAAAATTGTTGGTTGCCCAGCAAAATAAATTACAAATTATTACTATTCTCTGTTATTTTTATTTTATTGTTCTCATTATTGCTGTTTTATATGTAAGATTATGTATATAGAATCAGTTAATGTTTCATGTTTTCAAACACTTGTCGAAGTAATTTAAACAAGAAAAAAATAATCAAATAGCAACAACAATAAACGATTTGAAATCGGTATTATTTCTACTTAATAATGTATGTACAATATGTATAGCAAGAGGAAGAAGAAGAATGAGAAATTAAAAAAGCAGAAGAAGAAGAAGAAGAAGAAGAAGAAGAAGAGTGTATACGTGAAAGTATTTTACATATCATTGCAATTGTTGTTTTCTCTGGTGCTGCTGCTGCTGCTGCTGCTGCTGCTGTTGTTATTGCTTTTTGTTGTTGTCGTTGTTGTTGTTTTATATTTTTATTTTTGTTGCTATTATTATTGTTACTGATATTATTTGTAATTGTTGAAATTGTTATGGGGATATTCTTTACTAATACTTTGGATTTTTTTGTGTATTTTCCCCATTTAAATGCAAATGTGAACTTTGTTGCCTTCTTTAGTCTTTTTTTTTGTTTTGTTTTTGGTTACTGTATTTTCAATATTCTTATTGTTGTTATTACTATTTTTGTTGTTACTATTTATAAATTACTTTTCACATGAAATTGTTATTCATTCATGAAATTCTCAATCACATGACACACCATAATGTAAAGTATTTATCCGGCTTATCAAGTTTCTTCTTTCTTTAATACTAAATATTTTATATGTACATATGTACATATATATATATATATATATATATATATATATATATTATATATATATATTATATATATATATTTATATATGTAATGCGATTACTTGTACTTATATGTCATAATCGCTGCCTGAGACGAGAGCCAAGCTTTTTATGTTCCACATATCATTTGACGGAGACCGCAAATGAACTTAAGCGAACGTACGTAACACTCGAATCGATTTTAGATAAACTCGCAATTCCATTTAGAATGAATTTTTGAATAAATAGAAGCTGATTTACTGAACTATCCAATATTCAATATCTAGAATTTCATATTATTAAAGTGAAGCATTCAATTTTTTTAAAGAAATTCCTTTGAAATTTATTAAAGAAACGTGTTTTTGCCAAACAACGATCTATTTATTTAAAACTCTTAATATTAAAAAATTTTTACAATTTATCCTCTTGATAGTTCTCATGGTGGGAAAACTTCTTACACGAAAAAAAAATTTCGTTATTTTCCTTAAGTGCAAGTCAAAGCAATTTTGGCAAATTAAGTAAAAAAAATCAAATCAATCTACGAAATTTGCATCATCGCAATTCGATTTATTTGCTAAAACATGTTATCTATGACAAAACATGGCGTGGTAGGTTATTCATTTTCTCATAACACAACATATTCGCTTGTTGACGATACTTAAATCCAGTTAATGAACGATTTTATGTGATTAAAAATTTAAATAATCTATTAATTATCTCCAGAGTTGTATTTCTTATGTAACAAAATGTGACTTGAGAAAATAAAAATTTTATTATCGCAGTTTACAAATTTCTTTTTTACTCGACATTGCTGTGAACATTATCAATTTTTAAAGAAGAATCTCTGTTATTTTTTGTTGTAAATTAAAGCATCGACAATTCAGGGAAATTCTATGGAATTTCAGACGTTTTTCCCTAAGATCTAAGCTTTACTTCATGTAAGAGATTGCCGATTTTCATGGCATTTCAAGTCGCCCCCATAAATAACAAGTGAGAGCGTTTCCCTCAAAGAATATAAATGAAAGTTCTTTCCGAATCACCGCACTTACTATTCAAAAATTTTTATTTTTATACCCACAATTCAGGGATTAGAGTATATTCATTTAGTCATTATATTGGTAACACTACAAAGGAAGCACCTGAGTCCTGAGAATCGATTTAGACATATATCTGTCTGTCTGTCTGTCTATCTATCTATCTATCTGCCTGTTTATTGTTAACATTTTTCTGATTGTAAAAAAAAAGATTTAATCAATTAAGAGATCAAATTTAAAAATCTTGGAAGCTCTTGTTAATAAAAATGGGCAAAACCATTTAAAGGATACGCCCATACAGCAACGTAAACCAAAAACACTTTAGCTTTTGAAAGCAAAATTTAGTGATTTTTACTGATTATTTGCAAACGATAGAAATATAAAAGGGCATTGGTCTTAAACATTTTGCCAAGAATTATGAAAATCTATCACGCCTCTGTGAAATATCAGAAATACCAGACCAAATTTTCACCATTTTATGTTTAAGTTTTCTATCTTCTTCTGAAAAAGTGAAACAGTCTCTGAATCGAAATATTTTGGCTTATGGATGGTGGCCAAATGGATCATTTGGGTTTATTGAATATATCAAAAATCAGAACTTTGGCTGGTTAAATAACATTCGATTGAGAACTGACTTAATACAGTCCGATTAAGAAAATTTGATGCATCAGTTTCTCAAATGTTTCATTTTTGCTTTTATCTATTTAAGTTGTTTTTTTTTTTTATAATTCCTATTTTTACGATTTATTTTGTCTCTATTTTGGTTTGTTGCGGTGCAAGTTTTTTTTTTTCTAGCAACTCTGGCTGACTGATTTCGTTTCCAAGTAAAACGCTCCGGTTTTAGATTTTAGTTAAGGTTATAAAATTAACATTAATTCGTCACGATTCACTAAAAATCTAAAACGTTTTAGAAACCTTAACTACTAATGAAATTATTTACAATATTACAACGATGTACCGTACTCTATATCACACACACTCAACCTATATTGCACACTCTTCACTTATCGCCTTCTATTTAATTTTTTGGTTTTTTCGTTTTCTAATGTTTTTTTTTTTTGGTTTTTTCTTTTTTTTTTTTGCTCTATGGCAACGATGACATATGCTAATGAGTAATTTACGATGGAAGGAAAAAAGTGTAACTTTAAAAATCAATTAAGTTTCTTTATTTTACGCGCCATTTTTATAATTATCGTTCGCATGTTAAGAGTATATTTAATTTGTTAAAATGTTTGCTACAATTTGGAGAGAAGTTTAGCGATCATGAAGTTTGATGAAAACTAGTTATTGATATCCAAATGGATATTACTATAATTTTTATTGATCTATTTGGTGTGTCTTTTTCAATTGATCGATTTTAAATGTGTTGGATGAATTGGGCACAAATTGAAATTGAAAATGTTTCAATTCCATACATTGAATTTGGAAGTTATAAATTACAATCTTTTAAGTTTGGTCAATATGGGCGGTATTCTTATTTATATTCATACTCACGGCGCTTTCAATATTTTTACTTTTACTTTTTTAAGGCCATTCTATTTTGTAATGTACTTATAAAATAAAGCTTTGTAGAATGAAACTCTTTAAAATTTATTGTAAACCTTAAAAAATTAAGTAAATTGTTAACCACGCCTACTAACTTAATTGCTTATATGAAATTCTAAAATATGAACAGAAACTCTAATAAAAAAAATAGAATTGTTTTATAATAAAGGTGAAAGTGTACATCAGAAATTGGGGGCGTGGTTTTATTGATTTCAATTTGTTGTTGTTCTTTCTTTTTTAAATAATTTTTCTACATTTTTTTTTTTGACTGGTTGACTGTGAGCCACGTTTTAAAGAAAATTTCATAATCTATAAGCATGGATCAATGGATTAGTAGATGGGTAAATGAAAGATGGATGTAGGGATTTGTACAGCTTTCTCTATGTACTGGGCAATTACTTATTGTAATAATTATCTAAAGGCATGTTTGCTCTGTGAGAAAAATGGCACAAAAAATAAATTTTCTGATAAAGTCAACATGACAATTAATTTTGATAATTTTATTCAAATAAAATATAAATTATAAATGTAAATTGTATAATTCATGGTTAATGTGAATGAAATGGAAAATATAAAAATGTCAATAGATGGAAGTAAAAACTTTGTATTATTGAAATGATTCGACTTGTTCTTTCTTTGGCTTTATTTCATTTTCGATTTTCATTTTCATTTCTTTTTAATTTTTTTTCTTTGTCTTCTATTTCAACTATTTACATTTACTGATATAACTTTTATACAGTTGTTGATGACATTGTTGCAATGCACGCGCGCTTTTTTCTAATTCTAATCCTAATCTTATAATTGCAAATAAATAGAAAAAATATAGATAGATAGAGGGAGAGCGAAAGAAGAAGCAGAAGACTAAACAAACTAGCTTATTTAAATGTGTATAAGTGCATGGATAAGTATTAAGTGCATGTTTGTGGTTGTGTTTATAGAAAGTAAAGTCATTAAATAAATTTAAAAAAAATAAGTAAGAATTTGGACGACACTTTGAATGCACCTACTGACCTATCCACTACTTTACATCTGAACATTTTAAGCGAATTTATTTTTCATTTCATTTTTGAACAGACGCATTTCTATGCGGCATAAATGTAAACTATCACGAAATTTTGTTTATAAAAAATTTCAAAGAAATCTTAAAAAATCTTGTATAAGATTTCAAGCCTTGAAATCTTATACAATTGGGTAATCAATGGAATTGGAAAGTCATGTTTTTGAAATTTTAACTCTAACACAAAAGGTATAAGTAAAACTTAACAGGGGCGATAGAACGGCTCACGTTTAGATAGTTTTAGAATTTTATGATAAGGAAAAACATCTAAGGAGAAATTTTTCATAATTCTTTCCACAATTAACTACAAACATCTTGATGACTACAAAACACTAAGTATCAAACGTAAAATATAGAAGATAAAATAATAAGAAGAAGAGTCTCAACAAATCAAACAAAAATTATGAAAACACAACCTTTCAAATAATAATATTTAATTCTTATAATTTTTTGTTGTTTTGTATAGTCTGGGTACTTTAATAACCAATAAAATTATAAAAAACGAAAAAAGTAAAATTTGCAATAAAAACAAAACAGAAAATAGAGAACCACGTGTATCAACATGCCAAAATAGCGTAAATATTCTACATAAACTATATTTTCATTTCATTTCATTTCATTACAATTCATTTCATTACATTTCGTTTTAGTTCGTATTGTTTATTTTGTTGTGTTGTGCTTTGTTTGATTTTATTTAGATTTTTTAACCGTTACCTTTACCTTCAATCTCCCTCTCAAGGCAACATGAATAAGCGAGTGCTAAATGTAACAAAAAATTATAAAACAAAAACAAAAACAAAATAAAAAAAGAAAAAGAAAAATATTTTCTGTTTTACTTATTTATATACTACTTTTGTTGTTGTTTTCCCTTTCTTCGTCTTCGTCTTCGTCTTCGTTGTCATCGTCGTCGTCGTCTTCTTTCTTCTTCTTCTTCTTCTCTTCTTCTATTGCTGATGGTCTTTTTTTTGTTATTCTTTCAATTATCTTCCTATCACCTGTTCGTTACAATAAAATTTTATTAAAAAGAAAATAATCTTTAAACAGTATGTCAGTGTGAGAGATTGAAAGGGAGGGTGAGAGATAGAGAGGCAGAGTTAGTGATAAGTTTATTAGGGTGATAATAAGTGGTTATATTAAAATTAGTGAAATGTTATTTATTAAGTACCCTCCATAACATTATTTTCTAAAATCAAACAAGTGTTTTAAATTTATTAGAAATATTTTTCCATCCTCTTTTTCATCATAAAATAAAATGCTTAGAAGAAACTTTCAATTTCAAAGTATACAATTCTTTTTAGAGCTAGTTAATTTTACTTAGATTATTTTTTACCTTTCTTATGTGAACGAAAATTACAAAAAGCAAATGTAAAATACTTTATAAATTGAAGGTCGTGTTAATCGCAACGCGATTGAACAAAATCTGCCTGTTTGAGATTCATGTGTTTTTAAGTTTCCAAATTAGACACCATAATTTACAAGATATTTCCACAAAATTAGGCCTGACGGCGGTATGTTAGAGTCGAGATCTTTTTTTAAACTCTGTCTCTTAAAGAGAGCACTCATAGGAAAAAAGTTCTCACTTTTGAATACATTTTTATGAAAAATCCCTTCAGAGTAGTACTTTTTAAAGTAGTAAATGTATAGGAAAAATTTCGATTGGTTTAATCTATTTAATGGACCTTCTACCTTAAAAATGGTTTGAAATTTGAAATTTGTAAAATATTTCTACTTAAACATTTCTTAACGATTTGTTCATTCATTTCATTGATATATTTTTATTACACCAGCGAAATGATGTGATAATGAGTGGTATTCATTGGACGACTCTAATTGGTAATTTGTTTTTTTTTTTTTTTGGTTTTTTGCATGAAAAAAATTCTCTATAAAATTACAATATATTATGGCGCCAAGTGATCTTAAATAAAAATTCGATTCACATTACACATTAATAAAATTAACCTTTAAAGTGTTACGCAACAATTTTTAGATAGATAGAGAGTTAATTACACAAACCAACAATTGGGGACATGTCCATGTAAATTGATTAAAAGAATAATTTATAATCTATTTCATATAAATACAATAAACATTTTAAAAATGTCTAATCTATAACAAGTTCTTTTAAATTCTCTGTATGTACATATAAAACACGTAAATAAATAAATAAATAAATAGCCAATGAGCCAATGAGCCAATGAAATGTGATAATTTGATTATAATTTATTTGGCGGGAAATGTATAATAAAAAGTGTGTTTATATATATAAACAGTGTACCGTTGTTACGTATACGTTTCTATTCAGCCATTAAAATTAAAATGAAAAAATTGTTGCTCGTCGTATTCACATACAAAGTATTTCAAATTATACATTTCAATATATTTGATTTGAGAATATTTTTACATATAAACAAAACATTTTTCTATTTGTTTATTTGTTTATTTCTATGATTATTATACAACAATAAAAATAAATTAAAAGTACTAACAACGTACATTTCTATAGAGGATTACATATATATATATGTATATTTTATCAATTAATTTGTGAATTAAATGTCATCGCATTAAAAGCGATTTCACAACGTACATTTTAAAGCTATTACGTTTTAAAATTATTCGTATGGTTACAAAGTCCAATACAAATAGTACAATAATATTTCGGATAGTATTTTACATGGAATTCTTTCTTTCATACCCATAATTAGACATTATATGATTATTTTGAATGTGAAATCGTTAGGTTTCGCTTGAAAAATCGATTTGACTGAGATAGATGTAGAAGGCATAGAAAATTTGAATTGAAATATCATGCTCTCGATATGAGAGACATTTAATAAAAGATTTTAATAAAAGATTTTACTACGTTGAGTAAATTTTATTAATCTATCTTAATTAGTTTGGAATACTCTTTTATAGGGGACCTTATGTAATATCGAGAAGAGTTTGAGGTGAGCTCCTTCATTATAATGAATTCATTTTTTTTATAATGCCACGCCTACATATTTTAATTGCATATGATACGCTCCTATAAAGCTAAAGATTATTGGAAAAAAAAATTTAATATTGGACAAGATTTACCGATCTACTTTCGTGCAATTGCATTATTTTGAAAAAAATCGTTATATAGAAAAATTTTGAAAATGAAATCGGCATCCGTATGAAATTTGGATGAACTTATTCCAACTTTTTTAAAATACTTTATTGCGCTATTTCCTCATAAAATTAAAATCAAATTAGATGAAAGAGCGGGAAAACCACTACATCAAAAGTGATGTGGTGAAATCTTATGTTAAAATTTGTATCTAAATTCAAATGACATGACATAGGCAAATAGAAATTCTGGAACAAATAATGGAACAAGCTTCCTCTGAGAGGCGAGGTCAAATGCATAAATGAAATGAAATTAAATTAAACTAATTTTTTGTGTATAAGGTAAAAATCGATTAATGAATCAGTCGATCTAATTAGATTCATAATTTCATTTTAAACTTGTACAATTAATTAGATTTTTAATTATTTGTTATTTAAACAACAACAATTCTCGTTTAAAAGTATAAATATAAAAATTCCCCTTAATTGTTTAATAAAAAATTTATATTTTACATTTTAAATGATTTCTCGTTTATCTTCTGCTCCTTCTGCTGCTGCAGCTTCTTATTATCACTATAATTCCTTATAATATTATGGGTTAGAAAGAGATAGAGAAATTATAAAGATTTTATTGGTATAATGAAAATTGAAATTAATGGAGTGCCCTCTAAAAATTTAACACGAAGTATTTTCAACACTTTTGTTAATAAAAACTTTTGCTAAACAGCGTACAAAAAGTTATACATGAATTGCATATTCTGATATTGTGGGCATAGGGTGACTGAGAAAGAAAGCTATAGCTATAGGTATAGATAACAAGGGACGAGGATAAGGAAGAGAAAGAGAAATAGAAATAGAAAGAGAGAGCGAGAGCGAGCAAATTATAATTGAGAATAATAAAATATGACTAACAAATTTTAACTAAGTAAAGAAAAAGGCAACAACAACAAAAAAGCAGAAAGCAGAAAGCAGAAAGGAAGAAAGTGAGGGTAAGAAAAAAACGCTGGCGCCATTGATTCAATTGACGTCGTTGTTCACCTCAACAATTCGATTCAATGAAATGAAGTTATTCATATTTACAATTATAATGAATAAATAAATTAGGAAAACCATTTGAGCAAATAAATAATAATTTGGTATAATAATTTCGGATATCGTTTTAATTTAAGTTAATTGATTATAAATTAACTTCATTTGAAATTGCAAAAAAATTTCATTTCAACTCATTCCATCATTTTATATTATTTAATTTTATTCTATTTAATTTAATTATGAATTTATAAGGAAAAATATTCAAGTGGGCCATAAATAATTTCTAATTAAAATATCGTTCCAAAAAAAGTGCTTAAAATTATAATTTAAGTACTCGTAATTCTTAACAATTTTGCTTGGCATATTCAATAAAATTGTACTTTTGAGATGTGAAGTATGTAACAGTACTATTGACTGATCCATCTGATTTTCAGAAAGATCAATTTAAAAAGAAGAAATTTATCAAAATTTCTTTATAATCTCAAAATCTGACAATAAAACTTTTGATTACAGTGTAATGGCTTTTGGTGATACTGATTTTGCCATTTTCAAAGCAAATCTTATATTTTGCTAGAGAAAAGTACTATTAAAATCAGACAATACCTTGTTAAATGGCATTTAGAGTCTATCCAAAAGAAAAAGAAAACTATTGAGATGAATTCTAAATTTAAAAGCAGTTGCATAAGCTTTGCTAATGCAAAACTCTGTAATCTTTTTCGAATAAGCACTGGATGGCGAAAAAAGTTTTAAAAACTAAGATTTCTGATATTTCGACGATATTAGAATATTGTGCTTCAATTTTATATGCAATTTTAGATATGCATTTAAAGTGCTCTTAAAGTTAACAACTCAGAGTGTTTTTTTATGTCGTGCAAGCAAAACGAGTCTTCTAGGTAATACCTAGAAGAGGCCCCCAAATAGATATTTAAAATAATATTCTTTCTGAAAAAGTAATTTTACAAATC
Organism: Melophagus ovinus; assembly: GCA_023089585.1. Taxonomy (NCBI): domain Eukaryota; kingdom Metazoa; phylum Arthropoda; class Insecta; order Diptera; family Hippoboscidae; genus Melophagus; species Melophagus ovinus. The sequence goes on from JAKKIB010000178.1 coordinate 5,741,160, forward strand.
GTGAATATCTATTTAAAATGATAGATTTTTTTAGATCAGTTATAATTGAATCGATTTCTTCTTGGTGAATTAGTCTCTAATAAATATTCTATAAAAGTAGTACAATAAATTTACAAGGAAATTATTTAATGCATAGATTAATTTTTCTATAGGCGTGATATATTTTATGTTTGTATTGATTTATATGCAAATGTCGGGTTAAAACCCAAGAACAATTTCTTTGAATATTTTACAAATGATTTAATACGATTGTTGCAATTACATTGCATTAGAGAAAGGTTTGGTAAATTAATACTAATCAATTTAGCATTTTTTCCCTTGAAACCATTTTTGTACTTGAAATCATATTTATTGAATGCCATAGAATCGAATGTAGACCAAAGTAGCAAAGTGGCAAATTAAAGAAATTGATTGCTTTTGTTGGTGTTTACAAACAATATACGCAGAAATTATATAACACAATAGATGCCCCAATACTTTCAATTCCAAAAAAAAAAAAAATTCCATAACTTAATTAGCCCATTGACAGAATAGCTCAATACTTCAAAATATTTTACAGAATTTACATTTATTTAATAATTTTCTAATAAAGAGATGTTAACGCACTTATTTGATGCGATCTAGACTTTGATTTGAAGGGAAAACTAATACCTTCAGATATTTTTCTCTATCATTTGACATCACACAACAATATTTATTTGGAATTTCAAGATCGTTTTGTCACCCAACGGCTTTTCTCTCTAAAAGAAAAGTGATCATAACAGCGATTCAATGTTTCAATGATAAATTTTTACAAGTGTTATTTTGTAAGCCGAACCGAATTAAAATTTATAGAACCAAAGAACAGGCATGTAAGTGTCGGACGGATGGACCGATAGATTTGCTGTTATTTCAAGCCCCATTACATATGTGAAGCATTTCAATTTTCAAAGTATATTAATATGTTAAATGTAAAATGGAATCTGATACAAATGGACAAATGAGATTAAATAGTTCTTAGTTCTTAATTTTACCATCATTGATTTTATTAGCATTAATTAAATATTACTCATACTCAAGTTGAGAGATCAATGCCTTAAAAATATAATACTTATGTTATTATCTTGTAAATGTAATTAGCAAACTAGAGCAAGAAAATTATTATTTAAATAATAATAATAATACGAAACAAAAAAAAAAAAAGGAAAACAAAAAAAAAAGAAAAAAAACAAAGAAAGAAACGTTCAAATACAACATCGGCATTGACAGCGCCATAACGATAACACAAAATAAAAAAGTAAGACAAAAGTAAAATATTAAGGCAATAAAAATTGTATGACGTTCTCTTCCATTCATTACTCATTCACTCATTTTTACGCTAAATAGTTTATCATATAAAATAATAATAAATAATAAAATAACAACAATAACAATAACGATGATAAGATTTTAAAACAGTTGATCAAATATTTACGCTTGTATTTTTATACATTCATACAAAATAATATAAATTAAAAAGTGAAAAAATTAAAAATTAAAAAGTGAAAAAACAAACTAAAATAAAAAACAAAAGGAAAAAACATATAAAACATGAATAAATAAACGTATGAAGTAGAAGTACAAAGTCATAATGTAAACAAAATTTGTTTTGTGTTTATGATCATTTGAAATAGTAGTAGAAAAAAAAAAACAACACATACAACAACACACATATACATATTTACATACATTTATAAAATTCAATTAATAAATTTAATTAAGGCTGCATTAAAAAGGAAATTTGTTTTATTATGTTTAGAAGAAATTATCAATTTATGCTTAGTTTTTATGTTTAAATATACCGCCTAATGAAAGGAAATTAGCTTCTGAAAAGGTTACAAGATGATTATTCAATGAAAGTGTAACTAATGAATAACGGTATAAATTTTTAAAGATCCATTTGTTTCAAAAAAAGTTCCATTTGTTTATTACAGAAAAACTTTATGCGAAATTAATGAAAATCTTTACCAAAAAAAAAAAAATATATAAGACTAAATTCTAAAATTTAATCTATTACAATTTCATTGTATCTTTGTATATTCAAACGATATCGTTTCAATCTACACCACTTATGGTACAGGCTATTGCAACTTTGGGCAGTTGTTTGGTAACACCAAAAAAAAAAAAAGCTGAGATTTCTTACAACGATCAACTTAGAATTACTTTTTAAATGGATTTAAGCCTGCCTTTCTGTCTGTCCATGTAATATCTGTTCATATAAATTTATTAGAAAATTGTAGGTCACAATTATTGAGATATTTTAGTGAAATTTGGTACATGGTACATGGATCTCTTTTAACCCAAAATTGGACAAAATTGGATCATTTTTTCGTTCACGCTTCATATAACGATTTACTTAAATTTAAAAGGTTATATGAAAAAAAAAATAACAATTTTAAATCTATTTTAACGTAAACAATCGTTGAATTGTATTTTGGCATAAAAAGTATGTGAACCTAATTTGATCCAAATGAATTCATTTTTTGAATTTTCTTTTAAAAAAAAAAAAAACAATTTTAATTAGAATTTTTTTCTAACTTTGTTGGCTTGTAATTCTCTTTAGTGTAGGTTTTTAAGAGATGTCATCGATCAACTCTAAATTTCCTAATTGTTTAGTGATCGTAGGCGAATAAAAATCTCTCGTTTAATCATTGATTCAAAACCTTCCTCAATGGTCGACATTAAAAACTTTCTTCTTTTGAACATTTTTATGCCACAGTAAAATTGAGCAAAAAGTTCTTGTTTATATGCATTTACCTGATTTCAAATTCGCTTTCAACCAGATATAAATGATATATTTTTGAAATATAGTATATAAAGATAAGCTTTCAGGCGCCTTCCTAATATTTAAATTTTATTTTATATTTTTACAAATACAATATTTTTTCTATTTACATTTTTGTTATTACAAAAGCGAAACTTAAATAAAACTTTGCCATGTATTTTTTAAGTATGCAAATATTTTCATACCCTACAAATGTGGGCAATTTGTACTAAATCAATCGTATCAGTATAAAATCGGTACATTTAATTTAAAAGAAGAGATTTTTTCAGTTTTTTTTTTTTTTTTTTTTTTGATGCAATTTGCTACCTGAAATGGATCCATTAAAAATTGTCATGATTTCATGATTTTGAGGAAATTTTAAAGAAAAGTAAAATTTGTGATTTAAGCTTCAAATTCCCTAATGCATGATGGCTTTTTAGCAAACCATTCTTATGTCACATTTTCTTGCCTTTTCATTTAAATTAAATAAAATTATGTTGGATTATTAAAAATGGCATTGCATGAAATGTCATAAAAAATCTATGATTCTAATGCATTTTTATTATGAAATTTGAAACATTAATATAAACAAATGTGCTAGACTTGAACGTTATAGCTCAAGTAATTTTCCATTTCATTTATTTATTTATTAATTCTTTTTTTTTTTTTTTTGTTTGTTTGTTTGTTTTTGTAATCACAATAACTTGACATATTTTATTCGTGAATTTTTAAACCCCTTGGCATTGCCTTTGGAATTTATTATTTATATTTATTATTTCTAGTTTTTCCTTCATTCTATTTATTTTTCGATCATTGAGGAAGTAATTGCTGCTAACATTTTGTAACATTGTTGATAATGAGATTACACACTAAATACTTGATAACGTATGTCTGTATCTCCCTATAAATGTGTAAATGAATGAAAGTACACATACATATTTGAAAATATATATATATATATATATATATATACATATATATATTTGTATATATGTATGTATGTATGTATGTATGTATGTATGTATGTATGTATGTTATGTATATAGCAGGTAATCCCTAGTGCTCTAATTTAGAGTGTAACACGTGTAATACTAATTTATTAATCATGATAAAATTATATTGCAACAATTCCTGGAATAATCTTCCATTCCATTTTGATTTTCATTTTATGATTATTTGTACTCTACTTGAACCAAAAAAATATAATAAGTTTCTATACATGCATGTAACATCCAAAAAAAAAAAAAAAAAGTGTTGACACAGACTTCTGCCGCTTTTCAAGAATATTTATCTGAAACTGATTTAGAATTATCAGACTTAAATCTCATGCAAATATTGATTTACGAAAGAGTATTAATTATTATTGTAGACTAATAAGATTCTCTTTTAGATTTATTTCCAGCACAAATATCAATAAAATTAGATTTTTAATTGTTTTCTCTTTTTTTTTTTTTTTTTTTTTTTTGGTTTACATTTTGAATGGTCCGACTCCTTTACTGGTAGAAGCAAACAATTGCATCCAGATAAAAAAGTTTTTTCTGTTACATGCACTGAACAAGTAGACTCATTAAATTCTTATGAGAAAGAAATTCCAAATAGTTTTTTAAGGAATGATTACAATAATTTAAGGCAAACAATTATAAAAATGAATTTAATTAATATTAAAAAATTCTAAAGTTATTTATTCTGAAGTAATTCTTTTTAAATAATTTTCTTAAAATATTTTTATAAAATTTAAATTTGATACGATGGCAACAGTTTCATTATGCTCTTTGAAGGACATTTAAATTTAATAATTTATATTTGATATACGTTGTACCATTTCATTATTTAAATCGTATGACATAATCAGGTGTTCTCACTAAATATTGATCGAAAATTTTTAATATCTTCAAGCAAATATCTCAACCACGAATGTGTCACACAATTTCTGCCATTAAATTAAAAAAAAAAGAAAGCAAACAAATCCAAGAAGCGATAAATTTATTACGAGCTGAAGCAAATCATTTAACACGCTACATGCTACATCTAATTTGAATGGAAAATTCACTAAAATGAAGTTGTATAAATTTCTAGATAATATAAAAAAATTTTCTATAAAATATTTTGCTAAGAAATTTACTACTTCAAAATATTGCATTGTCATGGTCCTTTTGCCTTAAATATGAAAGGTAAAGTTACACATTTGCATGTACCCTATAACAACAACAACAACAACAACAACAACAACAACATTGGCATAAAAATTGATCCATACTATTTGCTTGGTCCTGATTTGATAATTGATGGAAAAAGGATAAATGAGAAGAGCAGTAAATAAATGGCCACGCTTAAATCGAATTTATAATTCTGAAAATTAATTCTTTTCATGTTACATAAAATGAGTAAAACATATCATACCTTATACAAAGCATTTCTTTGGAAGAAAAAATATAATAAAATTTAAATAGACAATAAAAAAGGCAGGAAAATTCCCAAAATATGTGCATATATAAAAATAAAATCGTAATAGAGAAATAAGATGGAACTGTCGCAGAATTAGATAAGAAAAACATTTAAATAAAAATAGTCCATTGAACTATGCCAATTAATATACAAATCAGATTGCATAAGATAATCTAAACTAAAAATATATCCCAGCACGCACGACATTTTGTTGCCATTAAAAAAAATCATAATAAAACAAAAAAAAAAAAAAATGAAAGAATGAAAAAAAAAGCAAAGGAAAAAATAACAAAAACAAAAATATGTCTAAAGTTGCTAAAAATATTTATAAAATAAATATAAACTACTGAAATGAAAGAAGCAAATAGATTTCAAGAAGAAAAGTAAAAGCCAAAATAAGAAAAAAAAAACAAGAGGAAAAAATGAAAAATGAAATTGGAACAAACCAAAACTAAAGTAAATTGAAATGAATTGAAATTGAAATTGTCGCCCATTCTTGTCACACAGCAAAAACGAACAAAATGGCCAACAACAATCCAAAAGAAAAAATTTGGTGGACAAAGCGGGACAGATGTAAATGTCTGCTCAGTTGTTCGCTGTTCGTTTGTGAAATTTAAACAATACAACGAAAATAGCAAGAACGTTTTTTTTTTCTATTTAAAATTAAAATTTAAATAAATACAAAAATATATCTAATAATATTATTAATAATAATAATAATAATAACAACAACAACAATCATATCATAAATATGTTTTTTTTGATTTCATAAAAAAAATTTGTCACAAGAAATCACCAACTTTTTGAAATTTATGTTAATTTAGCAAACACTAAATAAATAATTCCTTTATATTGGGTTGATGCATAAATTTTTGCTATCTTCTTCTTGCAATTTATTCAAAAAGTAAAAAAAAAATAATGGAGGAAACAGAAAATGAAAATGTAAAAAGTAAAAAGGACTTTACTTGATTTACTTTTTTACATTTGATCAAAGACGAAAGACAGAGTTGACCCTTTTTTTTTTTGGTTTCTTAATTAGTATAAACAAGTTAAGAAGATTTTTAGTTCTTGGATTAGATGTAGGATTAGAAAAGTTTGCACAAAAAGTTAACTAGAATTTTGAAATGGTAAATTGCAACTTGATTTTCAAGGCAAGATTAATATTTAGTCGAATTTACCTTAAAGTTCCAATAATTTAGAATTTCCGCATCGTATTCCCAATGCATAATACTTTTCTTGCTTAGCAATTTATACATGAGACAACTTTTATTGGTAAAGCAATCAAGTAATTTTGATTCCATTTATTCCTGCAGCCAACCCAACTACTTCTTAATATATCACGACTTTTCGTTTTCTTCTCTTTTCTTTTTTTTTTTTTTTTTTTCTTTTTTTTTCTACTTCATTTCCTTATTTACATGTGTCACGTCAATTTGTCACTTTTCTTTTTAAGTGAAAAGAAGTCAAAGTAGAAACAAAACTTCATGGATTATTTGAAATTTTATGAAATTTTATTTTTGTCGACACAGTTTTGATTTATCGCATTTCATCTCTAAGATGAGAAATTTATTTAGAAAAACCTTGTTTAGAAAGTTAAATTGAAATATTTTGTTATTGTGCATTGTAGCTCTGAAATCCAATTATATAAATGGCTCTATACTACAGCTAACAGATTCATGTTCTAAGTTTGGCATTGGCGAAATTGGCACTTGCTTTGCATGTTTTATAAGCGAAATGAATAACAAGCTACATTACACCTAAAAATTCCCTCGTAATTTAAAATAGGAATTCTTGTGGAGTATGGCTGCGACTCTTACGAAGCGATGACCGTGAATTGCGAGCCCAGGTATCTAAAAAATTATTATACAATCAAGAGAATTTCGAATAAAAATGAAAAAAAGAAGAAAGGTAAATTCATATAAAAGAGGAAGAGTAAGGAGATTATATTCTAATAAAAAAAAGTGTTATAACAACACACAAGCAATATCAAAAAGTATGAGAAGAAAAGTATCAGTTCAAAAAGTATCAAGAATTTCTATTAAAAATGACAATAAAAAATTTCATATAAGAAAAAGTATCAACAGTATCAATTGACAAATTAATAAATATGATAAAAATTTTGAAAATATATTATTTCGAATTGAACAAAAGATAACTAAGAAATTAGATTGAAGTCAGCTGATTTTTGAAATTTTTGACATTTTTTCCATTTATTTGTTATTTGATGCTAAATATCTCTCAATTTTAGTTTGTTTACAAAATGCTTTATTAGAAATTTAGCTTGGCATAATTATGAAAATTTAGATTATGAAATAAATGTTGAGAATAAAAATAATCAAAAGAAATTTTTTTGATATGAATAACACGAAAATTCATCAACTTTTGAAAACGTACAAATTACAATAATTTTGTTTTGACAGCCCTAACAAAAAAAAAAAAAAAATCATCTTTTTCAAAAATGTAGAAAAAGAGAAAGAAATTGATATGTTGTTATTGTTTGTTTTTGTTGTTGTTGATTTGTTAATGACTATTATATTGTGTGCTTCTTTTTGAAATGTCTTACATCATGCAGCCCAAACAAACTGTGTTGGTGGGTGTTTGTTTGCATACACATGTTTTGGATATTAGCCAATCACTTTTTACAACTAAAATTTTTATTATTTTAGATATTTTTTTTTGCTGGTTTGTAAATGCTTTTTTTTTTTTTTTTAAAAAAAATATACAAATATTGAACCAGCATGTGACTGAGCAAAATGTATGACTGATACATTTCAGTTCTTACAATATTTTCCATATTGAACTTTGTACTCTCTTCCGGTTAAACAAGAAATTATTTATAAATGTCTTTTGCTGTTCGCTGTTCGTTGTTCGTTGTTCGTTGTTCGCCATTCGCTAGCTGCTGTTTGCTGTTTGCTGTTTGCTGCTTTTTATTATTTTCGCTGATTGTCGCCGTCATATTTTAATTATACATTATACATTTAAATTTGCGGCGAGCAAACATCAGCAGAGATCTTATGAAACTTTTTTTTTTTTTTGCAATACATTGGGACGATATTCTGTATAAGTTACATAAAATCGTTTAGGGCGATTAAGCAAAATGCCGCTTGCATTTTGAAATGTCAAGGCCTGGCATCTTATACTAAGAGAATTTGGATTCTTTAAATGAAATTTTCATTACTTTTATTTGGATAAACAAACAACTTGGTATAATTCTAAGTTAAAATTTTGATTATATTTCAAATCAAGTAGGATAAATTTGTTTTCTGTTTTTTCCATGATAAAACGCTTTATGAAAAAAGGAATTTTGCCCATCTTTTTCTCTATTAAATTCCTTCTCAAAAAATTCCATTTATTTTAAGATGATTTTTGGCAAATCCTCTTGTTCTCATTATCATACAAAAATAGTATATTTCTTTTGTTTTTGTTATTACATAACTAAGAAAAAAAAAGTATAATAATTTACTTGGAATCTCTTTGAATTTTTCCTAGCGGTTTTTCTTTTTTTTTGCTTTTTTTGTGTGTGTGTGGGGGGGGGGGGGGGATATGGAAACATAATGTCACAAACGTTGTGACAAAATTCATGAATGTCATATAAATTTTGCAAAATTTCAAAAATAGCCTGAATTGAAATTTGCGCTCATATAAAAAAAAGACGCCAAAATATGGTAGACGCCACCAATTAATTCCGTTCTGATTGTGTCAGCATACGTAATAGTTTTGTAATATGGAATGAAATGTTATTATGAATGAAATGGTCTCACAATGCTGCAGTGTGATGATAGCATCAAACAGATTTTCTTTTCAAGAAAACAAAAAAAAAAAAAAAAAAAAAAAAACAAAAAAAAGGAAAAAGGAAAAAGAAATTTTTAAAAAAATTTTTATAAAAACCCTAAATTTGATATTTTTTAAGGATTTTTTTGGGAAACAAGCCATGAATGTGTTAGTTAAAATTCCCTCATTTATTTATTATTTATTGAATTTTGGATAAACATTTTTACTTTAAATCAAAATAACTTAATTAATCAATTTAAAAAATATCATAAAATTGGGAATGTTTCTTTTAAAATGACAGGAAGTTTTAAAAGTATATGAAAATATGTGCAAAATTTCATCTACACTTTGAATCAATATTCTAGATTTATTTACTTTAAAAAATTCAAATAATTAGTAAACTTAAATTTTTCATAAATCTTGACATGTGAAAATTCTTGAATGCAACATTTATGGATTTTCCTGAAGAAATTACACATAGCAAGTTGAGACTTAAACTTTAATTAAATAGCTCGAAAATTTTGATATTTTTTTAAATTTAAAAATCAGCTGAAAACCAGCTGAAAACTAGATCGGTATAACAATAATTGGATCTATTTAAATCCTTTTAAAAAAGGTTTTAATCCTCACATACCTATTAAATATCTTACCGGAAATATTGTAGGGTATAAAAATGTCCAAAAAAAAAAAAAAATCTTTCAAAATGTGTATGCATTATCAGATAAACTGGCTGTCACGTTAAAGAGTTGTCAAACAAAAACCAACAAATCAACATAAAAAAAAAAACGAAAAATATGACAGGAGGATAATCAAGAAAGAAAAAAAAAAAGAATAATAAAACATAAATGAAATTTGCCCAATAAAATCATCCATTTATCCATAAATTTGTATGCAATTCATTCAATTTAATGTCGAGAATATTAAGATACTTGTTAAAGGCAAAAAAAAGTTGGGTAGATTGAGAAAGAGAGATAGAAACAGAGAGAGAGAGAGAAAGGGAGAAAGAGCATCAAAAAAAACAAAAAAAACAAAAAAATAATATTTAATATGCCAAATTTGCACAAGCATGAATCATTTGCTATTGATGACAATAAACTAAATAACCAAAACCAAAGAAGAAAAAAAAAGATAAATAAATGAAAGAAAATAAGAAGAATAACTATAAGAGAAAGAAGTTAAAAAAAGCTCAACAGTTTGGTGTGGTCGACTTTTATTTGTTCTCTTCTTTTAGAAAAAAAATTCAAGTATTTTAAAACATAAAATCAAAGAATAATTTTCTTTCTTCATACGAAAAAAAGCTCTCTGTTCAAATTTGCACTTGTGGTAAAATTGTGAGTAAATTTTCATTAAACTCTTTAGCATTTTGTCTCTCAAAACAAAACAAATTATGGAATAAACTATGCTTGAATATTGTGAATACGAAAAATGGTTTTATCGAATCGCTCTCAGCATGATTTTATTGTACCGTCTATGAAAAATTATATTGCAGGATAGTTTGAGTTGAATTAATTTTGTTTGGACTTGTCTAAAGTTTTCTTCTTTAAATATAATGAATGAAAGGAAATCGTTTGAACAGAAAACAAAAAGGAAAAAAATAAATAAAGGCAAAAAACATTTTTCGCTTTGTTTTTTTCATGCATATCTGTATTTTAATTTTATTTTAAGGAATACTTAAAAATTACTTTAATGAAACAGACTACAGTCAATGGAATAAGTGTCCATTATATGTGATCGTATAACTCAAAATATAGAATGTAACTTTCTTTTATGTTTCTTAGATATAAAATTTTGTTGGGAAACCCGAGCTAAAAAATATATGAAAAATTTATGATCTGAATTTTTTTTCCCAGATCATTTTAATATAATTAAAATTTTTTCAAAAATTGATTGAGGAAATGGGAAATGGGGAATGGGGAAATATTGAAAGCAAACATTGCTTCGTAAATGCCATAAATTTTAATGTATCGAGCATTTAAAAGTAGAATTTTCTATTACTTTTAATTATAAAATATTACTGGGGGAAATGTAAAGGCTGCCTTTCTGCCAAAATTTATAATCATTGAAATGTTTGTAGAAAGCAAATAATTTGTGAACTCATAAAAATATTTTGATATATTTCTAAATCCCTTATCTTATGCTTACATATTTTGATTTCCTTTTGCTTTGAGCTACAACACTTGAAGTTAGATACGAAACTTTGTATCCGCTCAGATTTTAATTTATTTAAATATTTCTTCAATATGAATTTGTATAATAAACAATTAGCGGATCTTAAGGGATTTCAAATGGTGTGGAGAATTTTAATAGTCTATTAATTTATAAGTTTTTTTCATACGTTCAATAATTTCAAAGACATTCCTTGATTTTATACTTTAAATGAGCGATGAGAAAAACATTGCGAGTGGTTGGATGAGAAGCACTGGGGAGTGGAGTGCTAGTGGTATTATGTTTTTATGATATTTTTATGATTGTGAGTAATTCTCTTTTACAAAGCCACCATCAATAAATATTTGACTGGAAAATTTCCGCACAAATGTGCATGCCATTTGAAATTTATATACACAGACATTTTTTTTCATCATTATTTTTTTATTATTATTATTATTATTATTATTATTATTGTTATTGTTGTTGTTGTTGTTGTTTCTGAGTATTTGATAGTTGTATTTATCATTCCGTATTGGAATTAAATTTCTTGCTATCTCATAATTATTATTATTGTTATCGTTTTTTTTAAATGTGTACCTTTTAGATGAACCCTTTAATTTCTTTCTTGCCATTGAAATGCTTTATCATTGAATATTTTTTAAAAACCCTTAAAAAAGAAATATAAGAAGTATGTTGCTTTTGCGGATCATACAATTTATATTATTTAAGCTGTTACTGATTTCGAGTTTACTAAGCAATTTATTTGTATTATTTTTTATAAATGTTGGGTTGTTTAAAAAGTTCAAAAGTTCAAAAAGTTCAAAAAGTTTACAAAAATATCATTACAATTTTTTAATTATTTATTATAATAAATTTACCCTCCGCATTTTACTTTGTTATGCCATTTTTGTGAACAACTTAAAATTGCATTTACATTTCGATTGTGCCATCCATAAATCTTAGAATTAACCAAGACTTAATCATTATATCGTATTATCGTGTAATGCAATATAATATGCTGAAGTACATTAAAGGTATCCAGATGAAAATGTAAATACATTTTTCTAAATAAATGTAAATTATCTAGACTTTCCTTCACTCTCTTTAAATATCGACTCGGCTACGTGAAACGTACTTTTAAGTTCAACATTAATCTAAATGTGTATTGAATTAAGTTCGATGTTTAAGATTGGCAATATTTTTCCTTTCTTCAATTCAACAGTTCACTTATCAGCATTAATACTCAAAATGAAGTCTATTGACTTCATTTTGTGCCTTTGGCTGATTCAAAAATATTTCCCGTTATAAATTTTGAGCATTCTTTGCAAGTATTTTTTTATTGAATTTTTTTTTTTTTTTTTTTTGCATAATAAATGCTTAGTAAGGTCAATATTTGTCATACACCTTCCTTTTTTTTTTATAAAATGATGCCTTTACGCTTGCAAAAAATCTACATTTTTCCAGTTTTGGTAGAAAAAAAAACGTGTGGATATTTCATATTTGAAAATCAAACAGTGTTGGAGATCGCTTGATATTTATAAATGAGCACAACAAAAGAAACAAAATTTGAATTAATTCGTTAATACATTGATGTAGGGTATTTAATAGAGAGTGCCACCATTTATAATATTTGTATTTTTGTATTTTTATTTTAATTAAAAGTCCAAACGTTGAGTTTTTGTTATCTTCATTTTATTTGGTTTAATCCTTTCCTTCCCGTTCAATCTACCCATCACTCCATCTATACCACTCTCTGTGCCACTCGAACTTTTACCATAATTCATAGTTATTACTTGTGTGTGTGTGTGTATGTATGTGTGTGTGTGTGTGTGTATGTGTATCACGTATATCGTAACATATCTATGAATTATAATAATTTAACATGTGAAAATTAATTCAATGAGTGAAATAGAAAAAGCAAAATAATTTAGGGTGTACCTTCCACCTGCTTATTAAGTGGTAATTTGATGTGCATCGTCTTTGTTATTGGCCATTTAATAACAAAAAAAAAAATTATTACAAATTAAGTAAAAAAATGTATGTCTTGTCCAAGACAAGACATACATTTCTATCACATTTTCTTTGAACAACAATAACAATGATGATTGTTTAATAGATTATGGAAAAATTTTGGTATCGAAACTTTTCTTTCTGCATCTGAGAAATGGGTTAGGTAGCATAAATGAAGCACAAATTTTGATTGTTCTACTTTTTCTTGTAAAACTTATATTTCATGATTTTGAATTTCAAATATCCATTTATAATTTAGATAAATAGATGAGTTAGATAAAGTCTTCAAAATTGAATAAAAATAAATTAAAAGATTTTAAACCTTAATTGGTCTTTGGTAATTTTGATATCAATGTCAATAGGACAATATAAATTTTTTTAAATCTCTTTTTTATATAATTTTTATGGAAGTTTTTCAATTTTTTTAGAATGGCATTCAAAGAAATATCTTCTTTTTCACGATTTTGACAAATTCTATTAATCTTTATTTGAAAATATCAAATTTGTGAAATCATTTGTTTATAAGCAACATAAATTTTGATATAAGGACTGAACTACAGCAGTTTCATTTTTCTTGAATCAATAAAAGTTTATTCATCCTTTGCCCTAAATTTGTTCACATTTTTTAGGGCATAAACTGTAAATCGACATTTTTACAAGATTATGATAGGATAGGATTTTAGTGCTTTGAAATAAGGTCTAGGGCAAATTAAGCAGGATCGAATATTTTAAAAAAAATCTATAAGAAAAATAAAAAATTTTGAATGTAAACTCAAAGCGATAATATTTTGAAATTCTCTATCTCTATGAAAGTATTTAAATCACATCAGTTTTTATGAAATTCTCTAAAGAAGAAGTATCGGCATCTTTGAAAAATTTTAATAAAACATTTTTAGAGTATTTAAAAGTGGGCCTGGGTCAATTTTAAATATTTTCACTTATTCATTCAATTATCTTACTAAAATTACGCTACTTTGTAATTCATTAAGTTTAAATCATTTGTCCCATTAACTTTTACATAAATTTCGAATGGAAAAGACAACTGGCGTAGGTACTGAAATACTTCTAACATTTCTTAGCAATTATTTTTTTTGCTACAATAGCAAAACAAAAAAAAAAATAATAAATCGAAATGGACATAAAACTAGAATGCAAGGCATAGTTTCCCGTGCCCCAGGAACGCTTTAATCAACTTTAAAAAAAGACAGACAATATAAACTAATATTTTTTATATAAATAAAATTATACATATAGATATAAATAAAAAAATTATAAATAATGTAATAATTTTCTATAAAATTTTTTCTTTTTTATTTTTGTTTGCTTTTATGGAATTACTTTAATTCATTCTAATAATAATAATAAATGGCGTGCAAAGACTTATTGCACGAATGACTATCTTCCACTTGAAAGGCCACACCAAACACCAAACACCAAACACCAAACACCAAAAACTAAAACTTAACAAGCACAAGAAGTCACAGAAAATGTTAGAAAGTTAAAATGTAACAACACTACAACACTAGAACACTACACGGCATTATAATTCATGGTAAGAAAAGGAAATTGCATTAAAGAAATATCAACAGCAACAATAAGTGGAACAATAAGAACTGCAACAACAAACACCAAAAGCAAATAAAAGCTTCAACAAAAATGTACACATAATTAAGGAATTATAAGAGATTGATGTCTGCCTTCTTCTAAACTCAAATCTCAAAATCTCAAAAAAATGGAATAGAAAATCGAATCAAATAGATAAAATTCATTGGATGTTTGTTTAGTTTAAGATTAGAAAAATTTGATTGGACAATAAGTTTTTTCTCATTCATTTTTAATATTTCTAGTTGAATTGCAAGAAATCTGCCTTTAAATAGATAAACAGAGTTCAGATTAATCCTACGGCTTGCAACGTTAACATTTTACACATTTGAATCAACATTTTGGATAAAAATTTTCTGGGAAATTTTTGAATTTGTTTGTTTGACAGTTCCCTCTTTCCTATGAATGCAATGCAATTTTAATACAAAAGTTCACTGGCAGAAATTGACTCACAATTTATGTACCAATTTATAGGGACTATTTTTAATGGCAAAGTGATGATACTTACAGATTTTATAAGAAAATTAAAATTATGTTAATTATATTCAAAAACAAAAAGATTTAATAACTGAGAAAGGAAAATGAGAAATTTTATTCCAACAGAAGTTGATCCTTTAGAAGACGCTCAGACAGCTTAGACAGCTTAAACAGCATATTTGTGGCAAACTGAGCACTCAAAATAATCCTTTCAAATGAGCTTTGACATGTAAGTAGATTTAGACAGTTAGATGATGGCAGCTCTTAAGAAAATTTCATCTGAAATTGTACTTTCAGATTTCTCTTATTTTCTCAACCATTTTATCGTTTAATTTATTTCATTGATCTAAAAATGTCCTTTGACTTTTTTATATAGATAAATAATTTATCTATAATTTAAAAAGTGAGCTTTTTTCTTTTTACTAAGCTTTTGTTGTTGTTGTTGTTCTTGATATTAACGTTTGTTGTATTTAGGTGGAAATTTGAGTTAACGATCAAGGTTAACTAGAACATGCCCCAATTATTGGCGCGCTCCTTAAAGCAATAAGATGAAATAAATTCTCAGAGCGTTTTCTTACATTTTTTTTTTTTTTTGCAACTGTATAAGTGTAAGTGCTTCTACTTGCGCTTCTCTTTCTCTCTCTCTCTATGTGTGTGTGTGTGTGTGTGTGTGGGCGTGCATATATATGCATGCATTCTGAGCTTGCATTGATTTATTATTTTGTAGTTTGTTGGCCTCAGTCAAGGTTAACTTAATAAAGAAAGCAAAGAAACAGAAACAACAAACACGCAAAAATAAATAAATAAAAGCAACAAAAAAGAATCCACACTCTCAGATTATCAAGAAATAGAAGATATGACCCTTCTTCTCACTCAACCTCTCACCGATCTTTAACGTCACCATCAAAGCATTGTGCGGACTTCAATTTATTTCAAATAGCACAAATTTCTTGACTTGCACAACAACAAAACAATAATAATGATGAAGAAGAAATAGAAAAGGAATAGAAAGGAAACGTAAAAGAAAAAACTTATTTATACTTTTGGTGGTTTTTTTTTAAATATCGTTCAAATCAGTCAGACACAAAAGAGTAAGCGTAAATAATTTGACTGTTTTTGCTTTGCTTCTCATTTTTTTCATTTTTAGAGTGAGTTTCTTTTATTCTCTCATTTGATTTGCTTTCCTGTTTTTTCATTTACATTTCTCTCTTTTTCTAACAAATTCCAAACCAACAATTTTATGTTCTTTCCATTTTACCTCTCTCTCTTCTCTCTCTCTCTCTCTCACTCTCTTTCTTTTTGTTTTTTACACTATAATTTTGTGGGCTTCGTTTTAAAAATATTATAATAATAGAATTTGAAGAATTTACTTAAAATTAAAAACTACAAGAAGAATCGAAACGAACAACGAGAAGCAACAGAACATAAAAAAAAACTATGTGAGCGAGTTTGCCGAATTAAACTTCTTGGAAATTTAATTTATATAGTAAACATTCAAACAAACACAAAAAGGAGCACAAGTAAGGGCGGAAGTTTTTAAGAGAATGCGATCTCTAATGTAGAATTTTATTATTATTATTATTATTGCTCTTATTATTACTTATTATTTCAGCAGTTGATTGTTATTGTTCTTCTTGTTGTTATTATTATTGTTGTTAATTACGGCAAATTGAACGCCAAACTGAATTAAACTCAAGTCAGTAAACAGAAAACAGACAACAGAAAACGGAAAACTTTATTTGGCATAATCATTTAATTTTTTTCTTATTTTTTTTGTGCGTTTGATTATTTTTTTCGCTCTTTCCATTTCTCTTATTCTTTTTGTTTCACCAAATATTTCATAAAATTTAATCAATAAAATTCTTAGTATTGCTTTATTATTCAAGAATTTATTCAACAATCAAACGAATTAAACAACTCTCAATTATTTTGCCTACACTTTGACCAAGATCACAGTAAATTTTTTAATAATTATGATGAAGTTATAAATGCAACGATCTACCATCTAAATAAATGTGAGAATATATTTTATCAATTAATCAATCTAAAAATCAAGAACAATTTGCCATATTCAAATTGTAATTCATTAATATTATAAATTTCATAGAGTTTAACAATTTATAAAAATCTTGAAAAAGCGTTGAAAAGCGTTTTCCTGCAAATTAATTTTAATTTTGATAAACTGTACAATTTTATAGATTTTATTGATAAGTTAAAATTTTATAAAACTCTATAAGACGATTAAAATTGATTTGGAAATGATTGTAACTCTTTTCTTCTATTTCTAGTCCCCTATTTGTATTAGCAACAGTTATATTATCGCTCACAAAAAGAAAGTGTTATTGAAGCCATGGAACCCAAAAGCATAATAAAGTCTTTTCGCTTCAAATTATCAAATAAGGGTTTATTATATCATGGAATTTAGTCTAATTTGTAAATGAAAAGAAAATCAAATTCTGTTTAAATGGTTTTTCAATTGCTAAGCTAAGGTGACATCTTTCCCTGGAAAAGAGCAGTTTATGCTTTAACAGATGGGAACAAATTGAGAACTCATAAAAGTGAATTGAAATTGAAATGAAATTTTCTCAAGGATCGAAATAAGATTTTCTTTTACAGTAAACAATTAAAAGCCTTGAAAATTTTGCTACCCTAATCTAGCCATAGAGTTCAGTAAAGAAATCTTTTCACAATTTTCTCATCACTTATGAACACGGCATATGCTTATTAAAATATTTCCCATAAATATGAATGCCTAGAGAGATTTTGTACTTCTGAGATTTATGTAAAAATTTCTATTTAGAATTCAAATCTGGTTCAAAACTGCTTTACTTTTGGTTTATATGCAGTTTATTTGCAATTTATTTGTTAACACTCACCTGATGATTTTCCTTTTATTATTTGGATGTATGCGATTTGCAGTTTCTGAATCGATTTTCCTTAAATGGTTATGCAACAATTCCGATGACATTGTTAACATATCGGTTGAAGTTATAATTATTCTCTATGCATATAAATAAAAAAGTATAATTAAAAGATAAAAAGGCAAAACTATTAAATATATGAAAAACAAAAAACAAAAAAAAAAGCAATCAAATGAAACGACAATATTTTAAACTTATTTCGCCTTATTGGAAATATTTCTTATTGGAATTTTACTTCTTGTCTAGTTGGGATTCTACTCTTGTGTTAACATTTCGTAAATATTGAATGGTAACATTTTTATTTTACATGTAATTTCTTACATTTTTCATAAACTTTGTCTCTTTTTCTCTCTCTTTCTCTTTCTTTTTCTCTTTCTCTAAATGTATAATAAATATAACTCTTTCTCAGAGTCTGCTTAGATCAAAGTGATTGCTTGACTTTTATAATTTTGGGGAAACTAAAGTGAAACTGAAATTACTAGAAATTCGACTGAGGCCACATGACAATAACAAGAAAGAAACAAAACAGAATAAATAAAAAAAATATAGAACTTTGTACAAAGTAAAGCAAAGTTAAATTGAGAGTGTAGACTTAAGAGCCGCCTTACACCAAGGACTCTATCTAATACAAATTATAAGAAAGTAAGTTATTTGATGGTTTGATAGAAGTGTCTAAATCGATTCAGATGATTTTTAGTCTAATAGCTTCATGATACAAATTGAGACAACTGGATGCCGTTTTGATTGTTACGTATACCTCTAGATATTTATTATACTCTTCTGGCCTCAAATATGATTTTTGTGTTTTTTTTTTTACATTTCAGTTTTGTTTGCCTTTTTGAAAAATATACACATAATGTAATTGTAATTGTAAATTGTCGAAATTCCCAGACATTGTGGTCTTACCTTGTCACCTGCATTTTGTACTCCACACGTTACTGTTACAGCTGACGTTACCATTGCTTGTGCTGCTGTTGCTGATGCACCATCAATCAAATTACTTAAATCATTCTCTTTGTGAATGTTTGCTGCTTCTAATTTATGATTTTCCTTTGTTGATGGCCCTTTTGCTGTTGCTCCTGTTATTGCAGTTGCCGTTGTTGTAGTTGCTGTTGCTGTTGCTGTTGCTGTTGTTATAATTGTTTTTGTAGAAGCTGAAGTGGTAGTATTTATTAAAACATCCCATAACAATGATTCAATGTAATAATTTGTGCCACCAACGATTATTGGACTCTTCTTCTCATTAATCAATAAATTTTCAATCTATCATCAATTAAGTACACAGATATGTGGGTGTATATGTATACATATATACATATGTATATGTATAAGTGAGTTAAGAAATTCTCTTTTGCCAACACGTATTTAAAATTTTTTTTTATGTTTTCTTTAATTAAATGTTTTTTTTTTTTATTGAAGGTCGTAATGTTATCTGCCTCTAAACAATAAAGCTGTCTCAAGACAAAATAGAATAAAATAAAATATTAAAAAAAAAAAAGAGAAAAAAAGGAAAAGCAAAAGCAGAAGCAACAATAAAAACAAATGAGATAAAAGTAAAAAAAAATTATAAAAATAATAAGAAGAAAAACTTGAAGGCAAAAAAATGAAAACGAACAAAATTATGAAATTATTTTTAATATACATAAATTTCGCTGTAGATGAGATTTTGGTAGCTTTTTCGACATATCATTTTTTTTTTTTTTTGCTTTTTGCTTTTTACTTTTTATTTATTTTGATATGCTTAACACGTACTTTAATGTTAAGCAATTTATTCATAAATATATTTACCATAAGCTCTTGTGTGTGTATGTGTGACAAGAAGGAAATTCATAAATCAAATTGTCTACGCCCCACCAAAAAAAAAAAAAAAAAAAAAACAAAATTAAGTAATGTCAAATAAAATCTATCCAAAGTATTAGATTGGCAGGCAATGCATGCAAATGATCAATTCTTCAATCAATTCTTCAAGTACAACTTATTTCAAGATTTGCTTCAATTAAAATTAAATTCACAAAATTCAGATTAAAATCCTGCATAGAGCAAGATCTTTCATAGTCATTTCTTTCTAGTCTAAGAAAACAATTCTTTTAATTAGTAACGGTTTTTATGTATGAAAAGTTTCGAAGTGAACTCTTTTTACTTTACAATATTTTTACAACTTTACATTAGTTTTCCATTAGTGGTCTCTAACGGCCTACCGGTTAATCTGCCTGGCTATTTTTTTTGAATCAACATTAAGCGTTAATCAAAGCTAGAAAATTTTTGATACTAAAAATTTATCTGAAAATCTTATGCTTATTATTTTCGAATACTCTTTAACCGAAATTCTTAGATCGTTATCTTCAAAGCCAAGCAACTATTGCTTTGAACAACTTTTTTAATCCTCAAAGGAAATATCTTTGTTGCAGCCATCGTTAATTGATTTGATTTGTAGTATGTTTATGGGCTTTTGCAATTTCTATATGCCCTTAAAAAAGAGGCCTGTAGCAACAGTCAATAAACGTTGTAATGGCGCAATTATTGTCACCATTCTAGTTTTAAATTCTTTAAAGACTTATTGTCCAATGAAAAAAAAAATTTAATTTTAGACAACCCAACATTTTTTAAAGTTGGAACGAATTTAGAGTAATGAAAATATTATGAAATTTGAATGAGATTAGATTATGGAGGTTGTTCTCGTTTCCATTACTCAAATTTCTTCAAGTTTCGTTTCAAGTAAAGTAAGTCTTCCGAATTTACTTTACAATATTTTACAAAAATTTTTTTTCGAAATTTATATATAATAAAAGATTTCTCCAAAATCTATAGAAAGAAGAAATTTTCCAATGAATTAATTAAACATCATTTTCTTTGAATGTTACAAACATTTTACGCTATTTAAATGCTAACAAAATATTTTAATGAATTAATGTGCATATAGGACAGCAAAAAACAAAAAAAAAAAAACAAAAAAAAAAACCAAAGAGAAAACTGTCCATTCCCATATAGAATAACAAATATTTTCAAATCACACAATTTATGTTTGTATAAATTGATGAAAATGTCATAGATAATGTAAATTATGGACATGAGAATGTTGAGAATTCGATGTCTATTTGTATAATTTTATTCATAAATTTTTATAGTTTTTTTTATATTATTTATGTATAAAGACTTGCTTCTTCAGCCATCAATCAATCAATGTACAATTTAAATTATGTCATGTATAAATTTTGGTTCTAAACGTAAATGCAGCCCTAATTCAATTAATTGAATTTCTAATCTCTGAAGAGTCACACCCATTCCACGATTTCATTATATTTTACATGCATTTCTTTGCAAAAATTGAGATATCGCTAACATAATATTGCAAAATTTTTTAAAAATTTTCTAAAAGGTTAGATGCTTGATCAAAAGACACGGCTATTCTAATTTCATGAACTATTTCAAGTGATGTTTTTTTTAGACTTATTACTCTCTGAAAATTATTGTAAAAAGAGTTAAAAGGAATGAAATTTTGAATATTTTTTAAACATTTACTTTTTTCAAAAATTATCACACTTATCATTTATAAGTTACAAGGTATGCCAAATAACGATCCAAAAAACTAATACAGGATTTTGGCATTTGATAAAGCAAAATTTAAATTGCTAGAAAACCCGAAGAAAGCAAAAGAAAGTACTTTAGAATTTATGTCTTTTAATCTTTAAAAATATATTTTGCCCATGGCATTTTTTCTCTTGGATAACTAACTTTATGTTCAAAATTTTTTCATATAATACAAATAAAATATTAAAATATTATTTTCACAAAGAGTTTCATTCAATTACAAATAAATTTCAATAGTTTAAACTGAGAAAGTGGCATCCAACTCATTCAATAAATTTACGCATAGAAACCAAAAAGTGTGTGGGCAAATAAATAAATGAACAATGATACAGTTTTCAGAACTGGTTTTTTTTTTTGTTGTGTGTACCAAAAAACCTTACTCGCAAGCGACATACAAAATGTTTCTCCAATGCTTCAAGTTTAATCAAAATCAATTGATTCGCTAAAGATATAACGGGCTAAGGCAATTATTACCCAATTGTAAGCTTTGTGATGATAATCAGATCGATAATTTATCTACATCGGAATTGGGATATTCGGAATAGCAACTTATTAGTTGCTTGTTAGCGAAAGACAATAGAAAAGTTATTGTCTGCATCAAACGGCCCTTTTTAGATACTTTGATATTTACCGATTTTCCTATTTCCAATACGACGTAATTCATTCCAGGACATAAATCTCGTTTGTGATGGCTTACAAAAAAATAATATTTTTTCGTAAGCCATCACATGATTTAATTTATTTAATTCTGATTTTTTAGAATCTGTCAGAGTTTTCTCAATTGAGATCCTTTATGTTTGTTATTAAGAAACTGATTCTTTATATGTTTACATGATTTTTTAAATAATCCAAATATATTGCAAAATTTATAATTTAATTAAAAGAAGAAACTATCTTTTTTAAAAATAAATTTATATATTTTTCCTAAATAAATAACTATGATATTTCTCTTCGGAAATTTTCTACTTGAATAATTCTATAAAAAAAATTTCTTTTTTTTTTGACAAATTTTGACATAAAACACGAATTGTCATGGTGTCTTGAATGTCAATTTGTGAAATGTAATATATTTCTAAACAGAAAAATACAAACAACAAATTTTATCTTTACTTAGATACTTTAAAAATATTTTAAATAATTTTTCAATATTGTTATAACAATAAGTTTAAGGCATTTTGGTATCAACAATACCGAGATTTCAATGTCTCTTATTTTTTTAACTATTTTACATAATTGCCTTAATGCATTTCATTTTAAACAGTTTGTTTCCTTTGGCATCTCATTAAAATGTTTAAGATCTAAATTTGATGTAAATTTTTTAAAATTTAATTGATTAGATTATTTGTGCCAAAGAGTACAATTAGTTTGCTTGAATATTTGTAACGAATAAAAATGCTGGCATAAAGTTACGTTTTATTGATCTGAGAGATTTACAATAAGATTTTAAAGTAATTTAAATTTGATTTTAGATTAAAAGAGATTTGCCAACGCATTTCGGTTTTATTAAAGTACAATGCCCATAATTTTTTAAAATATTTCATTGGTAATTTTGGTTGGTAATTTTGAATCAGAGACAAATAAATTATCAAAATGAATCAATTATTAGAAAGATTTTCAAGACAATACTAAATTTTTTAAAAAAAGTTTTTTTTTATATTTAAAATAATTTTGAATAATTTTTAAGAAAATTCAATAAATTTATTTTGCAAAAATTTGCATCAAATGACTTTCAAGCCCTTTTCATATAATAAACAAATTTGTGGCTTTCGATATTTTTAGCCTTGTGCTATATAACAATGGATTAAAAGATGCAGCATCAAAGGATGTAGGGTATTTAGTAATAAGCCTCAACAGTTATATGAAATATTGTTATTTGTATTTGTTTTTCCCTTTTTCCTTTTTTTTTTTTTTTTTTTTTAATTTAAATTAAAGTTGAACGTGTGAACTTTAAAGTGCGGCATCGTCTGTATAATAATAAACTCGTTTTCTCTTATTCACTTTCCTTCTTTTTTGCATAATGTTATGTTAAAGCAGATTTCAACTTCAAATGTATGTAATTTATGGATCATGCTCACTAATGTTCATAAAAATAATAATAATAATAATAATAATAATAATGAAAAAAAAAACAAAAAGAAAAAACAAACAGAAAAACAAAAAATAAACCAAAGCGACAACAACAACAATAGTAATAATAATAATAGTAATAATAATATTAATAAAGTTTGTCACTAAGATATTTGGCAAGAGAAGAGGGAGCATGGTTGCGAAAAGAAGCATGACATTTATTTTATCCTTTTGAAATTCAAAAATTTAGGCTCTTATTATACGGTCCGGGTTTCTTTTCTTTTCTGTATGTGTATGCGTATGTATGTATGCATGTATGCATGTATGCATGTATGTATGTATGTATGTATGTATGTATGTGTATGTGTGTGTAAGCATCAAACAGCAAATGACTCTTTCTGTATATTTGTTTATTTAAAGTGTTATTGACCGTCTCTTAATGGCTTCGCAATCTGAACAAGACATCAAGGTTACAATTTTTGTTATGCCTCACAAAAATTGCACTAACAAAAGCGTTTATATTAAATTGTTTTGACTGTATGGAACATGTAAAGGAGTTCAATTGTCATTTCCCTTTCAATTAGATTAAAATATTTTTTTTTTCAAGAAAATTTTGATGAAAATTTTATGATTCAAATAATTTTTTAAATTGTTTCAATTTATCTTTAAAAAAACAATGCAATTTTAGAATAAGTGTTCACATAATGAGTTTATTGGCAAATGTAGTCTGCTTATCAGGCAGATTCGTCCAATCACTTTTTTGTTTTATTTTGCTTTTTATTTTTGTTTTATATTTATTTGCTTGCAAGTTCATTTTCTTTTTCCATTTTTGAGATTTTGGCCAAAAAATTTACATATACACATACACATGCACCACCACCACACACCACCACACACACACATTTATATAACATGCATGCCTAACGCATGCTCTTAACCAGAATGATGTTGAATCATTCTGATTAAGTGAAACGTTTAAAGTCTTTAATAATGCAAAGCAAAGCGAGCCAAAGCAAAGCGAGCCAAAGCAAAGCGAGGCAAAGCGAAATAGCCAAACAACCCAATAATAATGAAAATTTTAACCTTTTAACTAATTAATTATACACATAAATGAAATGATTTTATTTGTTTGAAAATTTCAAAAAAAAAAAAAAAAAAAAGAAAAACATTAATATATAAATAAAAAATGAGGGGAATGAGGGAAATTTTGGGATTCATTTTTTCGGAATGATTGTGGTAGATTCATTTTGTCATTACGCTATTCAGATTTCATAGCTGCTGGCACTAAACCAAATATAACAGAGTAAGCTAATAAACTGGCCACTTCTTCAGTACCAGTTAATACATTATCAATTAGAATAGCGCCATATTTAGCCATAAATGCTGCAAATGCCAATATACCGTAAAGGCTATTATTTTCATTGGCCGATAAGAATAATAATGATATAATATTGCCCAAGATGGTTAAATCTTTTAATGTTTCGGTGGCACCCTCTTCAACATCCTCAGTTTCTGATGTGGTAGCTTTAATCATTAAATCGAATGCTAAAGGTACTACAAAAAGGCCATGACCTAATGCCAATGGATTACTTTGTTCCGATTTTAAATATAATTCTATATTAATTAATGGTACTGTCATAATTTCTAAGCAACTGCCAGTAAAGCGTTTAGTTTTTGTTTGACATTCGTTTTCATCGCACATAAAATAATCGATAAAGCCGGCCAAGGCATGACAGAAGCCCGTTAGGCAAGCGGCAAAAGCGTAAGGTCTTTCAGATGCTGACACTTTTAATAAGGCGTAGCCACTAGTAGTAAGTAGGATACCACTCAATAGAGGACTCGCCATGTTCACAATAATTTTGATATTCTTTTAATATTAATTTTGATTGTGATTGTTCAATTTCAATTTTAATAATTTTTCTTCTTATTTTTTTGTTTTATTTTTTACAATAAATTTTAGAAATAGATTAAATTTTGAATTTAGAGCATTTTATACAATTAATATAATATAAATAAATAAAATAACTATATTTTCGAAATGAAAAATTTCCAGACCATGACAATTTGATATAAATAAGCAAGGCAAATAAAGACATTTCAAGGCATTTGTCAATCTTTTCAAATAATGATGACAGAATTCGAATTATATTTGTAAAGATAAATGAAATTATACCTGGATTAATGTTTCTTCAATACAAACTCTGCCCAATTGAAAATAGTTAATTTTTACAACTTTAGAGGTCTCTCCATTTCTAAATTTCAATAAGAAATGAGTTCATTTATTTTTATTACATTATCGAAGGAATTTATCCATGTTTATGGCAATTAATATGGCACTAAGGAAAAATGAGTCTGTAAAGGCTTCTTAAAAGAATTTCTATTCTGAGTCTTAAGATTTGTTCCTTAAGATTTCTTCTTCACACAAAATTAGTACAAAGCGATCAATTAATTGGAATTCAATTATATATTTTATTTACAGTGAATTTAAATATGAATTTGAAAGTTATAATAATAATAATCGAAAATTTGTGATGGTTAAAAATTTTTTTCGATGCATTTAATTTTTCAATTTATTTGAAATGGAAGAATAACTTGATGGATTAAATGGCAAACATATTTCCATAGTAAAGATTGAAAGTGCAAAAATTGCCGTTTGAATTATTAAATATACCATTTCACCTAAAAAGCAATTTATCCGTTTAGCAAGTTTTGGTAAAAAATATCGTAAAAATAATAATCCGGCAAGACATCCAAACAAAAAATTATTCGTATAGGCGAGATAACTCAATGAAAATATATTAGCGGCAATACTGGCGATTCTTAATTTTTTCGTTACACTATCATCAAATTTATTACCAAAGATTTTCGCTAATACATCTAATACGATTATTATAAGACAAATCATATGGAAATAAGTGCGTTCCGTTTCTACTTCGAGATAAAATTGCAAATTAGTTAAAACCAATTATACAACATCAATAATTGATCCGAGCAAATCTTGAGTAAGACTGTCCCTACATGTATTCACTATGCCAAGGCAATCGCTGAGTATTGCAAATATGCAAGCTATAAAAGTGAATGGATATGAATTGGTTGGTAGCGAATTGATGCCATAACTGCCTACTCCTATTAAGATGGCATGTGGTACTCTTTGAGCTACCTCCTTTACAATGGACATGCTTGTAAATCTCTGCAATTTTGAACCTATTTTCCTTTTTTTTTTTGTACTTTTGATTTTATTGTAAAATTACGGCAAATAATTTTGAATTATATTAAATTTTATGCTAAATAAGGAAATGCCAATAAAAAATTATTTGAAAATTTGTTCAATCCATCACATCAAGTAACTCAAGTGCTGATAATAAATTATTATTAAAATCGTTTAGATATGCTTAGAGGTGGGAAACTTCAAGGTAAATGTTTCTCTTAAAATAGATTATATCTTCTGATATGGCTTTCAAATTTAAGCATAGAAAAACAATTTTCTGAATTTTATCTAGCCCATTAAAGATGTATTACTGAAATTTTTATAAATACAAAAATTTATATTTACAAAAAACACCGCTCTTTATCAAGGATTTTCCAATTTTGTTTCTGTTTAATAATAGAACAAGCTCAATTGAAGCTAGAAAGTATAAAAACACAAAAAAAAAAATTACCAAATTTTTGAAACTTTGCCAAAGTCTCTCAATTTATCTTACAAAAAATAGCTAAAATAGATAAAAACTGTTATGCATAGAGGCAATCGAATAAAGACATTTAAAAAGTTTCATTTCATTTTTTTTTTTAGTTTTATTTTCAATTATCAAAATGTATAGTAATTCTGTAACTTATTGCAAGCCAATAATGTATTTCCAAAATAAATGTATGTATAATTATAAAATAAAAGGAAGATGTTTTGAAGAATTATTCCTGCTCTTGCGGTGCATTAGGTGAGCTTAATGTTAATAACACTTAAGGTGAACAATGCTACTTGAAATATTAAATATACGATATCTCCTAGGGAGCAATCTACCCTCTCGGCTAATTTTGGTCCAACATTTCTCAGTAATAACATTGCACCAATGCATACATAGAGATAATTATCATCCAGATAAGCTAGATAACCCAATGAAGCTAAATTGGCAACATTACTGACAATTTTTAAATTAGCCGTTATTGTATCGTCACATTCATTGCCAAATAATTTTGCCAATATATCGAAGCCCATTAGTACAAGACATATCAAATGAAAATAAGCATATGCCGGTTCTACTGCCAGATAGAATTGTACATTCATTAAAGCCAATGGTGCAAAATCCATAACTGATTCGATTAAAATTTGAGTAACACTTCCATTACAAGAATTTAATACACCAAGCAGACCGCTGACTATTGCAAATGCGCAAGCAACAAATGCATATGGATAAGTATCGATCGGTAGGGAAAAGAGTCCATAACCTCCTACGGCCAATAAAGGAACATACGGTATTCTTTGAACGATCTCTTTCATTTTGATAATACTTCTAAATACAATTTCTATTGAATATTTTGGTTTTTTTTTTTTTTTTCTTATTAAAAAGTAAAATAGTAATTTTACATTGAATTTAGGGAATTTAATTAAATTTTTATTTAGATTTTTTTTTTTTGGTTTTTAATTTTTAAATTTATATAAAAGAAATTTTGAATGGTGTTGATGAGAAAAAAATTTTGAATACAAACTTTTTCATTAAAAAAAAATTGAACAATTGTATATGACAATTGTCAAAATATTGACAAAAGTATAATGCAAAGTAATGATGATTATTCTTATTTAATATTTTTATCAAGTGAAATATTGGGTAATAAAACGATGCCAAGCGCAACAAAGCCATGTAGGATATCGAAAATTAACAAATCTAGTTCAAATTTTACATTGATATAAAAATGGATACGAAGAATGGCTGAAAATGTACATTTAGAGATATGCATGTAAATTATATTTAATGGGAAGATCATAATTGTCCACCAGTTAATCTGGTTAATTTTCGATCTATCTAAAAAGTATGATGCCATGTTTTATACATAAATTATGTACTCTTCTTCAAAAGTGAAGCCTTCATACGCTTAACTAAATTTGGTTGAATAAAAAAGTCTCAATGTCAGCAGGTAATTTTGCATCAGTTTCTTACGTTAAGATATTTTCTTAAAGTACTATTTAAGGTCACAAAATAGTTCAGAGCAAATAGTTGAACCTTTTGCTATTTTGTAGACAATTTTAATATAAAAGACGCTTCACAAACAGCTTATTTATCTAATCGCATGATATTTTAGGAATGTATCCTTTGAAGGTACTTGGTAACTAAAAATCATAAGAGCCCGTCAACAGTGCTAAATAGAGACTTTTGAACCTTTGTGTAGCATTTGTTAATCCATTTGTATAACATGAAATAGAATGTTTAAAAATCGACCTGAATCCTGGTTGCTTTGCAACACATTTATTTTTATTATGATAAAGTTGTTACTATGACGATTACTATGATTGTGTTATTTTGAATTTCGTTTCGCTATTGCACCATAGCGTTCATAATCAGAAAGCAAAAAAAAAAAAAAAAAAAAAAAACAAAAATTAAAAGTAAGAGAAGAATAAAAAAAAAAGCGAAATAAGCGAAAACAAAGTAGAAAAAATGGCATTTAACATAAAATTCGCATGTCTGGCAAAGATCAACTATCGCAAAATGTAAACATTACTAGATCACACAGCAGCAGCATAAACTATATATATAAATATATACATATATTTATGGGAAAGGAAGTCCATCTATGCATGTTTAAAATTATGAGTAAAATAACGCGATCATCAAATAAAAATGTAAGAAAAGTAAAGAAACAAAAAAAGAAAAAGAATAAAAAAAAAGGAAAACAAATAACTAAACAACAAAATGTAAATAACAATGAAATTATATGTAGATAGACTCTCTCTCTCTCTCTTCTCTCTCTCTCTCTCTCTCGCTTACTGTCTCTCCTTCTTTCACGCTACACTACACTACAATGCACTACAATGCACTTTACACCATTTTACCACTTTACAAAACACGATCGTAATATATAAATAAAAAAAAAAAAAAAGAGAAATATATAAAGGGCCCAGAATGTATGAGGGAATTGTAAAATGTATGATACGATATAACACGGTTGACTTTGTTGTTGGCTTTTTATTTTTTCACAGATTTGTGAATTGTGAATTGTACGATGATCATGATACTTGATGATACCAGTCATCATCATCAGCATCATCATCATCATTATCATTATCATGAGTATAGTTGAATAGACGTCAATGGGAGGGGAGTGACATGCATACATTACCAAAATATGAAAAGCAAAAAAAGGCAAAATAAAACGGAGCCAAGTTAAAGAATTAGAAAGTTACATTTGAATCGGTTTGGCTGGTACAAATTCTTGAAAAGCCCACCACTTTTATTAATAGTGGACATGATCGATTTTTACTAATTTTTGCATAGCTTTCTATTCACTGTATACAACTATAATTTTCCATAGCAAGCAACTTCAAAAAGAATTTTAAAGAGAGAGGAAAACTTGACAGATTTTTAACAAGCAATTGAATCATTTTGTTGGAGCCATTTTTATCCATGTTCAGATTAACCTTTTAAAAAGAAAATGATAACTTTCTATTTTGTTATTGTAAGGAATTTTTATCACATGGCTGTCCTAAAACGGATATACCGCGATGAAAGGGTAAGTTCATATCTGATCCATAAATGGATTCAATATTTGATATTTAGAGCATCATCGTTAAAACTGCTATTTAAACATTGCAAACGTCTGGACAAAGTGCAGGAGTTTACAACTTTTGGGTGATGGATAAAAATCAACATAATCAACACATAAAAATGAACACTAGAAGCGGGAGATATTTACTGAAAGGGAAAGACAAAAGAAGTAGAAAAAATTAAAAGAAGAAAAGAAAAACGAGAATTACGAGGAACATTTTTGCAGCGAAATATTGAAACGGAAAAATATTTAATTATATTCAAAGAGGAGAGCAACGGTGGAGAACAGAGAAAGATGTTGTAGACTGACACTAAGACTGAAAATGCATTGAGAAAATTAAAAAATGTATGAATAAAATAAATGGGCACACACACAGTGTCACACACACATAGATTGTAATCATGCAGTTAGTTAATAAGTCAAATAACAAGTCAGTCAACCGGGAGAACAGAACAACGACAATAAAAACAATAAACAATAATAAACTAAACAAGAAAAATTAATAATAATAATAATAATAATAATAATAATAACAACAAATGAATGATAATAATAATAACAATAACAAGAGATGTACAACAACACATAACAACAACAACGACAAATATTCAATGCAACAATTTCAAAAACTTTAGGCACTTTGTATGCATCGAGTGTTTATTTCTGTTGATGACTGTAAAATGCAAAAAAAGAAACAAAAGCTAGAAGAAGCCAAAGCAACAACAGAAACAATGACTGTAAAATAAATATGTACAAGTCTGAGGAATCCGACATATATTCAATGTTTCTGAATTGACTATATGAAAGTATTTTGCCATATACACATTACACAAGAATAAGAAGAAGAAAATGCATATACATGTATATAAATATGTAAACCTTGTACAAGTTCAACAAACCAAATGATCATTCACTTAGTCACTTAGTCAGTTCTGTCAGACTGTTTCATCTGTGCGCCTGACAAACCTACAAACTGTTCGATATTTTTCGCAATTTAAAGTTCACCATAAACGTTTACTTAGAGTAATAAATTATAAAGTATTATTGATATATATGAAAAGTGAATGACAAAAGTACAAAGAAGAAAAACTTAAAGTGTAAAGCAACCATTCTGCATACTTCATACTTAAAATGTAAAACATTATCGGTTCGTGTCACCGATTCCAGCCAGTCATTTCATGCTAAGCCATATGAATATGCCATTTCACAGCATACTGTTTTTATATTCTACTACTTGTATAATAAGGTATTATAGGTTTGTATAGATGTTTGTAACATCCAAAAAACAATTTAATTGAAATCATATTTTATTGTACAATTCCAACTCAGAATCAGTCTGAATCACTGACTGAATTCAATTTAAAGCAGCCTATGTCTCTGTCTGTCTGTCTGTCTGTCTATCTGTCTATCTGCCCGTCTAAGGCTTATCCATTTAAACTTGTTGTTAAGCTACATGCCAAAATTTTTGATATATTTTAGCGAAATGTGGTACAAAGGCAAATACGAACTATACTAAAAATGGTTAAAATTGGACCATAAGCTTTCTTACAAAAGCTTTTCTTACAAAAAATTTATAATTTTACGTACATTAAATGTTAAATGAAATTGTATAATTAATAGGAAAAGCACTTGTAATAAAATTGTTCCACAATCCATCTCCATTTTTACCATCTTATAACATTTTTTTTTAAAAAAAAAAGTCATTATATGAAAAAAAAAGGTTCAATTTTGAATATATTTTGAAGAAAATTTGCAATGCTTTGTATTTTGAAAAAAACCAAACAATATGTATACCAAATTTGGTTCAAATTGAGCCATTTTTGGTACCTTCATCATATAAATTAAATGTATTTAAAATTGCGATTTTTTCAATTTTTTTTTGACTTGTAATTCTCTTATTAGATTTTAATTTCATTAAAGAAAGTGGCGTAGAGCATTTAAGAGTCGGCCTTGATCGACTTAGGTAAGGTTCTTATTTGTTTTTTTTTTTTTACAACATTTTCTTCTTAATGCCACATCAAATACAAATAAGTAAAAATCTACAAAGTTGAAGTCGACTATTAAACACCCTACACTAAGTCTATTAATATAAATAAATAAATTATGGTGATGGTATATTTCAAATTAGATCCCTTCTTTATAGAACAGAATTGCTAACAAAGTTGAAAATTTTTGCTAAAACAATTTCCTTTCAAAAGCTACATTTGAAATTGTCATTAAAAAAATTTGTAACTAAAGTTAACTATTTTTAAAATATTCAATAATGTTTAACTTTGTTTGGGCTCAAATATCCCTAAAATCCCGTATAACCAAATGTGTTAACCATACAACAATAAAAGCATAAATAAGGAGAGATCTACATCATTTAGATACGTTCATGTTCTAAATGATGTAGAATGTGTTTGTGGTGGGAGCCGCATTTGAAAAATTGCATCTACCGTAAGTATTTCTGGTGTGTACACAATTTCTATAATTCGCAAATGGTGTAGGGTGCAAAAGAAGCTGAAAATAGATAACAAGTAAATGACCAATATGCTAACTGGGCAATTCATCAATTGACCAATTTGACTAACCAAACAACTAAGCGACTGAAGCAAATTGAATCAATCATATTAATGCAGATGATATGACATGATAGAGAAAGGGCCACCATCATCAAACAGGTTGTTAGTTAAGTTAAGTAAATGATGGCCATAATCAGGAAGGCAGACAGTTAATTGGTTAACACAAGCCAATATCATCAGATGACTTGTTTGCTTTCTTGTTTGTTTGTTCATATTGTTCCCTCTCTCTTTCTTTTCTTAACATTTTCTTTTTTATTTTTTATTCTTTTCATTTCTTTCATTTCATTTTTCATTTTTCATTTTTCTTTTTCATTGTAATTTTTATATTTCCACTTTTGCTTGCGTGTATTTATTATACATACGTACATATTTATGCACATAACTCTCATCTAAAAACAAAAGGCAAAAGACAAAAAAAAAAAAAAAAAAAAGGAACAAACATGAATATCGCATGTGAGAATATTTAAGAATGTAAGGAGAAAATGATCTTCTACCATTAACATCTATTAAACGGAATGTTAAAGACCCATTCCGTTTTAGATATTTCCATTTAAAAAAAACAACAAAAAATAATTAAAAAGAAATAACCAAAGAAAAAAACTGAAAAGAAATGAGAAAAAAAAAATTTGAAAAAATGGAAAAAAATGGGAAAAAATGAGGAAAAAAAGTTGTAGTAATTAAAGAAGCGGAAATTTTTTGATGTGTTTTAAATTATGTGGCCCTAGAAAACCAATTTACATTATATATAATTTATTTGTGGCCTTATCATATAAGTCTGATGAATGACTCAATTTGGCACTGCATGGTTAATTAGAGTGAAAATTTAACTACGGATAATTTTTATAATTGTTTTCAACAATTTTTGCAAAGAAAATATTAATAATTCTCAACAATTTTTGCTTTCTATTATTTTAGAGTTTTCATTATTCTTTTACATATTTACATATTTTTTTTTGTAAATTGTATATAAAATGAAAATTTATTTTAAGTCTTAACAGTTTACATTTCTATTTTATTGTTTCTTTTTCATGTTAAAATTTTCTTATACTTAACACTTGTAAAAATCATTTAACAACATTTTGTGATATTTTTCTTTTATTTTCTTAAATAAAAGAAAAATATCACAAAATGTTGTTAAAATATTCTCTTTTTTTGTAATATTAAAATGTATCATTTCGATAAGCATCATTTAATGAATAACGCATTCTGATTTTAAATAAACTTAATTGGTCTAATACTTGCTCAAATATAATATTCAGATATTAAGTTAAATTAAGTCAAGTTAAGTTACGTTAAGTTAAGCTAAGTTCAGTTAAGTTAAGTCAAGTCAAGTCAAGTTAAGTTAAGCTAAGTTCCGTTAAGTTAAGTCAAGTCAAGTTAAGTTAAGTCAAATTAAGTTAAGTTAAGTTAAATTAAGTTAAGCTAAGCTAAGTTAAGTTACGGTAAGTTAAATCAAATTAAGTTAAGTTAAGCTAAGCTAAGTTAAGTTAAGTCAAGTTAAGTTAAGTTAATTAAGCTAAGTTCAGTTAAGTTAAGTAAAGTCAAGTTAAGTTAAGTCAAATTAAGTTAAGTTAAGTTAAGTTAAGTAAGTCAAGTCAAGTCAAGTCAAGTTAAGTTAAGTTATGTTAAGTTACATTAAATTAAGCTAAATTAAATTAAGTTAAGTTTAATTAAATTAAGCCAAGTCAAGCTAAGTTAAGTTAAATTAAATTAAGTTAAGTTAAGTTAGGTTAAGTTAGGTTAAGTTAAGTTAAATTAAGTTAAGTCAAGTTAATATGTTTTCTGTTGCCTTATTATACCTAACACCCAGAGTTTTGGGGGTATATTTAATTTGTCATTAAGTTTGTAACGTTGAAATCAAACTATGGAAACCCTACAAAATATAAACATTTATATTCTTGATCAGCGTCAAATTCTGAATCGATTTCGAGATGTCTGATGCCTGTCTGTCCGTCACTCTATCTATCGGTGTGTTGTTTCTGAGCGCAAAAGATATCGAAAGTCAATTTGGCATGAATATTGAAAGTTTCTAGACTGAGCCGATCATGACTTTTTTGTGGTAGGTATGTAAAATTCGATTGGATTATGTTTCTTATTTGTTTTTTTTTCTTTTTCTGGAGAAAATGTCTTATCCGAAGACTTGTAACAGAATAATTTGCAAAATATCAATTTAGCATTTTACAAAAAAATCGTATTCTGAAAGATGATAGAAGATGATGAAGGTACACAATTATTAAGGCCCACTGAAAATTATAATTTCGTGAGATTGTTAAAAGACTGAATTAATTGAATCCATTCATTTTGGAATTATTTATATAAGTAATGGCATAATTATTCAGGAACGTTTTAACTAAAGAAATGACTTTCTAAAAAAAATCTAATAGTCCTGGATTTCAGTCTTAGATTTGAAAATAAATTGAACTCAAAATATTGTACTTTAAATTGGCTTTAACGTGCAATTTTTATATTCAACTTATTGCTTTAATTTCATATTAATTAAGACAATTTTAAAACTCTTGTTCTATACATTTAATATACTTATTTTTTATTCCTAGCTATTGCTACTGCCATTGCTTTTATTATTATTGTTATTATTATTATTATTATTATTATTATTATTATTATTGTTATTGTCGATGAATAAATTTGGAGTTTTCAGTTTCGCAATTTATTATTAAATATTTTTTTAACATTTTCTCTACATTTATTCAGTTAATCAGTCAACTAGTTAGTCCATAATAAACCACATACAGAGTGAGATAGAGTAAAAAATATAGAGAAGAAATATAAGAGAGAGTGAGAGAAAAGAATTCTAGATAATGTAATTGAATCTACTTTGCATGTAAAACACTCATATTTCACTTTTTTTTTTTTTCTATTTGAAAATACTCAAGATGATTTTATTTATTTAATTGTGCATGTGTGCGTGCCCGCCCGTGTGTTTATATGCTTGTATATATGTGTGTATGTGCGTTATTTGTGAAATGTGAAATTCAACAAAAATGTAAAGTTCAATGTACAACATTCACCAACAGCAATAAGTAAATCAAAAAACAAACAAAAAAAAAATGAATAAATAAAACAAGGAAAGAACAAGAAGCAAAGGAGAAAAGTATGAAATGAAATAAGTAAAAAAGAAAGTAAAAATGAGCAATGGAAAATAACTAGGCGGGAATAAAGGGGAGTTGTATTCTAACATGCTTTTGCATAATAATTGTTTAATATCAGTCAGTTGGGGAAAACAAAACAACAAAATATCAAAAATGAAAAAGCACCAAAAAACCCAAAAAGAGTCAAAAAAGAATACAAAAACAGTAACAATAAATAACAAAAAAAAAATTACTAAAAAAAATTTTTTTTTTAAATTTACAATGAAACTTAATTAAAAAATCATATTTCTTTATTGTTCTTATTGTTGGTATTTATTATTATTATTTTTGTTGCCCACTTGGAGTGCAATATGATTTAATTATACGAAAGTAATCAGATTGTATAATTTGGATCTATTAAACCAACCAACATTAAATATTTGATCTCAATTTAATCTTCTACTTTGATAAACACACTTAGAGATCGCATTCAAGTTAAGCAAAACAATCCATTGTACTTTAATTGCAAACAAATGAGTTATCAGAAATCCTAGAGGCACTTTATAGTCCTAAGTCCAGTGATCTTATGGATAATGAGGAAAATTAGCGAGGAGAAAGTTAACGCAAATATTAAAAAGTCACAAGTAACTGATGAAATATTTTAGCGGATTTGTGTACCCATCAATCACCACTCACATTCTGGACATTGAAAGCATATTCCATTTATCATTATGTTTGTAACATCCAAAGCTCTTACAACATCAAATTCTGAAGCAATTTAAGATATTTTTGTCTGTGTGTTCTTAAAATTTTCCTGATTTTAAAAATGAAGAAATTGAGCTTAAATTAAGTAGAAAGAAGAAAGTTCTTAAAAGTTCTTGCAGGCCGAACAAAATTAGTTAAAAGACACGCCCACAGTGCAATGTAAATTGAGAACACCTCTTGCTTTAAAGCAAAATTTGCAAATTACAAAAGATAGAAAACTGAAATTTTGTACAAATATTAAGGGCATTTATCTAAAATGTCTATCCAAAAATCATGTAAATTGATCATGCCCATATAAAATTATGCCAAATACGAAATTATCACTTTCTTATGTTTGCATTTTCTATCTGATAATGGGTGCCCATGATTTGGTCCCAGCCAAATATAATTTTCTTACTTGTTTTGTTATGCTACAAAAATATCATAATTATTTAATTTTCAATAAAAAAAATTGACTGTTTCTTCAGAATATCATAAATATATATCAAAAAAAAAAAAAAAAAAAAAATTAGGAAATGTTCCCAATTTTTTGTGACTAATTATATTAAAATGTAAATTTTAAATTAATTTGATATTATTTGTTTTTTAAATATCACTCATTAACTCCTTCATTTCAGTATAAATTTTAAAAGAAAATTTTGAGAAAATTTATTGTTAGCATTAATAAATTGAAACAATTTATGAAATATCATAAAGGCATATTTGTGTAACATTATGATAAATTAAAATCTTAAAAAAATCATAAGAAATGTCACAAAATTTCTATGGCAACTTTTTAATTATCTAATGGCAAATTGTGCCAGGCAAAACTTTTCAAAGATCCACATATGGCGAAATTAAAAAATTATTTCTTTTTCATGTTTTAAAGAACAAGTATGAAAGGGCTATTAAGGAATTTGCATGAAATATATAAATATAAAATGAACAAAATATTATTCATTTCATTTTTAAAAAATAATCAATGTAATGTATAACGGTAAAAATAACGTCTAACATTTTAAATAATAATAAAAAAAGAATAATAAAGAAAAAAGTATTTCCTAAAAAACTGAAAGAAAGCAAAATAATGTAAATATATTAATCGGCCTGGAAGCATTTAAATAAATAATGGCCAAACTTGAAATACCCTACTCTCATACATATTTTACACGTATATTTCCTTTAATACAGTACATTAAAAAAAACTTTTTTTTTATTTGTATGCATCTCATCAGCGATAACAATTCGAATTTATTTACCATGTATTAATGTAATATTTATTGTTATTAGTATTGTTATTGTTGCTATTTTGATTGCACTTATACGCATGAGAAGCAACAAACGAATAAACGAGTGAACGAATGAATTACTGAATAACTGTATGAAAGCATACGATTGACTGATAAAATTCATTACGAAGAATTGAACGATTTATGAATGAATTTATTTCATTTCATTTCTGTCCTTTTCGTTTTCCTTTTATTGTATTTTCGTTTTGATTATATGATAAGCATTTCTTAATAGATTGCCATGTGCATTTCTTACGCCTATCACTATTATTATAATTATTGTTGTTGCTATCGTTGTTGCTGCTTATTGTTGTTGTTGCTTATTAAATTTAGATTAAAATGTTTTTAATCTTTTAAACCGTATGTAAATAATCGTAAGTAATTTTCCTTTTGCTATTAGTTGTTGAAGCATGCTCTTTATTTTTCTGTTCTTTTGTTTTCTTAAAAAATTTTTATTATTCTCTGCCCTAAACTTTGAAAAATGTTGTGAGCTAATTAATTGCTCACCCAGAATTTACATTATTTGTGTATAACATTTAAAAAAATTATCTAAAATATTCCAAAAAGGGAAAAGAACAAGTACAGAGGTTGTTTTGCTTTAAGTCGTTTCTAAAATTTCCCTACACCGCACTACTTAAACTAATTAAGAAGTCAAAACTATGAATTACACGATAAAACAGTAAAAAAAAAGAAAAGTGATTATATGGAAAAATTGAAGTACAATAATTGTAAATTCTTTTCATGTATCGATTTTTATTAAAATAAATGATCATAAAAATTGCCGAATTTTAGTCAACTTTAATAGATGTAAAAAAACCTTCCACTTATCAAATTTCATTTTATTATTATGCAAATTTTTATCAAATACAAAAATAAATAATAGCAAGACAGACGTAGGGACAGATAACCTTAAAACGATTTAAAAATTCAAAATATTATAGAAAAATTGCAACTTACCATCAAATCAATTTTTTTTAGTTACATTTTAGGTGAAGTTTTTGTGTAATGTAAAAAGAAAATTTAGAGAAAAAGGATACAATTGGCAATGCCTCATTGCGATATTGAAAAACGGTGAAAGGTTGATGTGTTGTTGCCACATCCAATAAATGATGTTTAACACGTTGCCTTTCTTCTTTTGTAGCTTTCGCTGTAACAATGTTTAAATTAGCGTAAACCTGTAAATAGATCAGAGACCACATAAAATGCAAAATGAATACTTTATTCACATCAGCTCTCTAATTAGAGTTTCTTTCTTTCATTTCTTTTATTCTTTTTGTTTTTTTTTTCTTTTTTTTTCATTTTGGGTAAAATTCTCTTGTTTATTATATTTTACACTATTTGTGAAATGGAGTTTAAGAAATTTGTATCAATTCATTTTTCAGAATTAGATGATTGATATAACAAAAAAAAAAAAACCAGAGATCGATTTCTTTTATCTTTACGAAATAGCTTCAGAGTAATTCTCTTAAACAATTTATATTTATATCTTCATCTTCCTATTCGTGCTTGGTGCTTCAAATTAAAAATGTTCAAGATATTTTGCTAAAGTTTAATGGACAAATAAAATTTGTATCAAAAGACGAAAAATGTCTTATGTTGATAAAAATTATGTTACAGAAATAATGCTCACGAATTGTTAAATTTTTTTTTAAATGTCTTT
Source organism: Melophagus ovinus (assembly GCA_023089585.1). Classification (NCBI taxonomy): domain Eukaryota; kingdom Metazoa; phylum Arthropoda; class Insecta; order Diptera; family Hippoboscidae; genus Melophagus; species Melophagus ovinus. Next base: position 5,781,067 of record JAKKIB010000178.1, read on the forward strand.
CTACTAATAAAATTTTTGCTTTGGATCCTTCAGAGTCCAATAGTTTTTTTTTTAAAAAATTTCAATGACTTTTCAATGGCTTAGTGTTCTACAGTATTTAATAGACGACAAGTTAGCCAATCGAGTATAACATTTTTAATAGTAATTTCTTAAAATTTTATTTCTTATTTTTTAAAAGCCAACGAAAAAAACTAGAAAAAATTTATGTATTAGCACTTTTATAGCAAGCGAACGCACCAACTAAGTTAAATAAATACAATAAATAAATATTTCCGTTAATTATACAGCTCATGTCAATTAACTTGAAGTAGCTTAACTTTACATAGCATAACATAGCATAGCATAGGTGCTATAATATGCTATGCTATGTTATATAGGAAATAAACACGAAACTTTAGTCAAAATGCAAAAATACCAAATTTGGAAGAAACAAAATTATCAAATTCAACAAATTAAAAAGAAAAAATATTATACTTATTAATACAAAAAAAAAAAAAAAAAAAAAAAAAAAAAAACGGCCAGAGGATTTATGAAAAATTTTTTTTCGATGGTATTGTAATTGATTGGTCCTGACTTTTTAAAACCTTACACGAAACTTTTATTTGTCAATTGGCCCGAAATTGAAATTTTCATAAGAGATATTTATTGCAAAGAAAGTTCAACAAAACGATAATTTTGCTCGAAATTTTTAATAGTCCATTTCCATTTCCATGGACCATGGAGAACTGGAATTGCCAATTGTTGAATTTACTTTCTAAATCTAAAAAAAATCTTATGGCAAATTTTCAACTTGAGATAAATTTTACACGCGCCAAAACTTTGTTTTTCATAAATATCTGTAAAAATCAATAAATAGATCGATAGAGTTCAAAATTTTCGTATGAATTCGAATTCATTTTGAAGACAAATTCTTTTCGCTTGAGAATTTCTTTACAAATAAGGGCATTATGGGTGGATTTCTGGATCGTAAAGGTCATTCAAGCCTTCGTAATTAAATCATAGATCCAATAAAATTAAAATAATAAGAATATAAAAAATTTCTGGTATTTCATTAAGTTACGTGAATTTTTGAGCCAACGTGGCGGTTTATTTTCAAATCCAGAACTTTTAGTTTGGATTACGTTTACCAAAGTTAAAGATGTAGGTGAAATTTTGGGCGGATCAATTCAAAGTTCTGTGCTAATTAAAGACTTATTTAAGGGTATCTAAAATTTCTTATTACAAGACTTTTAATAATTTTTTCGTTAAAAACGGAAACCAAAAAAACAAAGTTTTTTTTTGGTTTCCGTCGATCAAAATTTCATTTTAAATATTGATCGACATACACTTGTTAATAAGATATTTAAATTTAAAGTTAACAAAGAACAACATAAGTATTGAAAACTTTTCAAAAATTCAAAAATTTCATATCATTAAAATAAAAGCGGATTTAAAAAATAGAGAAAAAAAAATAGAGCGAAAAATAATAGAAATTAACATATTTTCTTATACCATCATTCTATCTCCTTTACTCTTTTTAAGTGTCTCCTTCTATATGTCTATCTCTGTCTCTCTCTCTCTATGCATATATCTATTCCACTATTTTTCGATACAATAACAGTCAATTGATTTTGATAATAAATAAATACCAAATGGATATAAAAATTACCAAATAACAATAACAGCAACAACAACAATGAAAAATATTCATTAAAATCGAATGAAATAAATAAATAAAATATAGAAAAATTAACAAGTAAGAAAATTATATTTGTCATAGGCCAAATCTGGAACATACACCAAAATTTTACGTTTTAGAGTTTTTTTTTTGAGCAAAAAATCGAAAACGTAAAAATAAAAATGTGAAAATTTGGTATTGTATAACTTCGCTTAGGCGAACAAGTGCTTTAAACCTTTTAAATCAATGGCTTTCTACTTATACAAAATTTCAGTTTTCCATCTTTGAGATGTCCCCAACCTACATTCCAATGTAGGCATGCCCTTCCACTGCAAGAACTTCCAATGTTCCTGCCAAATTTGAACTCCATATCTTTCCGTTTCCAACGTAGGAGAGTGGTAACAAAACACGAATAAACAGACTGATAAACAGACAGACAAACATATTTAAATCCATTCAGAATTGTACTTTGTAGTGCAGCTTCTTTACCTTTTTGATGTTACAAACATTATGACAAAATGAATATAACCTCAACATCTTAATGATGGATATATAAAGCAAGACGAAATAACGAATAACAATAAAGAGAAACCTGTTACCAATAAGTGGCTGTTTAAATATTTAAATAAAATATTATGTTGCCTTCTACCCGCTCCTTTTTTCTTGATCCCCTTTTCATCACCTTTGCATAATCAAATACAAATTGATTGAAGAAATGTATAAAAAAAAAAATCAAAAACAAAAAAAAAAAACAAACAAACAAACAATAAACATAAACACAGAAAAGATTAAAAACATAAACATGAAACTTTACAAAACGTCATAAAAACGTCACGTCTCAGACAAAAAAAATATCCAAAATGTATACTACACTATTTAGCGGCTTTAACATCAAACAAACAAACGAACTTTACAAACGAATAAACGAACGAACGAACAAAACAAACAATACAAAAGCATTAAGGCCATTATGTAGAAAATATAAAATTTCCGAGAAATTTTAGAGAAACGAAAAAACCAAATAAAAACTAAATGAAATACCGAAAAAAAAACTAGTTTAATTTTTGTTTTCTTTCTTATGCTTCTTTTCTTACTTTGTTGTATTCGTTATTGAATTTTCATGAATTTAAATAATGATATATGTTTATCTATATATATATATATATATATATATGTATGCGTTTTTAAATTTGTACGTATGTATCTAGTGCTATATTTCCTTATTAATATACAACTATATGAAATTGTGGAATTGAATGAAACCTGAGAGAAATAAAAAAGAATGAAATTCTTAATGAATAAAAAAAGGTATTTGGCAACTCTACACAATTTCTATTTAATATTTTACTCTCTGACTCTCTGTAGCAGATATGACAAACCTGTTTAAGCAAAGGAGCAGTGACAAGGTAAACACCTTATCAAACTTTGACCTGCAATTCACCTCAAACTTTTATTAAACACTTGCCTTGATATATCAATTATTGTAATATTGAAATATTGTAACATTACTTGCGAGCTTTACCGATTTTTTCAGTTTCTTGATAGATCATTATGAAAATGAAATGTTATGCCAATTACTTCAACTTAATAGCTTAGAAAAAATGGAATTAATTCTTTTTTGGTTTTTCATTTGTTATTGTTATTATTAAAATCATAATTTACAGAATGATTTCGTGAATGAAACAATTATTGAATTTATTAGCGTAGAGTTTTAACACTACTTTTATTAAATTATTGCTGCGGCCCATAAATTTTGGCGCCATTTAAACATGCCGTCTTTTGTAGAATAATATTTACATCATTTTACTCTCATTCTTTGTTATTTTCTCTCGTACAATTTATCTCTCTTGCAATATTTTACAGGTAGCATTGATATATTACCGATTCTATTTAGTTAGTCAGACATTTATTTATTTATTTGATTTTATAGTTTTACGTTTATATATAAAAAGTAATTTCCCCTAAATTTTTTATTTAATGTAAAAATACGAATTTGTGAAATCTTAACACATAAATTGAGTCTTCATAGTTCTTAGATATTGTTAAAAAATGGTACAAGTTATATCTTTAATTAAGTTGTTATGTCATACGCGATTTTGTAGAAATTTTTAAATAGTAAGTTATTCAAACAAATACATCATGTTAAAATAAAATAGCTACAGTTACAACCATATTAAATTTTACAATAAGTTCCAATTCAATAAATGAGTAATATATGAATTTATTCAATTCTGTAGAGATTCTTTTAATTTTAACTTTCTAATTATACTACAATTTTATACAATGAGCAGCGTTATATGACGGTTACATGTACTTACTTGCATAGAATCGGCACTTATAATTTCGCAACCGAAATGTTCAGCCAATTGAATAGATAATTTTGTTTTGCCTGTACCGGTTGAACCCAATATAACAATTAATGGTAGTTTTCTTAACATATTTGTTCACTTTTTTGATTACAAAATTATTCAACTTTTTTCGTAATTATTTCCTTAATAAAACACACAAAAAAATAGAAAAAGAAACTTATCGAAAAGCCATTAACACGAAAACCCGAAAACACAACCACTTAAACATTAAACAAATGTTAACTATTCTCTCTTAAATATTTTTATTCTATTCTACCCTACATTGCAAGGAGAAACATGTGTTCTAAAATGCAGAGAGTAGCGGAGAGAAAACACAATCAAATATACACAAAATAAAAGAGAATAAGAGGTAATTGTTATATTGCATTCTATTTTAGGGTTGTCAAACTTTTGAATATGAATTACATTTTAAAAGGAGTTAATTAATAAAATTAAGATAATTATAAAGCAAGGAATTATTAAGATTTCCATTAAAGTGGAAGCATATAAAAAACTGCAGAGACGATATTTTGAAAATGTATGTTCATTACAGTAATAAGATTCTAAATAAATTCTTTCTTTTCTTATGAAATTATTTGAAATTCCATAAAGTACAATAATTTACTGGATTTTGCTCTTTCTAAATAATTCAAAATTGTACTTGCATTATATGAAAAAGGAAAATTACTAAAACTAAAGTAAAACTTTTGCTCATTAATTTTTAAAAGAAATAGAATTTTGTTATTTAAAACTGTAAGCCTAAAATCATTTTGAATAAATGTAATTGATGAGAAAGACTAAAGTAAAAAACCTAAAAAGGAGTCGATAAGATTGTTAATAATTAGTTGCAACACTTACTCTTTAGTTTTTTTTTTAATTTATCTCAAATTCTCAATTAAACATTCTATTTTTGTCATTTTCATTCTTTAAACTTATTTAACCACATAATTTTTTTAACATTAACAGAGAATTAGGTTACTTGTGTTTTACTTTGTTGTTGCTTATTATTTTTGTTACTGTTTCAATTATTTATGCGTTAATTGAATTTAACTGAAACAATAAACTAAAAAAAATGCTATTTTATAAAAATTTTGTTGCTCTTCTGTATTATCAAATATTTTTGTAATTCTTTTCATTTTCAACATTTAACTATGCGTTTGTTTTCTCAGGTGAATGTGCGTGTATGTTTCCATTATCACAATATTTCTACAAGGCAGGTATCTTGTTACAGGAAATAGAAGGAAACATTAATTACAACATAAAAGATAACAAACAAAAAGAAAGGAAAAACTAAATCGAACAACTTTCAGTGTCAAAATTTATTTTCTCAGGCATCTTTTGTATTAGTGCACAAAACGTTTGAATAAAAGTGTACAATATAAAATAATTTATTCTCTCAGGATGTAAAAGAATATTAAGATAAATATATTTTATATATTAAAATACACTTTTTGTTCCTTCCTCTGATTGTTTCTTCCTCTGATTGTTCCTTCCTCTTGATCTTTTTCATCCAATTATCCAGTTTAAAAAAAAAAACTATAATACGACCTTTTGCCTTTGTGGGAATTTCTTTTTTTACAATTTTTTCATTACTAGTAAATTTGTATTACTGCATTTTGAATCTAAACAATATCGCGTAACATTAATCTCTATGGTTTGTCTTACCTCATGAACTCTTTTCATCATTGATAAATTTATACAAGAAAGAGTTAGCCATTACTGAAATCTGAGGCATACAATTTTGAAGGAATTATTTGAATAATTTTAGGTTCTTGAATTAACATCAAACATTTTAATAAAAATTTTGTTTTGTGCCTAGAAATACTTTAGAAAACAAGTCGTTTAACAAATTGAAAAATATGATTTTTGAAATTAAATATGAAAATTTGAAAATTTAAATTTGAAAGTATTTCGATTCATATAGTAGATAAAAATAATCGACTAAATGCTAAGTGAAGGAACTTTGGCACAAAGCATGAAAAGCAGATAGATGTTCAGTTCAAAATTCATGTCTTAATTAATGTAAGAAAGCTTTCTCGATAAATTGACATTTGTAATTGTGCTAACGAGGCTTAAGAAATGATAAGCAGAAAATTGATTTGCTATAACATGACTTAACCCAAAAAAATATATACTCCTGTACAGAGAGTTACTTTCAAGGGTAACAAGCGGAATCCACAAAATACTCATTCATCAATTCAATTTTTGCATAAAAGCGCAAAAAAAAATGCCAATGGAGATTTATTTTATTTGAAAAAATTAATATGTAAATAATTTTAGGATTTTGTTTTCAATATAAGTAAAAAATATTACCTGATAATTGATCTATAATTACAATTATAATTAATATTAATCTGGAATTCTAAAGCCAAGTGACTTGCTAAGCGATACGATTGTCGAATTTATTAATTTATTCTCACTCAAGTTCCTATAACTAGTCTAGATAAGTCTAGATAAACTGACAGATAATTGGCGGTAATTAAATGTAAAATATGAAGAAAATTTCATGATTTATCAAAAGTACTTGAAAGACAAGAAAAATAAATTTCCATCATAAGTGATATAATTTTCAATTTACAATTGCTCGAAATTACATACAAATATTTCACTTTACGTACACAAATTTTGTGTGTTAAAATTCAATTGTTTCGATGATTTGTTTTGGTAATTTTTTTTTTCGAGGAAAGTATTACAAGTTTTAATAACAAGAAAAAAGAAAAAAAAAACACAAGAACCCATGAAAAAAAAATCTAACAAAATATTAAATGAGTAGAAAAGGAGAGGGAGAGAGGGAAAGATATAGAAAGAAAGGTATATAATATAAATCTTTATTTTATTATTGTTATTATTGTTGTTGCTGTTATTTGCATGTTTCTGCTCTTTTTTATTCATTTTACATTTTAGTGTACAAAAAAAAAAAATTCCAACATTTAGTACATTCATTCATGAATTTAATTAACCAAACAAACACTATATCAAACAATAACAACAATATATAAAAATCTAAATCCATACACAAGATTATGCATATAAAAATATTTAGGTATATAAAAGAAAAAGCTATAAGTTTGAATATTTCATTCACGTAATCGTGGAGACATAAAATCATAAAATTTGAAACGTCTTAATTACAAATGGCAAAACAAGGGTCTGACAGGTTAGTTAGTGAGTTAGTCAAACCATGCGTCAATTAATGTGGCATTCCAAAAAAAAAAAAAAAAAGAACAATATACAAACACACTCAGAGTCGAGTGAGAGTCAGAGTCAGAGTCAGAGTTATGGTGAGGAGAGTTATTCAGTGTCATTGTGTGCTTGTCCAGATTGTTAACCCTTCAATTATTATTGAATCCCTCACTATTATGAAATCTAATGCACTTAGAAATTGTATTGACTACAATTTGATCTCAATATATAAAACTGAATGAAGGGAATTTTGTTTTAAAGTTGACTGAATTTGAATGAAAATGCTATAAACTGTTCGATTTTAGTAATTGATTTAGGCAAGATTCTGAAACTACAAAAGAACTGAAACTAAAACTATTATTAATAAAGGAAATTAATATTTAATAATTTTATTCCTTAAATCATTTCAATAGATTAAAAGGATCCATTAAAGTTGCCCAGAAACTTGAAGTAAATGAAAATTTTAATTAATTCGTATAATACAAAAAATTTGATCTATATAAAATTATGTGCTGGTCTCAAAATTGTTGACATTCTTTTTTTTTAAATTTTAGATTGCACATTTTATTAATATTTTACAGAGAATTTATGAGAGAATTTAAAAAGAATTCAAATTTTATTTTAATGATCATTTCAGTATCATTTTCTGATTCATATTTAGATTCAATTTAAGCCATGTCTAGCCCTCTGTCCGCTAGATATTTTTTTTTTCTATTAGATTGAATTTCATAATAAAGTTTTGTAGATCGATTTGAATCAGCTAATGGTTGAATGAATGTAATTGAATAATTTCTACGATCACTCGATTTATTTGACTTTCTTTTTTTTTTCTTCTCTCTTATTTTGAAATAAATTATGGCAAACATTTTCAATTATGGAATTTAATGGGTAACAACTTTTGAATTATGGCATCTAGTTTGAAATCTTTCAATTGTTCAAATGTACATTTCATATCGTGTCATTCTTTTTGATTCTTCTTCTTTTCAATAACTTTTTTAGTTGAATAGTTTAGATTAATTAGAAGATGCCATTGGCTGACTGTTTTAACTTAATTTATCTGATTTATTATTATTGTTGTGTTAAGATTTACATAGAATATATTTTATGTGGTTTATAAAGCAAAATTTCATGTCAATAAATGTTTTAGTAATTTATTTCAAAATATCGCTTAATTATCTAAAAAAAAAAAATTAAATTATTAAATAATTTTACTCGTGCTACAGATGTTTCCAGCAAATGAAACAGAATAGCGATAGAAAGAAAGAAAGAAAGAAAGAAAGAAAGAATGAGAGAGAGTTAGAGATAGTTAGAGAATGTAAAAAAGAGATAAGCAACTTGGCAGCTGTTTCTTTTTTTTCATAAAATGAATATTTTCCTTGAATTTATTAATATTTTAATTCTTTAAGAAAGACACTTTTTTTTATTTGCTATTAACTTTAGTTTTCTTTTTTTTTTCTATTTCTTTTTGTTGTTGTTATTGTTTTGTTTTTTTTTTTTCTTTTAAAGAGGTTATAAAATTCTCATAAAGTTTTTCCCGTTTTACATTTCGTTTTCTTTTTTTTTTTATTTTTTTTTCTCTTCTGTCTACTAAATTCATACCGATGTTCAAGTACAAGAAATTACCTGCCTCATCACGTACTTTTTACATGAACTACTAAAATTAGTAGTTACTTTTTTTTTTTTTTTTTATTGTAATCCTTGTATTTATCATCATTACTATTATTGTTATTTCTCTTTTAATTGTTACAAAGAAAAACCTTTCACTTATAAATATAAAATTCATTTAAATTAAGCTAAATTATGAGGCCTTCTCCATTGAAAAATATCATCAAATATATATTTCTAATGGAATATATATAAATCAAAAAAGAAAAAAGAAGAAGTAAAGAAAAAGGCCCAAAAGAAAAATTTCACTTCTTGCACTAAATTGAAATGATTGCTAACATCGAGACCATCATTATCACAAATAGTGAAGCAATTACTTGCATAAAAAAATAAAATGTTTAACTTGAATTGTTCAACTTTGATGACTAAGACTGTCTGATTGTCCAACACATAAGTCAAAAAGTGTTTGATATATACGTAATGCTTAAATAAATCGAGAAATAAGCTTTTTTTCATTTTTATTAGTTTTATTAGAAAAATTTTTTTAATATTTTGGCAATATTTTGTCACAAGCAAATATTTTTCTTTTTAGACGGAAATAAGTATACGGAATAAGTATATGTTTCAAATATGCAACGAAAAATCCATTTTTCATTTTTATTTTCATCCTCATATCAATTTAAGGTAACAAAGGTAAGCAAAGTTAATTTGCTTAGAAAATTTTAAAGTATCTTTGTGTAGCTTCAAAATTATACAATTTTGAAATGTTATATTTGATAATTCGTTTCAATTATCAGGTGTGTGATAAGCAATTTATTGACCCATGTGTTACATTTAAGTGAATGTAATTCCTTAGAAATTAGAAAATATTAAAAAAAAACCTTTTTTTTTTTTGTAATTCACCATAATTTGTAAACTGTAATTTATTCGAATTTCAGCTTAAAAAGAAGAAGAAAAATTTTTTTGCTAAAATGTTTAGAAATTTAGAAATTTTAGATATATTCTAGACAATCCATTTCCATATAACGCCCATAAGGTAGTAAATCTTTTGAGCACAATAAACTTAAAAATCACAAATAAGAAAAATGTATATTTTCTTGGAATTATAAAGTTACAGTAAAGTTTTAAAGCAAGAATGCCTTCTGCCAAGATAACTTTTAAATGTTTGCCCTCTTGAGAGTCATAGTTCTTTTAAATTTTATGTTTTTTATAATATTAACCAAACGTAATTAGAGAGCATACATGGATTGATCTATTCCAAAATTTTATGCTTATTGAAAGTATCCATTTAAATAGGAATTGAAAACAAAGTAAACTTTCTAGAATTTGCTCCGCTTCATTTGGATTGTTATAAGCATTTTCATAAAGTGAGTGTTTATTTAGGTTAAGTTGTAGGCTTAATTTGTATCAAAATTTTGAACATGAAAATGAACATGAAACTTGTGTGTATTTGAAAAAAAATCTTGAAAAGCAAAAGCGTAAAAGGCATGGTTATGATATTTTATTATAATCATAACGAATGGATGTGCCCAAATTGTTCCGGCAACCAATTTTAAAACATTTAAAAAAAAATGCCTTTTTTTTCCATGTTAATATAAAATAAATTCTAGAGCCAGTGTTCCTGATGAAATAATAAAATGAAACTAAACGAAACGAAACGAAACGAAATGAAATGAAATGAAATGAAATGAATTGAAATGGAATGGAATGGAATAAAAAGGTTACAATAAAGGAGATGTCATAATAAATTATTTTAAGATTTATTGGGACAATTTCCTTATGAGAAGAAATTGCTTTTGGAATTGAAATTATAAACGGAAATTTATTTTGTTTTTGTTATCATTTTACCTCTGCACTTCTCAACTTCTTCTTCTTACTTCACTACCACTCTTTTTCTTTGGTAAAATTTTTTGATTTTGCCCAGCCAGTACTCAAGTGGCCGTGACTAATGCGTTTAGTATCAAAAAAAGAAAAAAAAGCAAAAAAGAGGAAACTCCAAATCCAAAAGGAAATAACGTAGTGAAAGAATAGAAAACACAGCGAACCAAACACTTGACACACACATTTACATACATTAATGGATAAAATATGTATTTCACTTTTGCAGTAAAGTTGTTTCTCTTATTGTTGCTATTGGTATTGTTGTTGCAACTGATATTGTTATTGTGTTATTGTTGCTGCTGTTGCGAACAATTAGTTAAAACTTTGCCAAAAAAACAAAAAGAAAAAAACCAAAAGAAAAAGAAAATTGGTGTCTGCACTGCGCCTTATTCCATTAATTGGGGATTGAAGCAAACTTTAGACACTTAAACTTTAATAAAATTCTTGAATTTCTTTATTTAGTTGGTAGAACTTTCTTACAAAAAATTTAAATACTATTGTTATTCTTTAAGGTCTACAAGAATTTTTTCATCAGTCCTTTAAGTTTGTGGTGTTTCTTAAAAGGAGCACGGACATTTTGTGTGGACGTCTATGAAAATTTTATTTACTGAAAAGTGCGTTTAATTAAAACTGAGTTTAAAAATCGAACCGAAAAAGTCCAAATTCCCAGTCCAAATTGATACATATGATCTCATCTTAGAGGCCTAAAAACAACAATTTAGTTTTTCTTAAAACACTTGATATAAATTTAATTTTAGGTATAAAGCGTAATATCAAATCGATTAAACCGATATTAAATTCAGGCTTAGACGGATTCAATGTACTTGCACTAAGTAAAGGGCCCTTTTTCCATTCATGTAAGTTAATAAGGCGAGAGAAATAAATCTTGCATCCATGGTTGGCCAAAGAGTATTATTTGAGTAGTATTTCTGTTGTAGGGAAAATTAGCACTGCGACTGGCTGAAATTTTGTACAAATAGAAAGGCCATTTGTTTAGAAATCGGTTCAGGTTACTCTGAACCGATGAAAAAATTATCATTTATTTATGTTTAGGCTTTCTATTTACTTTTGAAAAACTGAAAAAGGGCTTTTAATCGTAATATCCAGGTGTTTGGACAATGGGTATACCAGTTTTGACTCCAGCCAAATATCATTTCCTTATTCATTTTGTTTCATTTATCTCTTATCGCCAGGCAAATATCCCTGGCGATATATTTTGACCATTTGAAATCTTTCACCAACATTCTCAGTGAATGGAAATTAAAAAATAATGACAATATTGAAGAAAGGACAAATATCCTTAAGCTAGCTTCCTCAAAAAATTATTAGTTGTGTTTGGTTGCTTGGGATAATATGTAAAATTTTTTTGGGACAACACGAGATTGCATGTCTGTACAGTGTAATTAGAGGCCATTCTATAGGAAAATGCCTAACTTGGTCCCCAAGCATTTATAAAGATAGAGACACTCTGATTAACAATCATTAAAGAAAAAATAAAAAACGATTGTTCAAAAAATTTTGCTAATTATTATCCTTATGGATTCAATCAGAAGCTACTTCTAATTTTCGAAATTTTCAATTTATATGGCCTCGTATCATCTGACTAAGCAACTCTCAATGGAAGAGAATAAGCGAAAGAAATATTGTGGAAAAGTTTTTAAACTCAAAAATTAACTTAAAATTTGCAGCTTTCTATTATTTTCATTGAAAAATATTTTCATAAAAAGCTTTGCCTAGAAACGAATAAATAAATCAAATAATTTGTCAATGTATACACCTGTCTAAATTTTTAATGATATGAATAAAATATAACAGAAAATATTTAGAAAAAATTTGCATTTAAAAGAAGTAACAACATCTCAAGATTATTCGATTCGTTTGCCATTTTTTTTAGAGATAGAGATTTTTGTGTGATATTTTCTTTAAGACATTTTTATGTAGGCGGTAAAACCAAATGAATAAAATATGTTGTAAACTGTGCATAAGAAAAAAAATTTGTAAATAGCAAAAAAAATTCGAAAGAAGCAAAAAATGAAAAACAAGAAAAACAAAAATCCAAATTCAAGTTTATTAACTTGAACATTTCGATCGCTGTTGGTCCATTTAACCAATCAAATAAATAAATAAATAAATTTCGCCACATTCCGATTATTATAATAATTTCGTTTTTTTTTTTTGGAATTTTGAAATTCGTTTTTTAAAGTTCATAAAACATCCCATTAAGTTGCTTTGTGTTTATGCCGGTTTTTTTTTTTTCAAAATTAAGAAAAAAAAACTTTCATTCAAAAAAACCAAAAAAAAAAAAAAACTTAAACCAAATTAAAATCGTAAAAATTTGCATATTTGACGAAACTTTTTTATATGAAAATGAAAAAAAAAAATACAAGACAGAAAAAAATTCAACATATATAAACAATTTTTATTTAATGTGAACTTAAATTTTTGACTTGTATATTTTTCTATAAATAAAAGTATATATAAAAAAAAGGCATTTTAGAAATAATCTGAATTTGTAATGATATCTAGAAATTTCTTTTAATCAATATGCATAAAAAATCTTTACAAATTTAAAACTACAAAAGTTGTTTGCTATTTCTGTTCTACATTTCTAACTTTCCAAAAGTAAATGCCAACAAGACGAAAGAAGTTTATGCTAACCAAAATTTCATTTAAACCATTTTTGATTTATCTCTGTACTTTCGAATCAAGGTATTTCAGAAATGTAGTAATTGATATCGCAATTTAAAGCGGTGCGTCTAGATACAAATGCATCCATATGCAGATTTTTTTATTATCTCAAAAAATAAATGTTAATTTCATCATGTACTTTTTATGGCGCATATTTTGTCACTGCAAAGGATTGTAAAATTTAATTAGATCGATCGATCCAAAGTTTTATGTTGATTAACTTTTTTAACAATGTAAAAATTTTATTAAAACTCATTCGCTGGAACTTACAGAGAAAAAAGTATGGACAAACATGGACATCAAAACATCAGATCATCAGACTTAATAAATCAGATTAGACTGATTTAATAAATAAATAAATTTCATTGAACAAATATTTCATTTTACAATAAATGAAATAGATTGTAGAAAGTTTGTAGAGAACTTGAGATGCAAGCAATTTTTTTTTTTTAATTTCGCTCGATTTGGTATTGTTGTATATTGGGCGATTTATGTATAATTTGAAATAACTCTTAATTGAATTTGATTTGTAAAAGTCTTCAAATGTTTAAAATATTTCATCTTTAAAAACTTTCACATTTCATCGACACAATAAGCCACAATAATCATATAAACTATAAAAATTAATGAATTTGAAAACAAAATATTTATAATACTTTCATTTTATTTCATTAATTTAGTTAATGAGTATTTATTTAATCTGAATAACGGACACAATTCGTAAAATATTATAATTTTTAGGAAATTAACACCCAGGGCACACGTTTTGTCTTTACCATAAATTTCCATCACTTGCAAAGTCTACTCTTTCAGTTAGAGAAATATTTTCATGTGTGACGCTTTTCGTCTTTTTGGCATATATAACTTTTTTTTATAGTAGAATTTCTTATAAATCTTGGAATTTTTGCTCCATTTTGACTAAAATCTTTAAGGGACCTTTAATTAAAATTTACTTATAAATATTTTACAATATTAAGACATTTGGCAACATAGCATAGATTTTTTTTTTTTTTGGGCATTTTCCAACAGGTCTCAAATGCTTTGCCAATATACAGAATTATTATACATTAACTAGGTAAAAAATAAGCTCAACTATGGCTTAATAAAATAAGCGATTTAACGCTTTCAGGTAGTCAGATTTTAACAGAGCATTAAAACCCTTATTTTTACCCCATACAAATCTTATTCTTATTATGATTACATTGATCTATGTGGAACATACAACAATTATATTAAAATATTTGCTCTTATTTCATTTGTATTTGTTGCTGTCACATCACAGTATAACATAAACATAAAATCACTCCAGTTACTCTACAACTAAAATATAAAACGTTCCCACAATTAAAGCGAAAAGTAGAAAAGTTTTGATTTATTTACTTCTACATTCGCGTCGCCTTTTGTCTTATAATTTTCTAAGAAGTAGATCCTAAGAGGAAGGCAACCATACACACTCACATTTATATTAAAATAAGGGAATAATCAAAAAAGTAAACCGTCCTTTAAGTAGCACACAGGCATGTGCGTTATCATCTTTGCGTTTACTTTTATTTTTTATTTTTTTTTTTTTGGGTTTTGTTTTGTTTTAGTTTTGATCCTGTTTCTTCTACACAACATTGCTGGAGATTACGAAATAACAGGGACAACAAAATGAACTACTTTATAATGTTGCTTAACATGTTAGAAGATACTCTACACAGGCATGATACGACTTATTTTATTTATAAAAAGTTACTTCAGGACAATTGACAATTGACAATTGACAATGACAATTGCGGAATTGTCATCATCTTATCCAACAAATTCTACAATATATTTTTCAATAATCTTTATACATTTTATACATTTTTTATATGCATATAAATTATATTTAGGTAATTAGTACAAACCATATAACAAGTTGAACATATTTTATAATTAATAATGTAAAGCAAACTAAAGAAATATCAAAATAGAAGACCTTTGAAAATTAATAAGTTATAAGTATGTAGTACAAACAACTTATACAATTAGATATGGTTAATGTATAATTTTGGAAAAACAAGTTGATAGTGATCGAATTTGAAATACCATTCATCATAAAGCAGATTCTGGAATTTGGGATTAATAAGTCATAAAATTGAAGAGAGTATCGCTAAATTAAAAGTGGCCTTTAATAAGTTCAATTAATTTCGAAAAATTTTTAATAATTTTTATTACAAAAAAAAACAGAAAAAAAAACTTATTTACAAAAAAAGCCTGGATCTAGAGTTCCCTCTTAAATCAAAAGCTTCGTTCAATAAATAACAAAGTGATATTAAAAGTATGACTTATGGCTTATTCACAAGAGTTTTTGAATAAATTTTGAATACATGAAAAATATAACTTCATAGAATATTATTCTAAATTTAATTAGATATAACGTAGAGTCCAGCTCAAACCAGTTTTAAGTGCTATTTATTGTCTATATAAATTTATTATGCTTTGTCCAAGTGGAAATTAAGGAGAACGGAACAAAAAAAAAAAAAAGAGGAATATAATGCTTTGTGTGTTATATGGGATTTTGAGGATGTTACAACTATTATTATTATAGTTTCTTAATTCAGGTAAAATGAGCCATACGTCAGTTCCTTAAAGTTATTTAACATTAAAATCTACATAAAACAGAAAAATTAGATAAATAAAATGAAAGAAATGGGCAAAGATGGGAAGAGATGTACTTTACAAAAGGGGAGGATTTAAATGAATATAATAAGAAAAAATACAAAAGGAATTTAATATATGTACATATGTACATATCTGTATATATATATATATATATATATATATATATATAAATATAATTATCGAATTTTTAATACGATTCATACAACAAACTCATTTGTGAAATTATTTAAGATGCGATGTTTTTTGTACTGCAATGCATTTGCATCATTTCATTATTTACTCTCAATGCCACTTTCTAAGAATATTTCTTTCAAATAATAAATAGAAGATATCTATATAAAAATATTTAAGTTTCTGAATATTTTATTTTTTTTATAAAAGGTAGACAAAGCATGAAATGAGAAAACTGAAAAGTAAAAAAAAAAAAAACTGAATAAATAAATGAGAGAAAGAAAATACAGGAAATTTGAAAATTGATTTGAATTCATTTCATTAACATATCAATTTTTATGAAATTTCTTTTCATTCAATAAAATTTAAGCGCATTTCATTAAAACAATAAAAAGACAAATAAAGTAACACAATTTACGCCATAAGAAAATTTTAATATCAAGATAAAGTAAATGAATTTAAACTTTCGCGAAATTCTGCCATATTTTTTCAAATGTATTTTCCTTAAATTTTATAAAAATTGTTTTAGCGAATGCTTGCAAATTTGTTCATCTTAAATATTTATTGACAAAATAAGCCAGAGACTTAAATTTCTTTTGATCCTGATTGTTACTAAAATTATGAAAAAAATAATGTGCCTTTCAAAAGGGCTGTCAAAATTGACCAATTAATATAGATCGCTTAGATTGAGGCCAGTTATGAAAGTTCAGTGAATTTAAAACTAATTTCCATTTAAAGATATAAATAAGTGTTTTTCTAAAATATTGGCCAATACTTTCAACTGCTGAATGAGAACAAAAAAATAAAATCAAGCGGACGACAAAACTTTCCTGTGCGTTTTTCAAAGTGACATAAATGATTGTTAAACACCTTCAGCTTCTCTTTGAGTTATAGAACACGCCCATTTTTTTATTTTAACCCTAGACTACTCTTTCTAATTTTCATATGTAAATGTCCTATTTTGGGGAGTTTTTTTTTTAATGCATTTCTTTTCATTTCATTTCAAGCATTTTGAATGCCATTATAATAATTTCAATTTTGAAAATCATGAGAATATTAAGTAACAACAATAGCAAGTACAAGGAAATTTTATTTGAAATGACATCTTCAGTTGTAAACTAAAATAAAAAAAAAAGAAAACAAAAACAATTGATTATTCTGTGGCCCATAAATTTTTCACCCAACTGCCTCTCAGCCCCTTTTCTCATTATTTCTTCTCACCTTCTTTGTTATTTTTTACATTGATTTTTTTTTATTTTTTTCAATATATTTGATTTATGTTTTACCTTGCATTTAAAATAAAATCTTTGACCTTTTCGAATACAATTTATCTGATCGGTTTACTATCGCTTTTTCATAAATAAATTTTCTGATATTTCTATTACAAATTATTTCAAGCAAAAAAAAAAAAAAAATGAAAAAATAAATGTAAATTTTGTACTCAATTCAATTTTAGAAATTATAATAAGTACAACAATAAGATCAACAGTACAAAGTTCTAAGGAAAATCTCAAAATCTCATAAAACGCTACCAAAATGACTCATCGTGCTGTGAGATAAAAATCCAATATTAGAAATTAAATAAAATGAAATGAGATGAAATAAAATAAAAGCATAAATTTTCTAAGAATATTTAAAACATTTAAATATGCCACAAATAGCTATAAATTATTTACAAATAATATAAATTTATAAATCACTTTCATGAATAAATGTTTGGTTAATTTTAAAAAGAAATAAATAAATAAAAATAAATCAAATATAAAACAAAGCTTAGCATAAAAATATAATAAAATATATAAACAATAAATAGTAAAAATAATGTCAATTAATTGAAATCAATTGCTCCCTTGAAATTGGTTGTTCCTTCTTCTTTTTTTTTTTAATTAACTTAAAAACGCCATTGAGAAGCAAAAAAGATTTTGCAAGCGTTTTAATTTTCCTCAATTTCATTCTAGTGATTTATCTTCCATTATGAAATTAAATTATTAGATTGCCTGAAAAGTTTATATAATTTAAGAAAAGTTCAAAAATTTTGTCATCTTTAAACAACAACAAAATTTTGCCATAGCCTATTTATCTCATTAAGATAACTTTGCCTTAGAAATTTTGTTAATTAATCGCAGTTTTGACTCTAAAATTTGTATACTTTAATTTATGGAAGCAACACGCCCATTTTTTTTTTTTTTTTTTTGTTTTGCACAGATTCTCATATAAGTAAGTAAAATGATATAAATGCTCAACGAAAATTTTTGGAGTCTTGACTGCTGTTTTAGCATGATCCAATTAAAATCCAAGTTAAAATTTCTTATATAAGAACTTTTGATAATTCAATCTCTACTAACAATACTCTTTTACATTTTTAATAATAATTGTAATGATTTGTAAATGAAAACTCGATAGCGCTTTTATTTGATCAATTTTATTCAATTTGCTCGTCAGAATTTTGAATTTTGCTTAAAGTTATGCTCAGTTTATATAAAATTTATTTATGCTAAGTTAAGTTAAATTCATTAAGCCAAACAAATAATAAATAAGATAATTAGAAGGTGTTGGCTAGAAAAAGAAGAAGAAGAAAATAAAAAAAAAGTATCCCTTTAGTTAGAAATAAAATTGGCAAATTGTTCAAACTATAAAAGAAATTCGAAAATAAAAGTACGTTCATCTTTTTCATGTACGTTCTGCTTTCTCTGTTTCACAAATTATGATTTAATAATCTTAATTCTACATGAATGTTTGAGATTTTCTAAAAGTAAAGCAACAAAAGACCTATTAAAAAAAGAAGAAGCAAGAAAGATACACGTATGCAGAAGAAAATAAATGACCAAAAAAAAAAAAAAAAGAAAGAAGAAACCACCCCACTCAAAACGATGGCGCTAACTGCGTCGCTAATAAAATGTTAAAAATTGCATTGCAAATATGCTGATGATGCTCATGATGCTCATGATGCTCATGATGCTCATAATGCTGATAATTCAGATAACATTAGAAAATGTTATTTGCCATCGTCATTGATAACAATGACGATGGGAAATATGCCAAATAATATTTAAAAAAAAAAAACTAAAAAAATAAGAAGAATATTTTGAGACGAAATATTTTTGTTATATTTTTGTACTTTGTTAGTCTTCATTGTTTAGTCTTAAAAACCTCTGACCAATACATTCTTAGTAATTGGAATATCACTTAAAATATTGTGTCGATATTTTTTATATTTCTATTTATTTTACATTATTCGGCATGCCCTCTCTTCCTACTCTTTCAT
Organism: Melophagus ovinus; assembly: GCA_023089585.1. Taxonomy (NCBI): domain Eukaryota; kingdom Metazoa; phylum Arthropoda; class Insecta; order Diptera; family Hippoboscidae; genus Melophagus; species Melophagus ovinus. The sequence continues at coordinate 5,800,511 of JAKKIB010000178.1, forward strand.
GTTAGACATATGTGACAATTATTAAAGTGTCATCATAAAATATTCAGTTTAGTGCTGATTCTTATAGAAGCATTAGTAAATTCATCATCATCATTATCATCATCAACATCATTATCATTAATTGTACAAGTAAAATAATTATAATTGATTGTGAGCGATTATGAAACACCCTACATTGGTTTTGGTGATTTCTAGAAGTGAATACAAAAAAAAAAAAATCGAAAATTTTTTTTTGGCTGGAGGAAATTTCTTATATGGTTTCTCGTATGGTTTTGATGATTTTTTTAAAATTTGGTTCATGTTATTTGCATGGCTCATGTTAATATTCGAGTTTTGTGTATTAAAATAATAAATCTGTTTGTTATTTAATTTAATTGATTAAGTCATTTTTTTAATTAAATAAAACATAATCTACTTTAGATGAAAAGCAATTTTCCCATTAGCAAAGACACAAACCAAAACTAAGCTGTAGCATGCTAGTTATAGCGTAATGGACTAATTTGACTTGAAATTTGATAAAGAAGCAAAAACCAAAAAAAAAAAAAACACCAAGAGAAAAAACAACCAAAAATTGGAAAATGTAAAAAAAAAGTCAAAAGTAAGAAAATAAAAAGCATTGGCCGGCATAAACTCATCAATCAAAACAATACAAAGTCAGGAGAAAAAGAAACATTCATTACAAGTCATTTTTAGTATTGTTTTGATTATTGTTGTTGTAATTGTTGTTGTAATTGTTGTTGGCGTTTTTATTTGTATTTTATTATTATTTAATTTTGTTGTTGTTTTATTTTATTGCCCTCTTTTCTTGATTTGCTATTACTGCTTATAAAATTGACTGGCTAACTGAGTTTATTGGAATATGAAACATTTAATTTCATTTATATGAGAATGGTTGTGTGTTTGTTATGTGTCTCGGTGTGTGTGTATGCATGTGTGTACAATATATTGAATGATGGTTGTTATTGTTATTGTTTGTTTTTGGTTATAAATTTCTCTTTCACTTGTTACGTGAATTGTATTTGCCTGATCTGTCATTTCTCCCTTTTTACTATTGTGCCTGCTCAGCCAGCGTTTGTTAATAACGTGGAAAATCCGCACGTACGCACCCTCACACATCAGCATGCATAAAAATATGTTCACACACTTACATACACTCGCATGCTACTGATCTAATGGCATTTAATGCTTCAAGTGGTTTTTGTGTTCTTTCTTTTTTTTTGTTTTTTTTGTTTTTTTTGTTTTTTTTGTTTTCCGTTTATTTTCTTAATAATGGCATTTTGTTGTTTTTAGTGTATGCCGTGTGATTATTTTTAGCTTATAATTTTTTTTTAAATTTTATTTTTTGTTTTGGTTTTGGTTCTGTTTTCGTTTTTGTTTTTGCCTTTTTCTTTTGGCCAATCTAATGATTCATGCAATTTATCCATTCATAAAATCGTTTTTTGATTTTTGTTTATTACGTAGTTTTTTTTTTTGGATTATTGTTGTTATTGTTGTTTTTTTTTGTTTTTTGCCTAATCATTAAATTAAATGTTGAAAAATATTGACTTGAAACACTTGAAGTTTAAAGCTTAAGCATAAAATAGATGGATAAATGGATGGATGGATGGACAAAATATGGCCAAAATAGAGAATATGTCAACAACAATAATAATAATAATGATAATGATAATAATTATAGTAATAAAAGCAGTAATCAATACACTAAAGTTAATGTTTAATTTATGGATTAACAAAAGCAACAAAAGCAATAATAACAACATTAATAAAAACAACAATAAAAATATAAAAGAAAATGCCAAATGCCAAATGCCAAATGCCAAATGCTAATTCAATCTAAAATCTAACATCATTTAGCCATGGACATTTATTGGTGTTTTGTTTGTATCAGAAACTTCTCAAACAGATATGTTGGACGTGTGTGTGTGTGTGTGTGTATGTGTGTATGTGTGTATGTGTAATATGAAAGTGTAATATTTAAAGTAATTCATTTAACACATTTTTGTTAGTTTCTTTTCTCTTTTATTTTCATTTTTATCGTTTTGATTTTTATGATTATTTATTGTTGCTTTTATTATTATTGCTGCTGCTTATTTTGTTATTGTTGTAATTACTGTTTACTATTACGAAAGTATTTCTACTTTTTATGCACAGTTAATGAAAATTGAAAATTGAAAGGGTAATTTCAAGAGTGAGCGGTTGCAACAACTGTAAAATGCAACATTGTAAATTAAACGCTCAAAAAAAAAAAAAGGTAAAAATTCAAGTGCAAGAACTTTATTTATGTGGCCTGCGAGAAGTAATTTCAAAATTTCAATTTATATGGAACAAATACCATTTTTTCTTCATAGAAATATTTTAAGGACGAGGTTTCATACAACAAAAGAAATCGAAAGTTTCGATTGAATGAAGCTTTGTATGGCAGTACATTGTTCAGTGTATCGGAAATAAAGTGGACTTTCGAAATGAGGCCTTTTTCATTTTAATAAAATTTTTCTTTGGCATAATTAAATCTGCATTTAATGGGCCATCGAAATTTTTCAACCATTACCATCTACCATTTATGAGCAGAGTTTCCAAGGAATGCAAAATATTATTTCATTGCATAAATTTATTGAATAAAATTTGAATTCCATACACACCAAGACTTCCTTTTCAAAGTATCGAGTTCTATCAAAATTTTTGTAATAATAAAACTTTGACTTTTAAATGATTTTAGATAGAGCGACATAAAATATTTAAAGATCAGATTTTTAAGGGCTACCTATAAAGTTTTCGCTTGCTTATATTCTTTACATTTTATCTTAAGACTTTTAAGTGTAAAACCAAAACTGAAAGCTCCCTTTAACGTTCATTCTAAAGAAAAAAATTGTATCACCATTATCAAGTCCATATAAATAAGAATTTTAGATTGAAAAGTCCAAAAAGAAATAAACCAAAATTATGAACAATTGTCACACCAACAATTGAAAGATCTTGGAAGCAAATCGATCAATGTAAATTATGATTTTAAAGGGTTAAATATGGCTTAAATATTTCATAATAAATATAAAGCCCTTACAAAGGCCTTTATATTTATTGCTTTTTAAAATGAACGGTCACAATAACATAAAGTTTGGCAACCACTTAAATAAATGGAAATAATTAAACCCTTAAAAAAAAAAAGGGTGGACAAAGGTAAGCCAAGAAAGTGAAAGAATCTCACCTTTGGTTATATGTATTTATATGTATGTATGTGTGTATGCACTTTATAAAATTCAAGCATGAATGCATGCCTGATTAATTTATTGCAAGGCACAATCAACATGTTAGTTTTCAGTTAAAATTGCAGTAAATTAATGTTGAAAAGCAAACCAAACAAATAAAACAAACAAATCATAAATGGATACATTCACACGTACGCATATATATATTTAGAAATATATTCATAAATTTATAGACTTTTTTTTATTCACTGAATGAAAATTATATTTCCCATTAATAATGTAAAGTTTAACCTTGAAATTTATTGCCATTATTTGCCAACAACAATAACAATAACAATAATAGTTGTAATAATCATAATAATGATAATAATAGCAACAACATTTACGATTAAATTATTATAAATAGAAAGAAAACAAAAAAAAAAAAGAAAAGAATAAAAAATAGCAACAAGAAATCACACAAAAAACTTTAAAATTTCTCAATGAATGAATGAATACATGACATGCAACATTGTTGCTATTGTTATTGCTGCTGCTGGTGCACTAGTTGTTGATTATGATGTTATTGTTATTGTTATTGTTATTTCTGTTGCTTTTCGATAGTGTCATTTTGTTTGCATAAACAAACAGTTAAAAAGGTCATCATTTTCATTTGAGAATGCCAAAAAAAATTCAGTGGTAAAATCTCTTTCTCTATTTATGTCTATGTCTATGCTTATGTTACTCTTTCTTTGCGTCTTTTTCCCCATTATCATAATCATGTATTACTTTACGTTATGTTATGGTACGTTGTGTTACGTTACGTTATGTTACGCTATGTTATGTTATGTTACGCTATGTTACGTTACATTACGTTATATTAATTTATGTTATTTTACGTTACGTTACGTTATGTTACGTTATGTTACGTTATGTTAGGTTATGTTATGTCATGTTATGTTATGTTACTTTATGTTGCGTTACGTTACGTTATGTTATGTTACTTTACGTTACGTTATGTTATGTTACGGTATGTTGCGTTACGTTACGTTATGTTATGTTACTTTACGTTATGTTATGCTATGTTACGTTACATTAGGATTTTATTTTATTGATTTAAAACATTTTCATTCTCTTTTTATTTCTTTCTCTGACGTTCTATCTGGGGCGACTGAAACAGCATCTTAAATTATTCATTGTATTATTTTTATTCATTATAAAACATTTTGATCCATAATGTGTATCGATTTGATAAAAACAACAACAACAAAATTGAAACTCGTTTCTTTTGTACCCTTAATTTCTGTGAATAATAAATATCCGAAATAAATCTACAACAACAGCACAAAAAAAAAACAATTAACAATAACAAGAATAAAAATGATCACTTTTAATCTGAAATTATTGATAAATTTTGTAAAATGAATTTATAAGAAAAATATAATTTTTGAAAGACAACTAATTACATTACGTGACGTTATGTCATGTATTCTAGACGCTACGTTAAATACTTTTACCTTCTCTTTTCGTTTTGAAACATTGCTTTTTCTACCTTTTTATTATTCATTAATCAGATTTTGCTCTATCATCAATTATTTATTAAGATTATTTTACACGTATTAATTATTATCATTAATTTTACTATTATTATTATTATTATTATTATTATTATTATTATTATTGTTATTATTATTGAAGATTTTTATTCTTATTTTAGAAGAGATTTAATGAATAACGCGATCCCCAATTAAATTCCAAATTATTTACGATAAGAGAACAATAACAATAACAACAACAACAACTATAATTAATTTGATACCAATTTTAGTTAAGTGTCGGCGTATTTCCTTTGTTGTTTTTTAAATTTATTATCAATAACTTATGATAACGTCGAATCTAAAATAGGCGCCAAAAAAATCCATAATCGATTTATTGCCGAATATTAAAATAAATACTCTCACTTTGCATGGAAAGCACTAAAAATATTTCAAAAACGACACACACAAATTTTCGTCCGTTTTATGGAGGGAGATTGAAACAATAAATTCTTATAGTCCCAATTTTTGACAAATGTTTGCTACGCCAAAATACTACTTTTTAAAAAAGACTTTTGAAAGCGTTATATTAAAAGTATTGTAAATTTTTTACATGTTTATGTTGTTGATGTTTATTCCCAGATTATGCTCAATTGATCCCCAAAGGTAATTGATCAAAAAGTGCGATAATAGAAATATGAGCAAACGATCTATTTAATTTGTGAATACTGGACAGTTCTTTATAATAAAAGCCCAGTTTTAAACGATACTAATAAGCACTTCCAGGAAAAGCAAACTGATTAGTAAAAGTAAATTCTGAATTATGCTTTCTATGGGAATCAACGAACAAAAAAACCTTCCTTTATAAAACCGATTCCAAATTTTACATTTATTTTGCCTGCCTTTCTTTTTAATAATTTTTAATTTTTAACAGTATGGTGCTTAATGTCTAAATGATACCTAATTATCGGTGTCCGTCCGTTTTTACCTTCCATTACGCATTCAAAGGCCCTTATTATTGTGAAATGCCAATGTATGTAAATGAACAAGAAATAATTATTGATATAAACAACTGAAGAATGAAATCTGACAAAAAAAAATTAATAACTTTCTCTTGCTCCAGGTGAGGCTCGAACTCACAACCCCGGCATCGCTCACACAAGTTACTGATTATAAGTACCGTGCGCTAACCAATTGCGCCACTGGAGCTCTTGCTGATTTCTTGTCAAATATTCTACATATATTCAGTTAGCTAATCTCAACAACAACTTTTATTTACAACTGTGTAATCTTCATTAACTACATACGCACATATATAATTTACAATTATTCTATGTATAAATAATCATGTAATGAATCATATAAAATTGTAATGAAATAATAATAAAATATTTTATTAGAACTTATACACAGTGAATACTTGAATTGAAAATTATTTAAGTACGCCTCAGCTAAAAAGCCCCAAAACTGTAACTAAAATTAAGTCTTTTGATTTGATATTTGATAGAAATGTTCGATTTGTAAAAATCCACTAAACCTTACATTCTTCCATTACTAAAAATCTTAAGGGAAAGTATTTGGAAATCAACCAGCTTAGCGAGCTTATAGAGAACACGCTGTATAAACTAGCACTATAAAATGATTATAATACTGAAATGTATTTGTATTTGTATTTTTATGTTTACTAAAAGAATCGCTGAAGGAATTATCTCATTTGCTATTTCAATGCTACGACTATTCTACATATTTTTCATTTTTGGAGGATTTTATATGATATTCAATTGGAATGTTTTGGAAGAAATTTCTCTTGGGAAATGTAAATCTTTCACGTACATTAAAATTTTGTATTTTTTTAGCTGATACAATTTAGCTAAAAGAATAAAAAAAAATTACTTTAATTAGAATTGCGCCTTGGAATAATAATGTTTAGAGTCCAATGAAGGAACTGAAGGGTACAATTATTCCATATAAAAAAGAACTCAGTGAGTGCTTCTTTTTAAATTTCCATTCGTAAAATTTAATAAAAATTATTTGTAAATTGGACTGTTTTGGATTGTTTTAACAATTTGTTAACTAAAATAAATAAAAAAGCATTGAACTATATGAAATTTGTAGTAAAGTGCTTAAAATCCACCTTGTATCTTATGTTATGTTATGTCAAGGATGCTTAGTGGTCATATTTGATTCATTAGCCGATTTTATCTAAGCACAATTTCATTTGCTAACCCGTAAGTGCTTTCCCAAGAAGCTTCAATAAGGAAGTTGACTAAATACAGGCGCAATATGTGATTGCACCAGATGCTCCATGCAGTACACTTTAAATCTTTAAGTTATAATTATAAACCCTTAAAAAATAAAACAGATGTTGCTCTCTTTATATTCCTTTAATTAAATTCTATAAATTCTTTAATGAAAATCAATAAATTCTTTGGAGAATGAAAATAAATGAATGAATGAACAATAGAAATAAATTAATAATAAAATTAATAAATTATGTGAAAATTTTGTACGAAGCAGCTTAAAGAAGAAAATTTTTTAAGAAATATAATTTTATTTTAATTCTTTCAGACCTTTAATTAGTATCAAATGAAAAAAAGAGATGCTCAGTATTATTATTTATTTCTTTTCTTATTAAAATAAAATCAAATTACGAAACGATGAAAAAATTTATGATATTTATTATTTATTATTTTTCTAAAGGTCTAGCCACAAGCCATTCCATATTATGAATGAACTTTCAATCTCTCTCTAATTAAGACACTAATTTGTATTCAACAAGCCATCACTAGTCATTATAATCCAAAATTTAATTTCATTTCATTAAGTTTCATTACGTTTCACCCTTTGCTATGTGGTAGGTGAAACATTCAACTTTGACACCCACATGACAAGTGGCAGCAAACTACACTATGAAGCACGTACAATTCACTGAAGCGTGTTGTTATGTTAATACAATATATAACCTTACTTTTCCTTTTTTTTCTTAATTGTACCCCTTAAAAAAATTGAAATTGTTAGAATAAAGAGGGTAACGTAGAATGACAACGAATCGAACGAATGGAATTGGAGTTGCCAGAGCGAATGGTATTGGAAATACCCTAAAATATTCGTTACTTACAATTACACTATTTAGATTATTAATTTAAAGACATAGGGGAAAAAAGAAGGATCTGAAAACTTTTTTGTATAGCTCGGATTGGAATTGTAATCGCCAAAGACAAATCTATTTGACTTATTAGCCTCGGTCTTCTTATTCTCTTTTTAAATGTTTTAAAATAAATGTAAGTCATTCGCGCCAAGTTTTCCGCAATAATTTTTGATCCAACTTACTTTAAAGCTCAAAATTAAAATTAAGAATTATCGATTATCTAAAGTTATTTAAAATTTGTCTATCAGTAATATTGATGTAAATATTTTACATTCTTAACAATTTCTTTAGTATTTTAGATAAATTACTCTTCTTCCCAAATTCAAAAATTTCTTTCAAATTATTTCGAAATGATTTCAATAATGAAACATTTAAATTCATATTTTATTAAGTGAAATTTCTTGCAATTTATTAAGCATTTTTTTCAAATTTTTGTAGAAAACATCTGAATTATTATAAGTTCTATAATTTATATTGGATATTATTGGCAGAAACAAATATGGTCACTTCTATGTAATGATTCCTTTTATATTCCAAAATAGATTAAAAGTTGTCTTACCCTCTCCTTTTATCCACTTTCTTTTCGCAATTCTGTGATGATGCAGTTTTTTCTAATTTTGTCTATTTTGCTTACGGCTTTTGTTTTGTACAATTAATTGGAATGCGTGAAAGTAATTAGATAAAAAATTAATTAACTATATGAATTTCTTTGCAAATTTAATTACAAGACAACCTTATCTTTATCTTTCTCTCTCTTTCTTACTCACAATTCATATCTTCAACTTTCTTATGCCAACAAATTAAATAGAAGTATTTTTTTCCATTTATGTTCTTTTCTCTGAATCTTAATTGAACTTAATAAAATTTAGGTGGCTAACGAACAATTTCTAATGTTCATTCCAGATTAGAATAAATAGATAAACCTAAAAGAGAAATTACAAGAAAAGAATCCATAACAACAACAAGCAAAAAAATTGTAATCGACTAAGGCCAAATTTTCGTAGCTCACCCACCATTCAGATATTGTTTAGCATTTTATGGTACAGACAGATAATTTGAAGTTGTATGCACTTTGTAGAAAAGCGGTCTTAATATTTTTGGATAATTTTACCTTTCTATCTGTTTCAGTTTTAGTTTACAAGTTGTGAGGGAAAAATGCAAAATTTTGATGTTCTTTGATGTTCAAATTTTTGTTCCGCTGTGGGCATGTCCTTCCAACGATTTGGCCCATTTTCAATCATAACCAACATACATAAACTTGCCATGTTTCTGCCAAACTTTAACTTAATATCTTAAGTTTTACAACCAGGAGACGGTTCATAACACATGGACAGACGGAAAGACAAACAGATATATCTAAATCGATTAAGAATTTAAAGTTGATCTTGAATACATGGAGCCTTTATAAAGTCTTGAATGCTTGCTTTTGGGCTTTACAAACATGATGATAAAATGAGTATGATCTTAATTTTTGGGTAGTGGGTATAAAAAGAAATTATCTAAAAAGTACAAATAAAAGTCTAGTAAAAAATTGGTTGATTGAACTTTTATCGAAAATCATTAATGTTAGTGAAAAAATTTATTTTAGAATTTAGTATTTTAACAACAATAAGATGAAGAAGAAGAATAAGAAAGTGATAAGTAAGTAAGAGTAAGGTGAAATTTATTTGTATTTACCTCTCATTGATTCGCTCTCATTCAGTTACTTAATCAGTAATGAAATATAAACAAAGAGAATAAGAATAAGAATAAGAGCGAACAAGATTTTATGGGAGAGTACAAATTTCTTACTCTAATTATATATTCATATTGTCATATAGTGTTTGTAAAATTACATCATTGACCCGGAAGAGAAAGTGAAATGTAAAATAATGTTGACAGAAATTATAAATTTCTTTTTTATTATTTAAGCTAAACCAAAAAAAAAAAAAAACGAGATGAAGAATCTTTTATAATTTATATGCGTGCGTGGGCTTTTTTCACAACATATAAATGCAAATTTTTTTTTTTCATTATTGAGGTTGTTTCAATTTACATTTGAACATCATACCTGGCATGTAAAATGACGATACAATGAGAAATAGAATAAAATGTCTGAGAATATTTGTTGCGAGACAGCATCATTTAATAAATGAAAAAGTTAAAATTCGTCGGAACTAAAAAGTCATGAAATTAGTCAAATATTCGCAAAGTGTGAAAGAAGTAAATCTAAGTACGAGATCTAAGTATTTCGAATTTTTTAATTTACCATCTTAATATGCTAAATTGTATCAATTTTCTACAAAAAATATCCATCAAAAATTATCATTAACCTTTTATTCGAATAACACGGGTAATAATCGTAAAAATTCTCCACTATTGGCTTTTTAATTTCAATATTTCCTCGAAGTAAAAAAAGAAGCCTATTTTGCCTCAGAGAAACTTGGTCATTGTGTTATACCTTATCCACGGAATTTTCACTTTAATTTAATGAAACATATAATTTCCTTTTAATTAAATTATCAAACCTCATTCTCTTTTCCTCACTTCCTCTCTTCCTCTCATTCTATACTTTTCTATTAATTATATTATTGAACGATAATTGATATTAATAGTTATTGATATGTTAAATTAATAAAATAATTAAAATAAAATGATAACGTACTTTTTTTTTAATAAAAAATTTCATTAAGAAAAAAAATTAAACAGCGTTAGGTAAGTAATTTAATTAGAAACAATTAAGGCCATCCTGTCATACACACCTTTTATTCTATTTTATATTATTCAATCTTTTTTTTATTACATTCTCAATTTCATTTCTAACATTAATCGGATATTAAACATATTTTTTTTTAAATCAAATTAGCATCTCAAATCTGAAATATAGGTGTGTATTATGTAACCGGTTGAATTTACAATGCCAAAACAAAAATAATTATATCTTCGCGTATTCCATTTCAAGTTCTAAATAAAAAATTGCCTGATAAAAAATTTATCAGGGCATTTGAGGCAATAAGGAAAATACGCATTGAAATACTACAAGGGATATAAAATTTTAACTTTTTCTTCATACACTTCATACATAGATATCAGTTAATATGCCAAGCATAGAAATTTGGATTAGGCAAACAATCGTTCTGAATAAATCATACAAAAAAATAGAAATCATGAATTGGCCAAAATTGATTGAGAACTTGTTTCTAATAAGAGAGTAAACATAAATTGTTGTTAATTCTCTTACAAACTATTTCATGAAATAAACCTGGCCATTAACAATTAGCTGATTTTTGGTCGTTAAAAAACCAAAAAAAAAAAATAAAATAAAATAAAATAAAATAAAACTCACAAAAAATATCCGCTTTTATTAAAACGTTTTTAACGTTGAAAAAAGATGTAAATTAGAGAAATTAAATTTAACTCTTTATTGACTTTCATTATCTCAAATCTCAAATGTATTATGATAAAATTGAAAAATAATAAATCGATAGCCTTGAAAATTACAATAAAATTTGCAGATGAATAATTTAAGAAATTTTTTTTTTTAAGAAAACTTTTTTTTAATGTATTTAATTAAATTAAATATTATCTATGGCCATATGACATTATATTCATTTCTTCTTCTTTTTTCTTCATTAATAGCCTGTTGGGTAAATTATTACTTTAAATTTTTCTTTCTTGGAGAAACATTAAAGATTCACAAAATAATTGAGTTTCATTGGTTTCTCTTAATTTAGATATTTTAGATTTTTCTTTACTAATTTTAACTTGCGCTGCATTAAGGCGCTACCTTAATTTTATTTCCTTTTATTTATTAGGATGGAAATATATATATTTTATCATTATATTCGTAATCTCCCCAAAAAAAAAAAAATATCCCAATAGGCCCAACGAAGTTTATGTATCTTTGATCAGCATCAAAACCTCAAATGATTTAGATATGTTCACATGCTCGTCTTGCCATTTGCCCATGTATTGTTAGCAATTTCCAAGTCACAAAGGAAGAGATATTGAATTCAAATTTGGTAGTTTTTTGTTCCTCATCTGACAATTGCACAAAATAGAGAGCTGAGTTATCGTATAAAAAATAAGTACGTTTTCTAGTTCTTACTGAAAGGTTGAATAAGGCTTTGAATCGTAATATCTTGATGTATGAGTAGGTGGTGGGTATTTAAGATTTGGCCCCAAGACATATACAATTTTCTCATTAATTTTTATGTCATGTAATTTTGTCAAACTTACATTTGTCATTTTGCTTCTACGTCCACTAAAATTACCGTACTTTAGTAACTCTTATCCAAATTTTTAAAAAATAGTTTTGGTATTACCTATGGTCTTCCTGATTAAAATTTCTTCTCCGTGTGTTTTTTTTTTTTCTATTTGAAACAAAATTTTGACTGAATGCATTGTTTTTTTACATTTGATTTTTAAAGAGTACCAACTTAAAAATATTTCCTATAGTTAGGCATATACTTAACCGAAATTTTCAATTTCTCTATAATCAATCGAACTTTTCATAAGCAAATTTTATTTCATCAAAATGAATTATCAATAAATGTAAAATTTTAATTTGGCATTATATCTGAAAAAATGCACTTTTGATTAAATGTTCGAAGAGATATGAGTTTTCAAATATAAAATTATTATAACACTCTCATTCATTTAATATTATTTCATATTGATTTAATGTTGATTTGAATATAATAACGGAACATCAAAACAAACAGTCTACTTAACTTACATAACTCACTAAACCGTTTGCAACAATAAAATAAATAACTCACATTTTACATGATCTGATATAATAATTATTTATATTGTGTCATTATAATATAAATGTTAAATGTGAATATACATAATTAAATTGAAATTCCTATTGTATAAACTAAATGTAAAAAAAAAAAATATAAAAAAATAAATTAAGGCACAATATAAAATAAAAAACTTGTTTTAAAATTACGTTCGTTATGTGATCAGACATAAATAAAGCCTAAAATTATTTCAATAAACAAAATTTCAATTATATTATAAAATTATAATCTTTTAAGGCTCTTTTTTGCTTTAAGTCTTTTTATTTATGTATGAACGGCTACACAATGTACAATAAATAAATAAAAAAATAAATAAAGAAAAATGAAATGAAAATGAAATGAAATGAAATGAAAAAATCTCATCGAAATTTATGTACTAAAATAAAAGTGAGAGGCTTAATAGGCCTTCACATTCATATTCAGTTATTTGTATTGTTTAAATCATTAAACCATACACACCTTAATGGAAATAATGGAAATAATGGAAATTCATGATGTATTTCAATGCATTGTAGTAAAATTGTTAAAATTTGGCTTCCGAGAAAAATTTTATGCATAGCAATTTAACTTGATCATAAATATTGAAATTCTTCAATTCTGTAAAATTGTTAAAAATTTCCGTATCACTTAGTTTATATAATCAATTAAGTTCCTGTATAAATTCTTAATTAATTCTTCTGATTTTTTAATGTAAATTGTATGCCATCAAATAGCTGCTTATCAAGTTCCTAAATGGAAGCCTAAATAACAATTAATTAAAATGATATTTTTGTAAAAGAAATATTCTAATAAATTTCTGTTTCATATCGAAACAAATAAGCCAAATTTATTTTATTTAAACGGCTTCAATCTTAAATCATGAAAGTCATGAAAGTCATTGTCATTCTTGATGGACAACTGAATTTGTAAAATATCAATTTTTCATAAAATTTACGCTTTAAATTATTTCAATTGAATTTTTCTTGTGACAAATCGTTGCTTAACGTGATTTATCCAGTGATTATTTGCTTTTAAGAATACTTCTTCTTTTTTTTTTTTTTAACAAATATAAGAGAATTCCCAATGAAAGTGATATCACAAAAATCTATATAAATTGAAAAATTGGTTATGGGCCATTTTAAAATGGCCACTCTCATTTCATTCGTTAAAAAGTTTGCTTTTATTCAGATCTTATCAAAACTAAATAAAAATGAATTTATTGTGACATAAATGTAAATCTCGAAATATAAATTTAAATTCATGTAAAATTTAAGCCAATATATCTATTATAAAAAATCAATTCCCATTATTATATAATAAAAATATTTCTATCATTGTTATTGTAGTAATTGACTACAGAAAATTGCCTCATCGACTCATTGCCGCAACGTCTCCTTCAAGAAGCATGTTAAACTTTTAAATAATTTTCTTTTTAGTATTTAAATGAAACTTTTATAGTTCGATTATTTATCTACTTTATTTGGTTTTTTACACATAACCAATTCTATGCCTATATGTATGTGCATATGTATATGTGTGTGTGTGTAAGTGTGTGTGTGTATATCTATAAATGTATACAAGCTGAGATTTATCCATCAAAAAAAAAAAAAAAAAAGAAAACGACGAACTTGAAGTTTTCTCTTATTTATATGGGAATTTATCTTAAAATAATTGCCCGCTTTTATTGTTGATAATATTGCGGTTATTATTATTTGTTATTGTTATTGTTGTTATTATTATTATTGTTGTTGTTGTTGTTTAGTAATCACTGTCACTAATCAATGATTATTATTATTATTTTTTATTGTTATTGTTATTTTTATTGTTATTGCTATCATCACTATTCAATTAATTGGGAAATTAATTATTTTATTATTGAATAATGCGCATCACAAGCATCATTGTCATTGTCATCATCATCATGTTCGATTAACATGAAATTCGATTCGATGATTTTTTTTTAATATTATTATTAAATAAATAATGGCAGTAATTTTTATTATTTTTGTTATTGACTTTTTGTTGCTGTGAAACTTTGTAAACTTAATTAGTCTGCGATATTGCTGTAGAAAATGGAATTTAAAAAAAAAAGCGTTCAATATCGAAATGAATTTTAACTTTTGAAACTTTTTAATTTGAAACTCTAATAAATCATTTGGCTTTTTTTTTTATTATAAATGCAATAAAGTCTTTTCTAAAATGATGTTTTATAAAAAGGAAAAACAGGAAGCACAATAAAAGATGCCTTTGAAAAAGTATCGGAAATGAAACTTTTAATCTTTAAACTTTATACAAATGCATTCTTAAATATTTGACATAACTCTCAAATAACTTTTTAAATTGATAAAAGAATCCTTTAAAAATAAAATCAATAATTATTTTATGAATATATAAGAAAATTCCAATCGCGCCTTATTCAAAATGAAATAATCGTAAAAAAAAATTAAAACTCCATAAAATTCGTTTTAATCACACTTGAGAGATTTTTGTGACAATCATTCTTTATTCTTTAATGCATCATAAAAATGAATTCACAGAATAAATATATTTCTTTAAAATGTTCAATGTGGATCTTAATATTATAAAATTTTCTTAGAATTATTGATAGAAATTTTGGGGTTAAAATCGCATAAACTTTTGTCGGTTTATTTATTTTTTTTCGGCAAATGGCATTATTGAAGCCATATTAGTAATACGATCATTGCTATGATTCTACAATGAAGTAAAATATAACAGGGATGGCCAATCTGTTATATGTAAAATAATTAAGTAAAGTAAGATGGAGATGGATCTAATTCAAATAAATTTTGCAGCAAATCCAAAAATAAAAGGGAACAAATTAACATTTCAAAGGCTTGACGAAATTATAAACCAAATAGCAGACCTTAAAGTCTCTTTAAAGTGATCAATGTAATTGTGAAATGAAGGATGACATTTGATATGGAGAAAAGTCTACAGTAGCTCTCTCATGAAATTAAATAATTCTAAAAGAGTTGAAAGTATTACACCTTCATCTGAGATCTGAGATAAAATGATTTATGAAAACACTTTTCCTCATCAATTAAATTTTGGAAAAGTACCCGTTATGTCTACATGACAAATTTAGCAATTCACTTAAAATGTAACTTTCATTCACTTATATTAAGATAACAATCCATCAAAGTTACATGATATTGAACCATCCCTGATGTGTAACCTACTTCTAATGGACGTTATGAATTCATGTTTTGCTGAAAATGAAAAGTCTCACATAAATAATAAAAAAACGCAAAGACATTGAATTATTGTTGCTATTGTTGATTTTCATGTTTCATATCCACTTCTCTTGTAATTGTCATCTATTATTTATCCATTCATTATTATTATTATAAAAAAAATTTTTTCCACATCTAAAAAGCAAACCAAAATGCAAACAAATAAAAAAAGTTGATATTTTTTTTTGTTCTTTTTTGCTTTTTACATATGTCGTCATCATACATTTAGATGCATACACACACACACATATATATATATATATATATATAAACATATACATGTATACATGGTAATTTATGCCTATGCATATGTATTTTGAAATTTTATTGTATTGTTAATGATAAATAACTTGATGCGGGTCATTAATGTGGCAACAACATTAAAACGAATATCAAAGAATTTGGAAAAAAAAATGTTTATTTAATTTTCTTTGCTTGTTTGTTTATACCCAAAAAAATAAAAAAAAAAAAAAGAAAAAAAAGTATGCCACCAGCACCGCCACAATTTTCATCATCATCAACGCAAGAACCATCATCATCATCACACTTCTTGCTGATACTGGAATTCTATTTTGTAACGTAAACCATTTAGCCATTTAGCCATTTAGCCATTTAGTCATTTAATTATTTAGAGCGTAATGCAATGATTTTGAAAAATCTAAAACTCTTTGATAGAGATCTAACATTTTATTGTACCCATCCATTTCAAAACATTCTGGTTCGCTTGCCAGCCTTTCTTAAACTCAGTCCACATGTATTTTCTTTCCACTTTATGTTTATCCAACTCAAAAAGCGAGACTGCATAAAGGAAATTGTACATTTCCTCTGTAATACAATTTCGTATTATTAATTAATGGATTAGACAGGTCTATTCTTTTATAATGATGATGGATGGCCACATGATGGATTTTGTACATTTTTTCAAAATTAATATTCATCTTCCCGATACTCTACAGCTAAATGAAACGCGCCTGCAAAAGTACAGTATGTTTCAGTCGTTCTGAATCTACCAAATTATTACTTGCTCAATAAAACAAATTTACATCGATAATAAATTATTATTATGATTGCTTTGTGTTATATGAAATTCTTAAAAATATTATTAGTCATCCAAAAACCAATGAAAAGCGGATTTGCTAGATTTTTACTTATTTTTTTTAAACAAGAATGAAGGAAATTTTCTTAATAAGGAAGGTTAATATTATTAAAAGTCATATGAAAACAACTCAAGCGCAGAAGCAACATGTGTGAATAATTGAACATAATTTTATTTAATATGCACAAGATCCGCTTCACATAAAAATTCTATATCAATTATAAGGGAAAAATTAATACAAAACAGAGTTGAGCTTGATATGCAATAAAATGCCACGATGCCGTGCTATGTCCTTACGCCGAAAATTGCTTTGAATAAAGAAAATTGTTAAGGGATTCTGTTCCATGCATAACTTCATACAAAACTCTGGTTACATATAAATAAATTTAAAAAAAAAAAAAAATCGTCCATAACCATAATAAATTTGAGACTTTCTTTTCATTGCTTATCTTTCAGAAAATGGCTCTTCAAACTGAAAACATTGTATTATAATTACATTATTCTTATTGGTTTGGCCATTTATTAAGGCATTCGATATGAAATAGATAGTCCTGGCGTCCAACTAAAGAAATCTCGAAAAAAAAAATGGTTTATGTAATAATTTTGTTATTCCATTTTGTCATAAATTTTTTGAAACAGGGCTTTAGATTTCTAATGTAAAGTAGCTGCAAAATTGAAAAATTATCAATACAAATTATTTAGAAATTAGCATATTTCAGATATTTGGAGGCACCTTCTTTATTCATTTGAAGGCGTACTTTCTTTCTTTCTTTAAAGATTTTAGATTTAGATTTTCTTTGATATTTACATAGCAATGTTATGCTGATGGAAAAATCCATAAAATAAATGATCATATTGATCGAATGTATTCATTGCATTTAATTATAAAATGATTCATATCACACTAATAAATTGTTAACTTAATTTATTCCACAAGTTGTTTCAATATAAGACAAATTTTTCTTTTTGACAATTTATCAATAAAAATTAATTTTTATCTATTACAATGTATCAGTCAAATAGTATGAAATAAAATCAACAGAAAAAAAATGATAGAATTTTATGGTCACTTAAGAGACTATAAGAAAAAAAAAATCACTTTCGATTTGCTATAAATCTATAATTTTTATATATTTTACACACTTTTGATTTATTTCCCAATTTTACAATGAAGCGAAATTATGCCATATAGTAAAATTTATATGGCACGCCCATTACTTTTTATCAAACAAAATGTGCTCAGTTATAACATTTTAAATGTACTTGTACTTTTTGAAACGAATGAACAACACCAAGCTAATGCGGTTTAAAGGAGGATTACGCCGAGATAAAAAGTCGAATTGTGCCCTACTTTTAGAATCAAGCGTTATTTTGTATAAAATTTGACCAAATAATTCTAAGGTTTAAACTTGAAACAGAAAACTAAATTTATTGGACTCTTTTGCAAATAACGGCAAATTACTTAAATTATATAAATTTTGCCCACTTCATCTACTTGACTATTTAAATGAGGGACTTGAAATAGTAATTATTAAATATATTTATTAGACGGTCTCGATCGACTTTATCTGTATTATTTATTTCTAGTGTACAAAAGTTGACAATTTTTATTAATAATCATGCTTTTGTAGAATGTTTATATAATGAAAAAAAAAGAAAAAAAAAAAAAAAGAAAAAAAAATGTTAAAAAAAAAAAATTGAAAATAATTATGACAACGACAACACGATTTATATATAAAAACAAAAATGATTTACTTACTGTTATCTGTCATCACGAGTGTTGCGCCCTTTTCTATTTACACTTGTAATATAATTTTCACAATTTCTATTTTCTACGTTTCACAATTCTGGTTTTTACCAGTTCCATAATCATAAAGTGTACAGTTAATTCATTCAATAATAATTATTATAATTATAATAATAAAAATAAAAATAAAACTAAAGAGTTTAGTAATTAATTCACCATCTCAATCTCAGAGAGGAGAATGAAAATTATTAATAATTATATAAATAAATTTTCCAATAATTTTATATATAAGTAATAAACAACAAATATAATAAAATTAATAAATAATTTTTACAAATGATTATGAATAAATTGTATATTTAAATAATGCAAATAATCCAGTATTTTAATATATTTATCCATGGAGAATTTTAGCTCGCAATCAATTGTTAAATTGATAAAAAAAAAAAACCCCCTAAGGGATATCTTTCAGTCTATCTAAAATAATTGTCGAATTGACAGCTTAAAAATTTGTTGCCATTTTAAGATAGAAACTCTTGGTTGTTGTTTAAGCCAATTTTTTTTTTATTTTTTTTTTTTTTTGGAAATAACCATCCAAATTGATAATTCTCTCAGCTTATTTGATAATATTTTGCAAATTTTGTAACTTAGAGAGATACGTAAAATAATGCGTACGAATGCAAGTATTAGAAAGAGGTTAAAATACACCCAGATATTTCAGTTGTTCATTCATTCATTTCAAATGGCTTGTACTTAATTAAATTGTGATCTTGTCATTTATTTAATCATGTAGTCCATTACTTGATGACCTTTAAAATCGTTATTATATTCTAATATAAAGTGGGCCCTATATTTGATGAAACATTTTTAACACTTTCATGATTTTCTCTTTTTATTCAATGTCTAAATATGGAAATAAGAAATTTATACCATATTTATAATCGTATGCAGTACCAAAGGATTTATTGATCTGTTGAAAGTCATACTCAGCTCTATTGATATTTATATCTAATTTATAGGCTTTAGGTTGACAAATTTTTACAGAATCAATGTTTTCTATTTATTGAGACAATTAAATTTGGTACTTTTTTTTATAATCCACAATGAAAGCTATCGAGACCTTTTAAGGGCCTTAGCTAGCATTGTTTGAAATTTGAAAAAATTTTTTATATTCTTTTTAAGAATTCGCGTTAATTTGCTAGTAGCGCTCTCATAGAGAAATGGCTTTTAAATTCCGGTAAAATAATCCATAAATAAATATTACCGCTATGTGATAACGGTAACTACATTAACTATACATAACAGACTAAGTCAGGTATATAGAAAAAATTTATAGGAAGATAGAAATAGAAAAATATAGATTTAGAGAAAACGAGGGAAACAGTCTAAATGAAAAATAACTTGTAAGTTAAGTCAAAAACAAAAAATCAAATTTTTGTAATAAATAAATAAATAATAAATAAAACATATATACATATAAAACATATATAAATGGAAAACAAAAAAGGAAATGATTATTATTTTATTGTACATATTAGCCAGGGGGCTTGGCAAATACTCACAAAAAGTTCATACAATTTTTTATAATCGCTCGCAGCCAATTACTATATCACTCTGATGCAGTGGGTTCTATGTATAGCTACAAAAATATATTTAATATTTCTGGTATATACGTATTAAATTATTATTTATTTATATATAAATTTTTACATATAACATGCATTTCTTTCAATGCCCGTCAAAATTCAGAAATATGACTATTTCAAAATATCTGCAGGACTCAATAAATTTTGTAAATTTTTTACAAATCATACATTAAATTTTGTATACACTTTCTAAACGGATAATTCTATATCGATCCAGTCACAAATATTCTGAATCGAAATTATAATTAAATGATAGACCTCAAGTTCTAAGTCAAACTAGTCCGCTTTATACATATTAGATTTATATACTTAACATTCTAAATATCTCTAAAATAATAATTTTTTCATTTTTATTGTCATCTGTTGCTAACATTTTACCATTTGAGAGAAATATTATCCGCAAAATATGATGGATACATTAAAATTTATGAAATATAGAATGATTGAACTGTAGAAAGTTTAGACTGAAAGTGTAAACGATTCATGTCACGAATGTTTCATTAATTTTTATACATCTCTGTCCGTCCGTCTGTCTGTTTCTTGTCAGCTATGTAAACTTTTTATCAAAATAAATGGCAAATGGTGGCAATTTAAAAACTATTTAAATAAAATTTGATACGCCGGCGTCGTTTAGCTCAAATATGTCTGGGTATAATTTTTGTTAAAATTTGACAACTATTACAAGCACGTCTTGTACAAGACCTATTTTGCAAAGGATATTTTTGTGTATTTTTTTTTTTTTAAATCATGTAGGGTATTCATAAGTCAGTACCTACCGAATATAACTTACGCACTTATTTTTATTTTTCAATTATTTTTTCTACTCTATTTTTGTATTTTCATGAAACAATTTCATGTTTGTGGCACAAATTTTAATGTCAATGTTTTTTATGATATAAAATTGAAGTTGTGATATCAAATGTAATCAAATTGTGATAACATGTTCAGCATATCAAGGGTCTTCGATTATTTAAATACATTTATATAAATTATAGTAAATTATTATTACCGAAAAAGCAAATGGAAGACAGACACATTAATTGAAATTTTAAATTTTGGGTAAAAAAAAACCAAAAGTAAAACCTTTGACACAATTCAGTAATAAAAAGTTCCCTGAATTTGTTTTTATTTTTTTTTTTTTTTTTAGGTAAACATTTTTGTTTAGGTAAACGTTATAATGATGTAAATTAAATGTAAATGAAGTGTAAGTTATTTTGCATTCATCAGTTATCACATACTGCACTACAGAAATTAATATGCTAAATAAATTGATATGGCAGCACAATTAAAATAAAACTTTCAACAAAACAGTATCATTTAAAACTATTGCTGTGACTTTCTATTAGGGTCGCATAAAAAATTTATGCGATAACATTTTCTAAATACGTTTAGGCTTATTTGTTCGTCTATTTATATGTAAAATTTCCCTCAGATTAGTCCAATTCCTTTTTTAAATACTCTATGAATTTTTAGAAATGGTTTTTTTGAAAAAAAAAAATTACCGCTTCATTTTATAATTTTTATTCATATTATTCATTCATATTAAGTGTTGTAAGGTATTTAATAGGCGACTTGTTGCATATTTAATAGGCAAATATTTTTTATTTTACTTTTTATACGCAATAAATCACATGTAATTTTATTTACTTTATTCGCTTGTCATTGAACACACGTGGAATGTATTTGATAATTAAATTGATCTTTACATTTTTCCCATACTTCTATTGCTCTAGACCTTTTTCTTTTTTCAATAAACCACCACAATTGACCTTGTTTCATAAATAATAAAAAAAAAAACAATAATAATACAACAAAATAAAATAAAATTGCTCAATTCTTTGCTCCTTTTACTTGGGTGTATCCAACGAAAACTGTACATTGTTTACATTTACATTTACATTTATACATTTACATTTATATAAATAAATTCAACTAGAAAATACATTAAGAATTTCAAATTCCTTTGTATTAAGTTTTAAAATAAACAGCAAGAGAAACGAAATTGGAGCATTTTAGAAATATTTATCCAATTTTTAGAATGCCTCTGAAGAGATTCGTTTTTATATCATTTTATATATCACCCTGTATAATGGGGAGTTTATTCATTTTGTCATTGTGTTTGTAACAGGCAAATTAAGCTTCGAAAATTTTATAAAATGTATACATTTTTGATCACCATCAAATTCTAAATTGATTTAGATATGTATGTCTGTTTGTGTGTTGTTAACATTCTCCCACTGGTTCAAGATAAAAATATCGAAGGCCTTATTTTTAAAGGAGTGATGAATTTGAAATTTACTTTAATTTATGCCTTCATCAGCAAAAGTGCAACTACAAAAAATTTATATAATTTTTATTAGAAATTTGCTTGAATAGAAAAAGAAAATTGTGAAAGAAAATTATGAAAAATTGTCGCAAACCTAGAAGTTCATATTCATGTCAGCATTTAACGATTTCCAAGATATTGGCAAATGCCAAAAAAGTAGATGTTTCAAAAGTGCCTTGAAGTTACAAAATTTCAATTTAATCATAGTTAGCTTAGCTCAAGTGATAAAAAATACCATTAAAACTACAAAAAAAAAGACAAAAAAATCGTAACAATAATATTTCGTTTTTTCTGAACATATTTTTCTTTTGTTTGTTTTAGTTTTTGTCGCTTTTCCACAAGAAAAAAAGTATGGCGAATTGCAAACGTTTGCGTGATAAATTTATTATTCTCTAACATTTCTCTCTTTTTGTATCTCTGCTTATATTATAGTGATAGAGAGTGAAGAATTATTTATAAAGTGAAAAAAATGACTTAATTTTCAAAGAACGAATATGTAAACTTCAAAAAAGTTTCTTTCTAACAATAACAACAATAAAATATAGTTGAATAAATTCTTATAATTGAATATTGTTTTCCCTTGTATATTGTTTTCTCTCTCCACACTCTCTCTTTTTCAATCTTCTCTGCGTAAAATATAGAAAATATAATACGCAGAAATCAACTAAGAAGAAGAAATGTAAAGACTAAATAAATATAAATGGGATGACATTTTAAAACAAATGCTGCAGACGGACGCATAAATATATAAATACAAATATGTTGACCATTAAAAATACATGCAAGTATATAATAATGTAATAACGCTTGCCAGAAGCACAAAGAGCATCTGATTTACTCCATTCGCAATGGCTGGCAGAATAATAAGAATGACTACCTAACTGATGGCTAACACATTCTTGAATTAATTCTATTTTAATACATATAAATACATGTACATACATATACACCTGCATATATATTTGTTTATATGTATTATATTAGAGAAACCAAAGCAAATTTTTGCTTTAGAATTTTTTATTCATATCTGCTTTCTTTTCTATTCTTTTCTTTACTTCTCTCACTCTCGTCACACTCTCTCGCCACTCATCACCCTAATTCTCATCCCCCCCCCCCCCCCCCTCTCTAACAATCTTTAACTGTAACTATTTCTTATACCACCTCTCACTCACTCTCTCACTCTTTCGCATTCATTCTTAAAGTAAAAGGCGTACCTTTTGGCACAAGAACTTAGCGTAGAAAGTACATTTCATTAACTTTGTAATCTAATTTTTATTTAGCATAGTTTTGATAGTATTTTATTAAAAATTACTCAATAAATTTTCGATATGGTGTAATACGCTTCTAAATTTCAAGAATTCAAACAAACAAACAATTTAACTTTAATAAGTGAGTTGCTTTTTCAAAATTCTGGATGGGCCGATAATAAAAAGTACAGCCAAATTTCCAAGTAGAGTGTCATGAACTTGGGACATAAAAACTGAAAATTTCTAAAGCGCATAATTTTTTCATTGTTAGACTATTTTGTTAGAGCCATCAGAAGATTTATTGAACTACATGAAACATTTTTTATAATGCTGCACTTTTTAATGGGCTCTTAAGCAATAAAATTTCACAGAAATGATAATGCTTCACATTTTCAATAGAAACATTTATGAGACCTATTGATACTAAAGCGCAACATTAAATGCAAATTTTGCGATAAGAAATAAGAAAAATAGAGAGAGGGGAAGCCATAAAATTATGCTTTTACAATTTGATTTGCCAAAAACCAATTTTAAACATTTTCATTTCTTTCTAGACGAATTTTTTATTTTTTCATAAATATTGGCTAAGGAAAATAACAATAGCAAATAGCAAAAAAAAGAAAATAAGTGCGAGAGTATCATAAACCCGTCACTTCATATAAGAGTCTCTATTTGCTTTTGGGAAAAGCAACAAAATCTAAAATATAAATAAACAAAGGAAAAGCGAATAAATTTTTTTATAAAATTTTTGACATTTTAAACAAAGCCAAGTTTGATCGAATTGAAATTATTTTTTTTATGTTGATTATATTAAGCAAATTTTTTACCTTTCTCATAAATTGATAACAAATATGAATGTATCTAGTTTGCCATATAACTTATTCAACCAATTAATTAACTAAGACCGAAATGTAAGTTTTAGGCATTTAGAAAGAAGACTTGCGATGATTATCTGGCGAAATTTTAGAAAATGTTAAAACTATTTCGAAATCCTCCCTCTTCTAATTGTGGACAATCACAATTAGAGACTTAAATTGAAACAATTATTGTTCGTATCATGCAATGCAAACATAAAAATTTAAAGTTACTTTTGGCAGCAGGAGACAACCATTAA
Organism: Melophagus ovinus; assembly: GCA_023089585.1. Lineage (NCBI taxonomy): Eukaryota > Metazoa > Arthropoda > Insecta > Diptera > Hippoboscidae > Melophagus > Melophagus ovinus. The sequence continues at coordinate 5,825,572 of JAKKIB010000178.1, forward strand.
GAAATTAATGATATTACTTTAAATTTTTCTGTAGGAAATTTCATTCAATCAATGTTTTATTTTTACTTTTTACTTTTTTTACATTTAATAAACATTTACCAAAGAAAGAAGAGTGTAGGATGAAACGACAATTCTTCTCTAATCAATGCAAACTTTTTATCTAAAAATATGTATTTCAGATATTAACACTTTAAATAAAATCTCAGCTTGATATTTATGAAAGAATCAAATAGAAACAGTAATAAGCAGTTTTATATGCCGATAATGCTGCATTCGTTTTTTATATCCTTACACAACAAAAAATGGATCTCCTTGTAGGATGTAATATATTTTTTTCGAATTTCTAAATAAAAAAAGAAAAGCCCAAAACAAAAAACGATATTAAAACTGCTATCAATAAATTTAATTGTAATTGTGTTACGGTCCCTTTGACATAATTACACTTTTAAGGTCACACAGATATTTCTGATGATAAAGTAGGAAAATCATACTTGGCTTTGGCCAACACTTGAGTACTCACTCATTGTAAATAAGGATTTTGGTATATCTGGAAATTTATATAAGATTAAAATTCCCTATAAAAATGCAATCAGAACTTCAATTTGATAGCTGATGAATATTTGAAGGCAGTGGTATTCTTTCCTAAGTGGACCATCCAATTAAGCCTTGTGGTAGGTAGAAGATATTAAATATCCATTGTAAAAAGAATATTCAACGTTTACGAGATGATTTCATAACTTTTTTTGAAATACTTAAAGTCAATAAATCAAATTCAATAAAGAGGATCGTAAATGGCCAGAAAAACAAGCAGATAGTTGGGAATGAAGTAACCGATTTTGGGGTTTCAAATTTCTAAAATATCTACTTACTTGGTAAGATTCTAAATCTTGCATTTTAGCGATTAGAAATGTTTTAGTAAAGTAAATGTACATTATAAAAATAATCTTAATTCATTTATAAAGATTTAATACAAAAGTCAATAAAACGATTAATAAAAAAAAGCGAAAGAAATTAGAAAATTAATGATGTGAGCACATCGTTAATCAGTATAAATTAATTTGAATGAGGGGCTTTATATCGAGAATAAGCTTTTTTTTTTCTACCTCTTCGTTGAAGCGACAGATACATCATGAAGTTGCTATTTCGTAAAATAATAGTAAAATTTCTATGAATTTCTACGAATCAAAGAAAAAGGGTTCCATAAAAATAAATCTCTGTTCATAATAAAAAAGACTGGCATGTCATGGAACTTTTTATTTAATTACCAATTTTTATTACGACTCTGTTTTGAAAAGTGCTATATGCCGCATAAGTTTATCGACAAATTTTCGTAATAGATTTTATTTTGAAATATCTGTTAAGTTTATTCAAATTTAATTTTATCATATAAAAGTTTATGCTTCTTATAATCAAAAAATTTAATTCAATAATAAAATTTTCTACTCCCTTAAAGAAGTTCCTCATTGCCTAAAGCGATGCAATTTTACAAATAAATTTTAAATTTATTTTAGATTTAGAGATTAATCAGGGTTTAATTAAATTGCAGAAAAGAGTAATACCAGAAGCCCTCTGCCGAATAAAAGCTAAACAAAAGTTAGAATGCCTCAGATATCTCTAAAATCTGAGATAATTAACAGAAAGATTCAATTTTTATATTTTCCAAGATAATCATAATTTGAAGCCTACATGAACACTTGGACACTGGGAGATTTGGATACTTGGATTGGAAAGTGAACCTATATCTCCATCTTTCTCTTTTGCATATGAAATTTTTGTTTTTGGTTACTTCATTTATTATTAAAATAATACTGAAACATTTTGTATCATGCAACATGCAATTTTATCAATAAACTAATTTGTAATAAGGATCTCCCTTTTCCTTTAAATGTTTGATGAATATTTGTTTAATGTTATGGTTTGCCTGATTCATATGACAAATACGTCATATTTAACAATTATTATTGTTATTGGCTTCTTTTTTTTTTTTCCTCAATGACATAAATACTTAACTAAACTAGAAAATTTTTTATTTGGGCATATAAAGTGGCACCAACAATTGTGATTCAATTAATAATTAACTTAACTTTTAATTGTTACAAAAAAGAGTAATAAGATGCGCACATTTAATTCGCACATCGCACAATAAACGAAAGTAAAATCTTTAAATGTTTAGCGTACTATACAAAAATTAATAATTTATCATTTAAAATCAATTGAATGGATCAGTTTTAAATATTTGTTATTGTGTGCCTAAATTCTTAGAGATTCCTAAATTGTTGAATCATTATAAATTAAAATAAGTTGTCCCATCAGTGGTGGCCTATGAATTCATTGACTTTGTATAGGTTCTCCACATAAAGTTAAATCGACAGTTTCATAATAAGGGCACTAAAAAAACTTTAAAGCCGTATCTGAACAAAATTAGTATCATGCACATAAAGAATGTCAAATCGTATGGCATGCAATCGTTAAATAGGCGTGATATACATTTTTAGAGAAGAATTAGGATTTTTGTATAGAAAATAATTAAATAAAAAAAAAAAAAGAAAAAAACTGTACATTTTTTAATTAATGCGTAGACTAAAGCAATCTAATAGAATTTCAAGAGGTTGTTACAAGCCACTTCTGTTAACTTTGAAACTCCAACAACATTTATCAGTGATTTAAAGATTTTTTAATGATGGCATAATCATATAAAAATCAAATAAATTAATAGGAAATAAATTAAGTTGATAAAGCATGGACCTAAACGAAACTGAGTATGATTAATTATTTGTACATTTAGCTAGCTTGCTAACCTAATGACTATTTTAGTCCATTTTTCTTGGCAATTTACAATTTACATGTAAAGTTATGAATGAAAATTTTTTAGATTCACAAAATGATCGTACATTACGATCACAAGAAACACAATATAATAATAATAATAATTATAAATGCAATTATAATAAATTGAATATTGTAAGTGCGTGTTGGTGTGTGTGTTGGTGTGTGTGGTGTGTGTGTGTTGTGTGTGTGTGTGTGTGTGTATGTGTGTATGCTACACATGATAAAATATTTTTAACAGAAATCATTATGCTGGTTATGATGTTTGTACCAAAGTTACAGGTAACGCCCAAATTTATTTGAAAGACAAACTTTAGGCCACTTTGATCATTCGTTTATTTAATTGTTCACCTGGAAATTCATCAAAGACGCCATATTTGAGAATTTTTCACATGAAATTTTCATATCAAAAATTCACTTTAACTTTTAAACGCATAAAATTGAATTTTTTTTTAAAACTGCGCCCCATATTATATTTTACATTACAAAAAATTTATAAAGTTAAAGTGTTTTCTAAGCGAAACTCGAAAATTTGAAAATTCAAAATCAGTTCGATTTATATTTTTAAGGCCCATAGCCGGCAAAATAGCCCTCTTTCTTTTCCCATAACTTTTAATTTATTTTCTTATCTTTTTCCATATTTCTTGTTTAATTTGGTGAATTTAGACGAATTGATGTAGTGTGGGTTGTATTTTGATAATCGAATCCGCTTGACTACAACATTTTGTACAATGTTTTTTTTTTTGTACTTTAAAATTGTAAACAATTGCACTTTTATGTGGGTTGCGTTACATTTTGAGCATTTCTATAAAATAAACATTAAAAACCAAAGAAAACAAGAATCAAAACCATTAAGAGCAGCAGCAGCAGCAGCAGCAGCAGCAGCAACAACAACAACAACAACAACACCAACAGCGATAACACCAACATTACAAACAAACAATCAGAGCAATATTAATAATAATAACAATGGCAGCGGCAGCAACAACAACACAACAACAACAACAACGATAATGACGTCGATGCTGTGAAAAACCGTAAACTCCGCACATTTAAAAACAATTTTTGAAAAAGAAGTAAGAGAAAAAAAATTAAAATAATATAAAATTATTGTAAACTTTAAATATAAAAATTTGTATAAGAAAAGTTTCATATATATACACACACACACACACACGCACACACCCATGCACACATGCACACATGCACACATGCACACATGTGCAGTAAAATGTTAAATATGAATAAATTATTGAAAAAAAAAATAGCACAAGAAAAAATGAAAAAGTAAATTTAAATGGTGCTTCCGCTTTGCGTGTATTTTCCTTCTTTTTTTTTTTTGGTTTTATTTTTTTTTTATTTCTTTCTTGTTACATTACGTTACGGTATGGCAAACCGCCATGCCATGCTATGCCATGCTATGCCATGCCATGCTATGCCATGCCATGCCATGTTAAGATATGCTGCGTTAAATTACATAAGCGGTAATTGTGGCGGCGGCGTTTAACGTTTAAGTGTTGTGTAAATTATAAAAATCTATGAATGTTTGAATGTTGTTATGCAATAGGAAAGAAAATTTCTAAATTTCATGAACAATTTTATTAAATATTTGTAAAATATTCGCAGTTTTCTTTTGTTATATAAAATTTGCTTTACTTCTTGAAAATTTTCACTTTAAAGCTTTTTCCTTCAAGTCCTCACATAATTTTTTACTTTCTCTATCTATCTCTTTCTCCCATCATATATCATTCATCATTTATGTTTCTTATTGTCAAAATATCTGTCAATTTTTTTTTTTTTTACCTTATTTGCATATTTTTTCCTTTTTGTTCTTGTAATTTTATAAACGTTATTTTCAAATAACGAAAATTATAGTAAAAATTATATGGCACGATTTATGGAACATCCTACAGCATTTGTGGTAGGTATGTTTATTTAACTGTTTGTAACATCGAGAGGAGGAAAAACTTTAAAGTACAGTAAATCAATTTAAAATGCATTTTATCCGTTTGAGCCATTTGATTTTTATATAAATCAGTGTAATACAAAATTTGGATCTAATGAAGTTTTTGAAAATTTTGAAGATTTTATCTATGCATTCATGTTAAGTTCCTTGAATGTTCCAGAAGCCTTGTTACTTTTACACCGGACTCCTTTGAAGGAAACAGGAAAGTAACAAGGCTTCTGGCAAACAATTTAACAATAAATTTTCTATTTGAATGAAATCTTTTGAAATTCGTGCCAAATCACAGAAAATCACTTAAAGGTCATTTTAAATGTTTACAAAATTCTCCGCTTGAAATTGCTTGAAATTGCTTGAATTTGCTGAAAATGGAACAGTAAAAGCAATAAACGATAAGCTCACAAACAATGTCCATCATGTCCATCATGTCCATCAAGAAAAAAAGACAAATGAAATAGGAATCAAAAAATTTATATGCATCAATATAAAACTGTACCCAGGGCCGCATGATAGAAATTAAGTGTTAATTTCGCCTTTGGCATATTCAAAATTCTCGATATGGTTCGTCAATTCCATGTAATACCTTTAAATTTATATTTAAGAAATATTTATAAAGTCATGTCATAAAATTGAGATTAGAAATTGAGAGTAGTCTGACAATCCAATTCCAATTATTTGGTAACATCTGACACTGAAGAGAAAGAGAGTTAATGTAGAATTTTATTTTGAACCAAAATGACCGCACTTACATTGGAAAAAGTTACGAATTAAGATGTTTTATGTCATGATGTCACTTTGGTTTCCGATTCATGGGGTATTATCCGATGACATGATATGGCATAATTTAATAATGTCTAAATGGACACTCCCATTACAGGAGAATGAAGGTGTTAAATAGTTGTTCGGGCGTTTACGTTTTCCCATTCACACCCACTTTTTCTTTGCACACACAAATCACATGACATTATATGAAATAGAAAGGTGACCATTAGAAAGTGACCCCTAAAGGCACACTATGAGGATTTAGGATTATTATATTAAAAATTCAAAAACTTTGACTTTTCATAATATTCACATGAAACATGAAACATGAAACATGAAACATGAAACAGGAAAGAATTGTTGTAATAAGGGAAAGGAAAAGGAAAAGGAAAAGGAAAAGGAAGGTAAAAAGGACAAGGGAAGGAAGCGGAGAAGCATGTAAAGAAAAAAATTTAGAGCATAATAAATGTGAGAAAATTAGCAAAATATTGTGCCCTTCGATAAGTTACACCTTAAGTACGTGTGTACGATTATTAAAAAAAAAAAAAAAGGGAACAAAAATTTTTTATATAAATACATGTACATTTTTATAATGATGGTATTTAGAGGGCTAAATCACTTTCTTGTTCATATAACAATATTATTACGTGACATAATTATGGCAAAACGTTTTCAAGTTTTATATTTTACTATAACAAAACTAGACAGACAAATACAAATAAGGCAGATAAACAAATTTTTTTTCTTTCCTTTTTTTGTTTATTTTTAGCATTATTATCATTATTATTATTGTTTTGCATTAAATCAATGTAAGTGAAGTTTTCTTCTTTTTTTTTTTTTATTTTCAACAAATTACTTTAATTTTCTTCATATTTTATTAAATTTTATTAGAATGACTTTCATAAAGAGAGAGACCTTAATGGGGTCTAAAGTTTATTATGTTTTTATAATAATAATAAACCAATAAAAAATTAAAGGAAAATAAAAGAAAAGAAAAGAGCAATAAATCCCTGAATTATAAATGATGAATGAAAGATAAAATGATGATGGGATGGCTCATATTGTTGGAATGTTCGAACATCTCTCAAAGCTGTTAACTGATTAACTACCTAATTAAATGATTGATTAACTAACTGAATGGGGCTATCGGTTAATCATGATTAGCGTGACTGTCATTATCAATGTTTAATAGTAATGTCCCAAGTGCCTCACTTAAATGAACCATAATTCTATAAGAGATTTATATATAAATAAATTTGTTGTACAAGAAGTACATCATTCAAGTTCAGGATTTTGCAATTTGTGTGGTTTTCTTTTCATTTTTTTTTTGTTGTTGTTAACATTGAAGTTTCGATAACTAATAAATTAAATCCATCATGCAATTTCTTCCTTAAATAGAGCACATGCATAATAAACTGGTTATAATAAATAAATGCTTCCTTTAGATTTACTAAACTAGTTTAATATGAAGCGATAATGCCATTTCTTATTGTAACATCAACCACTTTAATCCTCTAGATAATAAACAAATTTATCGAATGTTAGGAGTAAGAATGGAGTAAGTGAGCAACTTAAGTTTGATTCAACTTCCTATCCGTTTCAATTGTCAATTTGTCAGCGATAGTCTATAATTTTTTGCTTAAAACAATAGCGATGTTCTCAGTTAACGTTCTACTGTGGGCAAATGGACAAAATCGTCCAAATTACCTGCAGGAATTTTTAATATTTCCTAAATAGTTGACTTTGATATCTCTCTTTTTGCCACCGGGAGAATGTTAAAAACCCAAGATCAGACTGACAAATTCACATCAAGAATATATGCACTTTGTGGGGTCTCCGACATTTCCTTTAGGGTGTAACCAGCAAAATGACATAATGAATATGTGCTCACTCATCTAAAAGTGACATCTAAAAATGGACTGAAGAACATTCGGACATAGCGCATTCGGAACTTTACCGCATCAATGATTTTCTACTTGCTGGTCTTTCTGGTTTCCTTTCCTTTATCCGGAGATACCGATAGTGCTTTTACCTCCAGATAATTGAATGATTTTCCATTCGTATAGATAACTGAACTGAACTCAACTGAACTCAACTGAACTGAAAATTCTTTATTGCTACAACTTTCAATTGTTATCTTTTGTTTTCTGCAACGTACCAACGTACGCTTTGGACTAAGCAAGCAGCTTAATGATGAAATTATTATGGCGAATTTAAAACTTTAGCATTATCAAATATGAAATGTTTTTCCCAATTAAGTAAATACAATTTACGTGTAAATTAAGTTTGCCTTTGCAAACTTGTTTTTTATGCCCAAAAAACAAACCAACATTACTTTTACATGTGAAAATATACAAAATTCCAAGGATTTTGTGATTTTCTATTATGATGCGATGCATGTCATCTGAAACATCTTCAAAGGCCATGGAGGCTTTTCAGTAGTCAAATAGAACTTGGCATAATAATTCTGCTTATTTATTTATTTCTTTATTAACGCTTTAATATAAAGAAGAAAGAGCAGAACACAAGAATGGAACAGATCAAAGCAAACCAGACCAGACGCAAGACAGAAACAAGTGTACGATTAAACTAAATACTTTAGTTAGTTATTTGTCAAGTAATCGGCCTAAATTCTTGAAATTCTTTCAATAGGTAATCTATAAACTAAGCTCTGTAAACTCTACGTTAGTAACAACAACAACAGCAAAAGCTCTTATAAAAATTTTGAATGGATTTATTTAGGTGTTTTGTTATTGTTCCTGTTTTAAATTACTTGTTCATATTTTAAATTATATGTTTACATTGCATATACACACACTCTCATACATACATACAACACACACACACACATGCACATACACATATACATATATATTGGACTTGAAATGTATTATGTACTTAAAATAAGTGTAAAATAAAATTCGCAACGAAAATTATGTGTAACTTAAAAGCCAAAGATCGGGAAAGTAAAAGAGAGAGAGAGAGAGAGAGAGAGAGAGAAAGAGAGAAAGGGAAAAAAGATAAGGAGGCAAAATATTTAACTTTTAAATTAATAAGTAACTTTTTTACTTAAACATAAGTTTTTTTTATTTGAATCGTAAATTAAAGAACAACGAGAAAAACAATCAATTGAAAACTACGTAAAATCGCTTAATCGAGTCCCTTTTGGTGATAAGCAAATTAATGAGATTGCTCTGAATCATTTTTGCAAAAGAAAAGGTACATAGACTTTGTGTCCTACGTAAAGAATTCCAATAATAAAATCATTAGTATTGAGATAAATGGAAAACAAGGCCGTTTTAAGAAGGTATCGATGCAAAATATTTACACAAATCGTACGACTCCTAGACTAATCCATCAAGACTAATATATTTGATTTAAAAAAAGTAGCTGTTTGGATCCAATTGCGCTACAGAGAAAGACACCCGCAAAAAATGTTCTTCACTTGCTTTTAATAACCTGAAATTTTCAAATTCATGCCATTTCATTTCAAATTTATTTAAACACCAAATAGTTAACTGGTCTGATGTAGTTCAACATGTGTTTTAGATGCATACCTGCGTGAAGGCTTAACTGCATGGTACACAATTGTACAAATGAGCGCAGCTTTGGCACATGTTACCGTCACGAGTAGCTTCCAATTTAAAGCTCATAATGCAATTTATATACAGACCTTAGTCTTTGGTATCTAGATTCGAAGCCTTCCTATTACACCTTGGCTTAATTTGGTTAGCTCAATAAGTCTACCCAGCTACCCATTTTATTCGGGAAATGGGACCCTGCACGAGAAGCATATATATACTTGAACTGGCTACGCCTGCGATATGGGCACCATAGCCCCCACGAAACCAACCTCAATATCATCACAAGGGGCTTTATTAAAATTGGTAATACCGTGGTACCAAATTAAATCTTTGGTCGGACCTTAGAAGACCAAAGACCATTTCATGAGCCACTCCCAGTTGAGCAGTTGCTTCTCGGGACTGGTTGCCCCCTTGCTTTGATGAAGTGACGCCATAACGGAGAATCAAACACTTGTGCGGCTTCAACCAAATGTTTTGCTCAATAAAAACTTAGATTGAAAATATTTTTTGGACATTATTTTGATGCGATATTGAAGACAGAAGAGAAAGCCACCACAATTTGATAGTGACCTTTCAGTTAAATATAAAATTTTGATATAAATCATTTGAACAGTCACTTTTATCTGTTTACACTGTTGCCATATATCTGACCAGACTGAACACTCCATTTAGGTCATAGACATTTTTTTCATATCTAATATATGCATGTATTTATTTATATCATTATGAGCGTATATGTGTATATGTGTATATGGGTATATGTGTATATGTAGTGGTATGAAGTAGTAATGCTGTTGATGATTGCGTGTGCTTAAACATTAACAGTTAATCAGTGAAGCAGGCAATCAGGCAGTTAGGTAGTTGGATGGTTGGATCGTTGAATTGTTAGATAATACTGTAATTGGTTGGCTCATTTAAGTAGTTAAGGCAGCAACGGCAAACAATCAACATGAAAATGCAATTCATTAGATTAATGCAATTTTAAATATATAATAGCAAACACAAAAAAAAAATAAGAAACGCAAGCTGCAAACGCAATAATAATAATACCAACCATAACAATAAAAATAACAATAAAAATAACAATAATAATAACAATAATAATAATAATAACAGCAGTAGTAATATTCAATATAAAATTGTTTATTAGACGGATGAAAGAACAGAGACATTAAGACAGACAGGCAGACATACAGACAGCAGACATAAAGACAGACAGTTCAGTACGTGTTTTACATGCATACCTATCGTGAAGGCTTAACTCTGCATGGTACACAAAAGTACAAATGAGCACTAGCGTTGTTAATCAAGTCGCATATGATGCATGTTACCGTCACGACTAGCTTCCAGTTTAAAGCCCGTTATACATCTTATATACAAGGCTTAATCTTTGGTATCTAGAAGCCTTCTTAATACGCCTTGGCTTGGTTTGGTTAGCTCAATAAGTGTACCCAGCTACCCATTTTATTCGATAAATGGGACCCTGCACGACAAACATATGTGTGTTTGAGTGAGCTACGTCCACGATATGGGCACCATAGCCCCCATGAAACCAACCTCAATATCATCACAAGGGACTTTATTAAAATTGGTGATGCCGTGGTACCAAATTAAATCTTTGGCCGGACCTTAAAACACCAAAGACCATATCATGAGCCACTCCCAGTTGAGCAGGTGCTTCTCTGGCCTGGTTGCCCCCACATAAAGACAGACAGGCAGACAGACAAAGAGAGATAGACAGTCATATAGTTACAGGTAGTTATAACATTAATAAAATAATAATCACAAATGGAAATTAAGCCATAAATAATATAAATATACATGTACATAATACATAAATAATATATTTATCTAACATTCGCTCTTTTTCTCTCTCTTTCAGACTTTACCCACCTCCATTTGCCATACACTAATCTTATAACATAAATGTACAACATTCTGGTGTGTACATCAAATCGTGCAACTTGTTATTTATTAACGCAACTGCAACTTACGCATTATTTCTGCTAAGTAAATAAAGTTCATTGTATATGCATAATAATAATAATAACAACAACAGCAAAACTAATGACGATAATGTGTAATATATCTACTTGTATTTGTTGTCTCACTTCGTGCGTAATGCTTTAAAATTTTGTACCTTCTCCTTTGGCAAATATTGTTGCAGAAGGATCATGTAGAAAATGGATGGAGGCATGTAAAGACCAACAGATGGATAAAAAACAGATTAATAATTGAGCAAACTATAAGAATAACGATTGCACAGACTAGCAGACGGACAGATTAATAGATGGACAGACTGACAGAGTGGCAGATTGCCAAATGGATAGACTTGTAGACGACATGTTCAATAAAAGGATCACTTAACCTACAAATGCATTAGAAAATCCTATAAAGAATTCTTAGTAGAAGTTATTCTGAAACGATCTCTATAATTAGAAATTAAGATCTATCTTAAGTCCCGCGGCGTATGAAATGGTGTAAACTGTCAAAAATTGCATTGACATTTATCTAGTAACTGTCATTGGAATACACATGTTAATAAAAAGAAGAAGCATAATGCGTAAATTAATTGCCCCCACATGTGTGTTGTTCATATTAATATTGAATAGCAACAATAATCACCATCATACATCTCTACAGACGGCTGCAACGATCAAACCAAACATCTACCTACATTTATTTATGTTATGTTGAAATAAAAGGCTGCTACTGTGAAATATAAATACATCTGGTTTTTTTTTTGTTTTTTAATATACATCAATATATTTGAATTATACAGTTTAGAAAAAAAAATTATGAAAATTGGAGCGACAAAAAAAGAAAATTCTAAGGATAGTAATAATTAGCAATTTACATGTAGATTCCATTTTCTTTTACTTTAGCTTTAAATATATCCAACCAGTTAAAACCTTAATTAGATGACACCGGCAACGAAAAGTCAATTTAGACAAATTCAACTACTTTGGATTTCATTTGAGGTAAAATGTTGATGAAAGTTATTCAAATTGAAACGGCCAAGCAACAATTAATCAATATGAATAATCCATGGCAAGGACGAATGATTTCTCTAATATGAAAAGTTTACTTCTTCTAGCCTTAATCTGCCCAATTCCGTTTATTCTACCGATATTCATTTGCTTACTCTTGAAAAGTTGACTTGATGATTTCATTTCTTTACAGTCAAAATATTTTGTAGGATTCAAGAATTAACCAAGGTTTTGCGAAGGATGGCAAAACGATCGATCATTGGCATCCTTGTAATATCACACTGACTCGACATCCTCCTTTTCCTATTTTTTTCGTATTTGCTTTTGTGAATTTTTATATAAAAGTGAAATTTTACAAAATCAAAGAGACTGAAAAGTTTTTACATACATCTAATCTAATTGCCAAGGCGATCGAGCATTTTATTTATTTTTTCAAATGTGTTTTTCATATTTCCATCATTTACATAATAGAAAACTTATTGCACAAGATATTGGACAAGATTTGTTGCTTATTTTAAAACAATTTTTAATTTTTACATAAATATTATTGAAAATTATTCTTGATAAGTTACTGTAAAGTAGATGACATTTTCAAATTGATTGATTAAATAAATTACATAAAGTCAAGCTATTATTAATAATATTTCCCATGGTAAGTAATTCTTATTTATCTTAATACTTAGAAAAAATGTCCATTATTTTTATGCAATTTATGCAACTTTTTCTTGATATTCAAACTAATCGTTGAGTATTGTCTGATTTTGAAAGAAATAGAAAAATCAATTATTAGTTCAAAAAGTAAAAAGTTCAATAATTAAAATTTATTGTAGACGTATCATTTGATTTTGATTAAATTCCCTCTTAGGATAATATAAATATCTGAAATTTCAATATTATACCCAAAATATCAAGTTAATATATCAGTTTAGAGGAATTTGATACTAAACAACAATTAATAGACTTTATTAAGCCTTTAGCTATTTGTTTTAGAGTGTGACAAACTCCTTTTTATAAATGCCTTCAGTACGTGGCGCCTATAAAAAATGCCAACCTTTTACAAATATTAAAGAAAATTAAAATTAGTATTTTCAAAATATGTTTTTTTTACTTTAATTTTTTTTGTTGAAGAAAATCATTATAAAGAAATCTATCAACTTTTGCATGATTCACTTTAAATGTAAAAGTACGCTCCATACAAAAATAACTTTCTTTGGTATAGTTAAACATCAATTCAATCAGGACCCGATCTAATAATTAAACGAAATTTTAAATGGATCCAAACAACAAATTAATAATTAATGCCTGCCTGCATTTACACACTCAAAGTATAAATCCAGGACAAATTAAATCTTCAATTAAGTTGAGTAAGATAAATGAAAAAAACAACAATAATTTCTTCTTTTGTCGCATATTATTTTTTTTTCTTGTTTGTGACGATTTTCTTTTCCAGCAAATTCTCTTTTTATTGTTTTACAAATATTTCCATTTTTATTTAAAATAAACGTTTTTCTTTTTCATATATATATGCTTATATGTATGTATGTATGTATGTATATATGTATATATATATATATATATATATATATATATAATATATAAAGATAGATAAATGTATATAAGTATAAGTAGTAGTTGTTATAATAAATTGTTGCAAACAAATATTCAATTTTATGCTGAGCTTCATTAGAAAAAAAAACTTTCATATTGAATTTTTATTTTTATATTTAATTTTTATATATTTATTAAGTTATTTTATATGTACACATTTCGTATTTTTCATTTGATTCTTCTTATTAATCAAATCAAATTCTTACAAACTGAAAATGTTTCCCGGGGCTGCTTATTAATTTTTTATTTTTCCTTGTATGCATTTTATAATATTTATTTATGCTCATATGAATTCTCAAATTAAATATTAGTTAACAATATTTTATTTTATTTTTAATTTTTCTTTCTTTTATTTATAATTTTTCTTTATTATTTTATTTTTATAGTGCATTTGTAGAAAAATAAGAGTTATTAATAATAAAAAAAAAAGAAAAATTTTCGTATTTTTATGTTTAAAGAATTTTTTTTTTTCTAAAAAAATTATATTTTCACAGAATTTTATACACTCATTTGTTTTTTTTTTTTTAGCAAATAAATACAATTTTATTGCTACATAAAACAAAAAAATAAAACCAGATAATCAAAAATAAAAGAAGAAATTACTGCAGAAATGTTTATTTTTATATAGAAAAATTTATGTGAAAAGTTAAAAACCAGGAAAAAAAAGGAACAAAACAGTGAAATTGTTATAATTGAAAATAAAATTTTTTTGTTTTATTTTTTAAATGAACAGAAATTTAATGTGAATGAAATTGACTTAATTTTTTTTTTTAATTTTTTTAATTATGTTAATTTTTTAAATTTATTTTTTTGTGCCTTATGGTAGAGTAGTACGGGTATTAATATTATTATGGCTTCATTTACCAACAATTAAAACAGTCTTTATGTGTGAGCAAATTTTGAAAGAAAAATAAGAAACGAAATTTAATTTTGTTTTGCAAAAATCAGTTTTTATTATTATTATTATTATTTTGTTTAACTGATAAATTCTTCGGGTAGAAAATTTTAAAATTATAAAAAAAAGTAATAATATAATAATAATAATAATAATAATAATAATAATAATAATAAACATAATTATAATAATTTTAATGATAAAAGTATGAACGTTTTTTTTTCATAATTTTTGATTTTTCTTTCTAAATTTTTCATTAAAATATTTAGCATCCATTTTCCTTGTATAGTTTTTATTTGTATAGTTTCTTATGTAACTTAATATTTATAACTATGTAAATTTTTATATAATAAACAAAATTAGAAAATATTTTTTATTATGTAAAAAAAATTTATTTGTAATAAAAAGCATTGAAGAAACGCGTTATTTTTTTTTTCCTATTCAATCAAAACACAGAGAGAGGTATCACTGTTACAAAATTTTCTTATTTTATTTTTATTTTATTTTTATAGTTTTATTGTTACATTTCCTTTCTTGCTTTCTTCATTTTTGTTTTTGTTTGTGTGTAAATATTTTTTTTGTTTCTTTCTTTCTTTTTTTAATTATTTATATTTAAATTTGTTTTATCAAATTATGCCATTAGAGCATAAATTACACTTGTTGTTTTTTTTTTACTACACTTTCTATGTTAAGATATTACAAAAAAAAATTTAATTGAAAAAAAAAATAAGGATAAAACAAAAAGCAGAGAAAAAAACTAAAGAGTGCGAGGATTTTTTCTTGTTACAATTTTCAGAGGTTATTTTGGTTATATCTTTTTTATGTTTTAGTTTTGTTGTTGTTGTTGCTGTTATTATTGGATTTTTTTGTCTTTAATTAAATTTTGCTGTTTTTTTTTCGTTTTGTGTTTTTTTAATTCAATATTTTTAACTTTTGTTTCTGTATATTTTAATAAATAAAAAATTTCCATTTTGAAAAAAAAAAAACAAAAAGCCTGTAGAAATCAGAGAAGAGACAAAAAAAGAATTTTTATATAAAAATCTCTGCTCAAGCCCGTTTGGCAATTATTTTCTCTATCTCTCTCTTTTCCTCATCTGCTGCATCATTTCTTCCCATTCAATATAATTGAAATTAAATAGTTGTCAAGTTGTCCCTTTAAAAATTTTTATAGTCCCTTATATTATGCATTACATTTTATTTAAGAATTTTGCTATTTTGTGAAGCATCTTTTTCTTTTTGTTCTGTAGCTGAAAGTATAAAGTCAATCAATTATTAAGTCAAAGTCAGCCATTAATTTAAACTTAGTAATTTGGGCCCATTTTTTTTTTTACCAGACTAATACACATTTCAAAGTGATGATGATCCGGTTCTATTCCCCCCCACCCCCAACCTAGCCCGTAAAATTGTGTTTAAATTTGCTTAAATTTTTTTGGGCAAACTTTTTCGACGCGCATAAAATCATTTAGTGTCTTCTAATTCTCAATCCATTGCTAATGATTTCTATAAGACCTGAAAAATAATTGCTCAAAGTATTTATCCATCCATATACCTGTTTGCGTTGCGTATGAAAATATTCACTTAATGTTTTCTTAGAGTTTTTTTTTAGAGACAAATTCTATCAACTCAATTCTTCAATTCTTTCTTGTTGGCCATTTTCAAAAATTGTCGTTAAATATTATTTGGGATTATTCTTTTCTTTTTTTTTTTGGTCTTATTTTTTCTTTGTTAAAAAATCAAAAGCAATAAAAATTATTAAATTTATTTTTATATATAAATGCTAAAAATATCTTTAATAAATACATGATAAAAAAAAGTAGTACCTCTTTCAGTTCAATAAGCTCACTTTTTGCTTCTACTTCTTATTCGTTTTGTGAACTTATTGAACAACCCAATTACATATATACAATATAAATTGTTATAATTTTCAAAATTAATATGATGGTAATGAATTATTATTATTATTACTGTTGTTGTTATTATGCCATTAACATTGGAAACACTTCAATTCAATAATTTTTTCTTAAAAGAAAGGCAACAACAACAATAATTTGTCACAATTTTTAAAGTAAACAAAAAAAAATCATAGTATTTATTAAGTTTTCTTTATTCCACAGAACTTGCTGCTTAAAGTTTGGAAAAAAAAATTTATTTACATAAAAAGTAAAAAAAAAATTAACAAAGAGGAAAAAATTAGAAAGACGGAAAAAATATTAATTTTCAATTAAAGCGTAGCATAGCGTACTTATTTTATTTATATATGTAATTTTTAATTAAATTTTAAAAATAAAAACATCGACAGTTGGTTGCGGTTGAATATGAAAAACAGCATTCAACTCTTTCATTTCATTTCATTTATTCTATTTATTTCACTTTTTTGTTTTACTCAATAAAAAAAAAAAGATTATAAAGTTTGTTTTTCTTCTTCCTTTTTTCTTTTTTGTTATTAACTTGTTTGTCTTTTTTTCCAAGAGCTTGCATTTCTCCACACACCGTTATTTCTCTACTCAGTTACAACTGTTCTCTTATCTTGAAAATTCTCAAAGCAGAAAAAAAGAAGACGAAAAACTACTTAAAGAAAGAAAAATGAATTTTTTTCACTTTGAATTTTTCCTTTTATATTATAACATTATTATAATTATTATAAAATATATATTTATTTATAAATATTTATTTATTTATTCCTTTGTTTGTCTCTTAAAATAGCAAAATAAGATTACTTTTCTTGTCTATATCTAAATTCATATTTTTTCTAACTATTCCATACCCGTGCGTCTACATCTAAGCGATCCATCCACTATATATATATATATATATATCTATATACATATATACTGCTTCTTCTTGTCAATATTTTATGTATCAATATATTTATGTACATATACATATCCCTAATTCAAATATAAATGTTTATATACGTATATTAATTAATTAATTAATTAATTATTGTACGATAATTTACTTTTAGCAACTAATTTTTTTTTATGCAAAACATTTGTATAATAAGAAAGTATTTATATAAGATGTCAATAAGTAGCTTAATTATTTAATTAATAATATTAATTAAAGTGTAGACAGAGAGAGAGAGAGAAAGGGAAAGAAAGACAGAGAAAGCGAGAAAACGATAGAGCAAGAGAGAAACGAGAGAGAAAGAGATAGATATAAATGGAGAGAGAGAGATATACGGAGAGATAGTTATAGGGAGTGATAGATATGGAGAGAGATAGAGAGATATATAGAGGGAGATGGAGAGAGAGAGAAAAAAATAGAGAGAGAGAAATAGAGAGAGAAAAAATAGAGAGAGAGAAAGAGCAATTTAAATGTTTCCAATCAAAGACAAAAGAAAAACAATTCTTTTCGCCACATTTTCCGTACAAAAAAAATTTTTTTTTTTGGTTTTTTGAAGCTCTTCATTCCTCCTTTCCGTATTATAAAAATAAATTCATAAATTGTAGCAATAGCAAAAAAAAAAAAAAGAAAAAGAGGAAAAAACGAAAAACCTCAAAAGCAAATTTTTTAGAAAGGTAAGAAATTTGTTAAAATTCAAGATATGCCAGAAAAATAATTTGTTAAAGAAAAAATTTGCTAAAATAACATAAAAAATAAATTAGCATAAAATTAAAAGATAAAGAGAAAATTAATTAAGATACAAAGTTTAAAAATTCATTTTCATTTTTACACTTTAAGTCAAATTCGTTTAATTATAAGGAGGAGTCTGTGCATTATTTCATTAATTAAGTTTTTTTTTTTTTTGGTTAGGAAATTAATTTATTAATAGAAGTCAAAAATTTTTAAATGTCTTGAAATATTTTTCTTATATCTCTAATTAAATGCAAAACAATCAGATTTTGTATATTAAAAATAAAAATGAAGGAAAGTAATAAATATATACAAGAGAAAAGAAAAAAGAAAAACATTTAATTAACCAAACAACGGAAGAAAAAATATAAGAAATTTCATGCATTTAAAAAATTAAGTTTGATAAAGAATCAATAACGTGGAGAGAAGAAGAAAACTAAACAATTATAACTAACAACAATTCCAAGTCTCCGTGTTTTCCTTGTTCCTTTTTTCTTTTTTCTTTGTTAATTAATTGAAAAAAAGAGCCATTAAAAAATTGAAGATATTATTATTAATATTGAAAATATACGTTTCAAGGCGAAGTTCATTTAAATCAAAATTAAATTAATTAGCAGCAGCAGCAGCAAAAAAAATAGAGCTTCAAATCATGTCATTATTGTTTGTCTCTTGGTTTAATTAAATAATTAATTGAGTACTTAATTTATTAAGTAAATAAACTTAAATAATTACAATTAAGTAATTAATTAAATAAATTTAATTATTAATTAATTAATTAATTAATTAATTAGGTAATTAATTAATTAATTAGGTAATTAATTAATTAATTACGTAAGTAACTAATTAAACAATTACTCATTTAACGAAAAATTCATTCCTTTCTTTCTTTTTTCTTTTTTAAATGTGACAAAAACTCCGGCTCACAACATTCGATTTTTCGACTTACTTAAGCAAACAAATTAATCAATTAGTATAAAAAAAAAAAAAAAACAAAACAAAACAAAACGAATCAATTCTTTTCGGTTTGTGTTTTGCATGTGACAGAAAAAAAAAGAGAAGACTCTCATTCTCAACACAGCCACACTTTAATTCTTGATTTTACTCGTGTTCTTTTTTAAATTTTTATAGTTATTGTTATTGTTATTGTTATTGGTGTAGTTTTTTCTTTTGTTGTTTTTGCTTTTGTTTTTGTTTTGTTTTAGTTTTAGTTTTAGTTTTAGTTTTAGTTTGAGTTATTATTATTGTTATTCCAATGAACAATCATCACTATCCGCAATTAGGCTAACGTCAACGTCACCATCAATGCTGTTATTTGCTGCTGTTACTGCTGTTGTAGCTGTTACTGGTATTACTTCATTTTTTAATTGATTATAACGTTTTGTCAACAAACGTAAATTCTCTTTTAAACGTATTTTTTGTTCCATTAAATGCTGATCCTCACGTGTCAAATTATCGCATAATTTGGCCGCCTCCCTTAATATATTCACTTTTGGTGCACGTTCTTTATCCTTAATGCTTGGTATTTGTTTTTTCAATGTATCAAATAAATTTTTTAAACCGATACGTCTCTGACGTTCCATATTATTATGTAGATTACGCTTTTCAATTGTATCAGCCGTCTCATTGTCCATTGATGCATAATGACGCTTTAAGCTAAGGCCAGCATATGTTGTGGGAGGGATATGTTGTTTACTTGTTGCCAACATTGCTGTTGTCCCTCTTTTTGTACGATATTTTTTCATATTGGTCGAATTGATAGCAGGATAGAAGGCGGCGCCATCTTCTTCAACGCCATTACTTTTGCTATTTTCATAACCAACATTCTTATTTATCATTATCACATTATTATTATTATTATTATTATTATTATTTTATTATTATTATTATTGTTGTTGTTATTGTTATTTTATTATTATTATTATTATTATTATTATTATTATTATTATTATTATTATTATTTTATTATTGTTATTATTATTATTATTGTTATTGTTGTTATTGTTATTATTAGATTTATAATTTCGCAATTCATTTGTTGTGATAATGGTAGCAGCACGATTCGATTGTTGATGATTTAATAATAAACGTTTACGCGTCTTCTCATTTAATAAATTCATGGTCATGCCTGTTGCTGACTCACCATTCACAATAATATTTGGTAGCATACCACCAACACCAACTGTAGCACCAACTCCGACTCCTCCAGCAATGCCATTTCCATTTCCATTTCCATTTTTCATTAATTGTTGCTGCTGTTGTACATATTTTCTTGTATATTGACTCTCATATGGTGTAGCTGCCGGTGATGGATAACGAGAATTATTTACCGATTTCACTGGACTACTACTAACTGGCGTATATGGTAATTCATATGAGCCACGCCTACGTGGCAATATTGTACGTACACCATTCATTGAACGAACAATGCGTGAATTAAATTTATGAGCGACTTTATGCTGCAAAGCCCGACGATCTTTATCCGATGGATTCGTTGGTAATTTTCTATCATTTATAGAAACTACATCAATTTCTTCCTCTGCAACAAGTGAAATGCGTGAAAGAGAGAAAGAAAAAAAAATTATTTTATACAGAATAAACTAACAAAAAAAAAAAAAACAAAAAAAACAAGAAGAGTAAACTAATAATTTCACAAAATGATTTAATATTTATAATTTTTCTTCGTTTTTTTTTTTTTTGATTTTCTTTTATCATCTAAAAAGAGAATAAGAAACATCAGACAATGTTGTTTTTACTTTCTTTCCTTTCTACTTGCATTTATCTATTTAATTGTGTCATATTCTAATTTACATACGATTAACGTCATCATTCCATAAAAATTTATCTTTTCTTTATGCCGTCAAATTTACATAAGATTTTTTATTATGATTTGACATTTTCTTAGTAATCAAAGAAAAACTATAAAAATACGCTCTACTTTTACAACATTTCATTTCTACAACAAGCATCCCCCCTTCCGTTCTTTCCACACTTTTCCATTCATTTCATTTTACCAGAGCCTTATCAAACATTGCTTTACTTTTCAAGTATCTTCTCTTCTACCTTCCTTCCTTTCTTCTCTTGTTTAAGTGAAGAAAAAAGCTTCTCTTTTGTAGCCTCTCTCATTCTTCCTGAGCTATTTCAAATATCTTACACACACATATGACAACTGAATTTTTTTTGTAATTTTCTAAGATAGCATATAAGAGAGACACAGATACAGAGAGAACGCACAATACGTAGTAAAAATGTAGTAAATAAAGATCAGAACCGAAAATGAATAAATGACAACTTTCAATGACACTTAAAGCTGATTATAATGGAATTAAATCAAAGGCATAAAATTAAAGTGATGTAGTGATGTAGTGATGAACTGATGAAGAAAGGCGTAAGTGGAGGCGAGCAACATTACATGTGCATGCAAATTATATGAACTGAATCAAGAACCTTCAGAGCGAAAGAGAAAAAAGCAACAAAATAAAACAAAGCAGGAAAATTTATTTTAAAAGTTCAATGAACTGTACGTTCACAATATTTCCAAATCCCAAAAATCTAACATAAAAAGCAAAAAAGGTAAATGTTAAACGATATTCTTAAATACCTTACACCATTTCGCCTCAAACTTGATCTCATACAAATCAAAAGCTTTTGTGTGAATTTAAAAAGCGCCACTTTAAAACAATATTGTGGATATAACGGGGTTCAAAAATTTTTAACAAAAATAGGTAAATTGTTCAATTTAGTGTAAAATATTTTCATATACAAAAGTTTCTTCTACTTTTTTGGGTTTTATTTAAAGGAATAGTGCTCTTGCTTAGAAACAAACTGAACAGTTTTAATAATAAGATTTAGATCCTTAGAAGGTCTAGATCCTTAGAATTGTCTAAGTATTAAATTTTGGTAAAATATTTTACAATTGATAACTTATTAGTTGTTTACAAGTAGGGACGGATAGACGGACAGAAAAATCTTAAAATGATTTACAAATGGAAAATCTATGCCACAAATATGATATAACGCGTACACAAAGTCAAAGTAGTCTTTGTAGGTCTCTTGTAAATATTTTATTTGAATTATTTGGCATAACACAACAACACTTTTAAATTATTAACACTTAAATCAACAATCATTGGATGGGCAAGACCCCACCACTTAACTCCCGTACTTTACACAATCCTTTCTCTTCTCCCTTCTTTCTACATGCTGCCTTTTATGGCTTAACATACTGAGAAAATGTATTTGATAGACGCCACCTTTTTGGCGTTTGTTCTACTTAAACGGAGCAAGATCAAATAAAAGTAACAAAAGACGAGAAGTAGAGAAATTAAAAACAAGAAAATGCAGTATTTTAAATGGACCAACAGTTATGGATGAGTGTGAAAGAGAATGCATTAAATATATATGTGGGAGATTTTAAATGGTTTCGTTTCGTTTCATTTCGTTTCGTTTCGTTTCGTTTCATTTAGTTTCATGTTTTAGTTTCTTTTTCCTTCCTAAAGTCTTATCAATAAATTCTATTATGCCTGTAAAAGAAAATAATACAATTTTATGGCAATAAAAATAAAAATAATAATAATTGAAAAAACCAAAAAAAATAAATAAAACCGATTGAGAAGTAGAAATTCGAAGAAGGAAATGTCAATTTTTCTTTCGCTGTCATTTTGCAAAATGACATTTTTTCCAGTTTCATTTTTTCATAGGTAAATATGGTAACAGCTAAGGCGTGGCCTCAAATTATCAAATTTCCAATTATAGAAATTTAGAAATAATGCAGAAGAGCAGAGAATTAATGGCCATAATATTATGACATAGCAAAAAGTGAATTGAAAAAATGAAAAATTGGAAGCCCATATTTTGATTCATTGTAATAGGGAAATATATCAATTCAAGATTGAATGGAAAGAATGTGATTTATGAAATTTACTAATATTTTATATTTATGTAAAAATCCAATAATTATGGATGAGATAATTTCAAATATTGGTGGTATCACATTTTGCATTTTCCATTTTGCTAAATATGATAAATTTCGTAAAAATTTTCCAATTTGGTAAATTCAAAATACAACCCGTAGAATTTTAATAAATCACGAATATTCCCATAGAATTTTTTTTTCTTTCCCTAAAACCCAAAACAACAGCAATAACAATAGTATTAACAGCAACAACAACAGCAACAACAACAGCAACAACATTGTGAAAATTATTTCAAACGACTAAACAATTTCAAATAATTGATGCATGAAAATGAGTGATGTGTAATGTAAAATGAATGAGAAATGGCCAAAACAAGGGATGATTGGTGATTGGATGATTCAAGGCATTGAAAAGATATAAATTAATAAGAAAAGCAACAAAATAATATAAAACTAAACACTTTTAAAATAGAAACAACCAGCATAACAAAACAGCATCATATACTTTTTTCCTCTAATGCTGATTTCAGTTGACATTATGATGGTACGATGAACAACAAATTAAAATAATATGATGATGAAACGCTTCTTCTAAGGCATGTTTTTTATTATTAATTTAAACACAAAAAAAGAAAAAAGCACAAAAATAACAAGGCCCGCTTTTCTTTCTAAAAGGAAATTCGTCATGACAATCATCCTGATCATCATCATCATCATCATCATCATCTTCATCATAAACGTTTAATGTTTAAGAGCAATGTCAGAAGAGCCAAGATTTTGTAGCATTCAAAATGCAAGAAGTTTTTGCATTTTTATAAATAGAAAACTAAATTTCAGAAATTGAACAAAAGAGGAAACTTTTTTCAAAAGTTGCTTATTTCCCTTTAACTATAAAAAAAAAAAATAAAGTTCTAGTTTCTTGTTCTTTGACATGGTTTTCTTTTTGCCATAATTTAACAGAATCTTCATCGCGTTTTACTTTTAAAACTTTAACGAACAATCAGTTGATCAAAATGACCTATTTCAAATTTTTTACCTTTAACTTTTTAGTGGTTGCTTCCAAAGAATTCAACGATCTAAACTAAGTGAAAGTAAGGAAATTTCCTTTATCATGCAGCAATGCAGCATGTGATGGAAAATTCTCATAAATCGTTTATTGTCCAAATTTCAATTCTTTTTGGCATGTTTTTATCGAACTAAACAAATGAAAGAAGCGTCTTGAAGTAATTAAAATGCCCAAGCAAAATTTACGACTTATATTCTTTTTTTCGAAATTTTTTTTTTACAAATTTTTTATATGAATAAATTCTCTTCAATGTAGTACCAAAAAATAAGCAAAAAAAAAAAAAAAAAAAAAAAAAAAGAGAAAAAAATTATTTTCTTGCTGCTTCTTCCTGCAACATTTTTCTTGCCATAATAAAATGCATTTCAATGGTTTTATTTGTATTTCTTATTTCTACTTTTAATTAAGTAATTTTCATTTTAAGTGCACACAACACGCAGCATACTTATGTTGTTTTAATATCGAACAATTATGGTCCAATTTTAAATACTTTACTCTCTAAGCAATTCATTTGATTAGATCGATCTTTAACAAATCTCTCATCAGCAGAGTTTATTTAGGACTAATAAAAGAAACATAACCATAAAATTAAAGCGATTCTTAAAGTTTACAATATCGATGAAATTTTTGGAGCATATTTTTATAAAAAGAAATTTTCATCATTTCATTTACAATTGAGAGGCTCTTAGAAGAAGGAAAATAGATTTATGACAAAATCTTTCCATGATTTATTTCATATTATAAAAAGTGTAGGGGGTTATAAAATGAAAAATTTTTCAAAAACATATTTTACTGGCGTATTAAAATTTTTCTTTGAATACAACTATTTAAAACTACTTTTACTTCATGGTCTTACATTTTCTATTTTTCCAATTTTTTTGCGAAATATTTTTTTATGGTTTTTCTTTGCCTTTTTTTTTTGTCTTCAGTTGCCTTCAGTAAATAAATTGTGTTAAAAAAAATTTATAAAAAATAAATTGTGTCTGTCTCTTTCCATTACAAATTGTAATACATTTTCTATTTCTATTCTTCTATCGGTTTCGCAAATCGTTCTATGACAGTTGTTAGTTTCTCCTTAAAACTTTAGCTTTAGCTTTAACTTTAATTTAACATTTTTATTTAATAATAAGGCACGTGCACTCTGTTTTCTCTTTCCAATACACAATTTTACAAAATAATTGTAATGCCTTCTTTTTTCTAGGTCTTCTTCTTCTTCTATTTATAGTAAAATATCTAAATCGTGAGTTCTCAGTAATATTTCTTTATGGCGTAATAAAAAAAATTTATATATAAAAAAAAATCATTATCCAAAAAAAAAAAAAAAACAAATGCATCTATGCCTTGATAAACTGGTGGCACGATCATTTCGCTAAAAATTAATTAAGAAAATTAAGGGAAAATTTACTTTGTTATTCTTTTAGTTTAAGAAGAGTTTTCTTAATTTTTTCTATTTTTTTTTTTTATTTAAAATTTAAAATTAAAAATTTGGTGGCAACTTTTGGGAAAAGTTTTGCCTTAAAATTCATGAAATTTAAAGGTCAGTGAAAGATTTAGACATGAACGACAAAACTTAACCTTAACATCCATAATCTAAGTAAAGCAACATTTAGATAAATTTTTTGTTGATTTTTAAAAACTTTTGATAAAAAAAAAGCAAATAGAAACCTTAAGATCGATTACGATCAATTTTGGCTTATTTAACACCAGTTTAGTCAAAATTAAGAAAGTAAAAAAATAAAATTTTTGTAGTAGGGCTTGCATTTTACTCGGTTTTTTCAATGGTTAAAGATAAACTTATAAATTTGAGAAGCATTTGAGACATTTGAGAAGAATTTGAAAATTTCACCAACAATTTGAAACTTGTAGCTTAAGAAAAATAAAACTAATAACAAAGTTAATGGCCGGCAAACGGCCAGTTACGCCTAAAGATAACATTTAAGAATGATACTTTTTATATTTAAACGGTATAATAAAAAAAAAGCAAATTTAAGTGTTATCTAAATTTATTTAAACTTATTACACTTTACAATTAATGTAGAGTCGTCCATCTTTACAGGCTGGTGGCAAATGTTTTACATAAAAAAAAATTTTATAAGCGATGCACTTTTTTTTTTGTTTTTTAAGAGTTCAGCGTGCTTTATTTGTTATATAAACTTTTGGTTGTTGTTGTTATTGTTGTTATTGTTATTATGTTGGCAACTATAACAATTTATGCATTTTATTATTATAATTATATTTCTGTTTTGAATTTGATTTTTATGACCCGCTCTGATAACACAGCCAGCCAAACCAACAACAACAACAACAACAAAAGCAACAGCAAAAAATGAGAAAACCACCAAACACGCACACATGCACACACACACACACACACACACACACACACACACACCACACACACACACACACACACACACACACACACCACACACACACACACACACCACACACACACACACACACACACACACACACAACACACACAAATTACATTCTAAATTCAAATTATGATTTACAAACATTCATCTGTATGTGTAAATTTATATACTGAGGAAATATTTTTTATGATATTAAGCAAGAACAAGAGCAATTTAATTAAAAATTAAAATTTTGTAAAAGAAAAATAATGCAACAGATAAAAATTATTAATCACTCGCAAGAAATTCCTAAAATCACACGAGCGCCAAGTAACAAACAAACAAACACAAACAAACACAAACAAACACAAACAAACAATTAAATCATCTAAATTGGTGGAATTACTTTTGCTTCACATTTATACACTTATCAGAAAAAAACATATTTCTTTGCTTTTCGGGTGCAGCAGCAAAAACACAATATATTATTGCTTCATCATATTGAACTGTCTAATACATTGTTGAATAAAACGAATAAATTATAAATGTTAAAATCAAAAATTGACAAAAATTAAACTGTCTATATATTAATATTAAAAACTTTTTTGAGTAAAAATCTAAAAAGAAAAGAAGAACATTATTATGGAAAGTCATCAAACTTAATAAGTAATCGATAATTTAATATATAATTTATTAGAGAACGTATCATGTTTAATGCGACATTATTAAATTTTTAAATAAATATTAGAAGACAATTGAAAATAGAATAATATGGATTAAATGTTATGGCAATAATTTGGAATAAATTTAAAGCAATAATCATCTAATGAAAAATTTAGCAATGGGAATGTTATTCAACTCAATACTAATGTACGCAAATGGAAGAATAATACGAAAGATAAATAAATGAATGAATGGATTCAAATGAATGGACAGAATGAATGGAATTGTGAGTGGAATAAATGACTGGAATAAGTGAATGGAATAAGATGAATAAGAAATGAATGAATAATGAATGGAATGTAAATGAATGGACAGAATGAATGATGAATTGAATGAATGGATGATGATGATGAATGATGGAATAAATGACTGGAATAAGTGAATGGAATGAATGACTGAATGAATGAATGAATGGAACGAAATGAATGGACAGAATGAATGGAATTGTGAGTGGAATAAATGAAAGGAATGAGTGGAGTAAATGAATGAAATGGAATGAATGGAATGAATAAATGATATGAATGAATGCAATGAATGTTGTGCTCTAAGTGTAAATGAAAATAATAAGTGTATGGAAAACATCCGCTTACATATTTATATTTGTATATACTTATAAATAAATACATACAAATAGCAACTATTATAATAAAATAATTACACGAAAGCGTGAGTTCAATGTTACATGTACACATACATACACAAACACATACATACACACATACACACACACACACATACGTGTATAAATGAAAGCAAACACAATAGCAAAAATAAAATAATAACAATAACAAAATGCCGTGCAATAAAAT
Source organism: Melophagus ovinus (assembly GCA_023089585.1). Lineage (NCBI taxonomy): Eukaryota > Metazoa > Arthropoda > Insecta > Diptera > Hippoboscidae > Melophagus > Melophagus ovinus. The sequence goes on from JAKKIB010000178.1 coordinate 5,853,640, forward strand.
AAAATAAAAATTTTTAAATGTACGTAGAGGAGTCTGCAGCAATGTGTGTGATGTGATGCTGCTGATAAGCCTGAAAACTAGTTCTATTGTATTTGTTTTGCTAATTTTAATTATAATTTTAATTTTAATTCTGGGAAACAAAATAATTTATTATGCATTTAATAAAAAATAATGATAACGGAAGAATGAAACGGCGAAAAGAAACGTTCATAAAGTAAGACTGAGAGAGATGGGTAGGTAAAAATGAGAAGGAGAAGGAGAAAGAGAAAGATATATGTGAGAAGTTTTACTTTGTGGCCTTTTAGCATTCCATACGTTTAACATTTCTCACAATTTTTCAAGCCACTCCGTCCCTCTCTCCTGTCCTGCTCAAACATTTATTAATTCATTTCTCTCTCTCTCTCTCTCCCTCGCACACATAAGAACTTCTTCAATTTTCATTGAACACTGAGGAGTGAAGTGTGCATGAAGAAAACATAAGCAAGTAAGAATTTGTTGGAATCATACGCAGCCGATTTTTGATAGATTCAATAATTCAATATAAAAATTATCAAAAATGGTTTCAAAAATATAAAATGGATTTATTAACTAATCTAAACTATCATATGTAGTTTTTGTGAGATTAGAAAAATTCAGTTTATTTTGCATAATTTATTTTTGATAATCTTAATAAATAAATACGGCTTAAAATGAACTTTGTTCTGGATTCATATCACATCAATATACAAAATTATGAAGAAAATATTCCGGAAAATTATTAATAAAAATAAATTTCAAATAGATAAACAATAGATTTGAATTTGAAATCATGCAGTATAATAAAAGTTGAATCTATAAATGGATCGGTTGTACATTTTTTTAAGTTACACATAAAATGTTTAAGCAACAATCTCGATAGAATTTACCAAATGAAGGCAAAACGAAAACAAAATAAAACAAAAAAAAAGAAAAAAAAAATGCGAGCCATTATCAAGTTTTTAACATATTTACTCTAAATTAACTGTCTTTAACGCTTGCTCCTTATAGTGGCCCCAACCGTTACCATTAACAACAAAATTTCCTCATCTACCTCCAGCCTTCTCCTATTTCATTTAATATCATTATCATGATTTTTTTTTTTTTTTTCCATTTTATTTTGAATTGGCCAATCAACTCTTGGTTGATTGGCTTATTACTTTTGATTTTTTACTTGACTTGAATTATTTCCTTTTTACACTTTTCTAGTGTAATTAGCAACACTAAATGTAATGAATATCAATTTAAAAAATGTATGTTATGATACAACAACTGACATGCATACATTAACGTGATTGTTTAGTTTGTTTCACATTATGCATATGGCTCGATTGGCTTTAAGCTTGCTGCTGCTGCTGCTGCTGCTGCTGCTGCTACAAGGAAAGATCTTTAAATATCTATATGTTACAAATTTAACAAAGTTCATTATTTTATGTTGCAGAAAGACTTGTTAAAATCCCTTTTTTTTTTTTTTGTATTGGCACTTGCCTTAGAGCAAGTAACTCTCTTATTCTAAATTTTACTTAGATAATTTTATAAGAATTTATTGATAAGCAATTTTTTCATATTTTTCATATTTCGTTGGTTCGAGTTTTGCCCACTTAAACAAGAGTTTCCCTAAATTTTTCATTTTGCTAAAATTTATTGCTGCTCTATGCAGAGCGGCCCCCCTAAGCGACCATTCCCCCCCCCCCCCCCCCCCCCCCCATCCCCCTTCCCACCATCGACTATAAACACTTTTACCTTAATTTGTCTTTTTATTTACATGTTAATTAAAATAAGAAATTGTGAAGAATTTTTTAAATATTACAAGCAAAAGCAGAAACGTTTGCCACAATTTTCAATAAATCAATTATATTTCATCATAATGAAGGTGCGATACATTTTTCTTCTTTTTTGGCTTTTAAGGAACAGGTTAAATTATGTTTCTTAGTTTAGCAGTTTAAAGAAAAGGCCTCAATAACTTTTTTATATCCGAATGAAAAGCAGCATCATGTTATTTATATGGTTAGATTATACAATTTTGATGAAGAAGCTTCTTAGAGTTATCAGAAGCAAAATTTGATGCATTAAAATTAAAAACCAAAGTTTCCGAAATATCAAGCATTTTTTTATAGGGAAACATTTTTCATTGAATCAATAAATGTAAATTGAAGGAAGTTATTTTCAAATTGGATTGTTCAGCTATAACAACTGGCTTCAGCTGTCCAACTGGCTTGTTACCTTTTTATACTTTTTTTTTTTTTTTGGCCAGCTAAAAGAAAAGGTAAATTGATTGTATGAATAATTAAAATGATAAAACGTGAATTAAGAGTAAGAGCGCAAAAAAAAGAGCTACAAAAAAACTATAAAAATGATAAAACAAGAAACTTATTGCTTTTGCAACACAAATATGTCAAACCTACCATTCATTTGAACTGAACAAATTTCTAGCCATATATTTATTTATGGTAACATATTACTCCATAAATTTTATGAATAATCGATTTGAAATGTTATATAAAAGAAGATAAAAGAAAAGTAAGAAAAGTGCCATAAACACTTTAGCAGCCTTTGCTTGACTGACTGACTCTCCATGCGATAATTTTCTATACATTTTTTTTTTTTTTTTTTGTAATGCAATTTCTATATAAAGCCAAATGCGAAATAATTTTCTATTTTAAAAACGCCAAAGTGAATGTAAAGCATTTTAATATTTAAATCTATTACTGCCCGAAATTCCAATGGCTCACGCCTGTAATTTCAAATATTTCGCATAACTGTACAGCGGCATTCACAATTCGCCCGTTATTTGTTTTATCTTAATTTCTTTATATCCACAAGCAACAACAACTTGCGAATAGAACTCATTTCTTAAAAATTATCTGTACTTTATTAGCCGGAGGGCAACCAGTTCCAAGAAAAACCTACTCATGTGGCTGTGGGAGTGGCTCATGAGATGGTCGTTGGTGTTGCCGGCCATTAGGGGGCATTATGATACACGAGATCCGACCATAGATTCAATTTGGTACCACGGCATCACCAATTTTAATAAAGCCCCTTGTGATGATATTGAGGTTGGTTTCGTGGGGGCTATGGGGCCCATATCGTGGACGTAGCTCACTCAAACACACATATGCTTGTCGTGCAGGGTCCCATTTATCGAATAAAATGGGTAGCTGGGTAAACTTATTGAGCTAACCAAACCAAGCCAAGGTGTATTTAAGAAGGCTTCGAATCTAGATACCAAAGATTAAGCCTTGAATATAAGATGCAATGCGGCCTTTAAATTAGAAGCTAGGTGTGACAGTAACATGCACCAAGTGCGACATGATTACCAACGCTAGCGATCATTTATACAATTGCATACCATGCAGAGTTAAGCCTTCACGGCAGGTTTGTAGGTAAAACGCATATTGACTATTGGACTTTATTAATCCAGAAAGGAAATATCAGAATGTTATGCTTATAAACATTCTGTTTCCGTTCTGTTACTATCACAAAGTTGGAAATATCAGGCTTAAATTTTGTGAAAATATAGAAAATTCTTGTGAACATCTATTTATACCAAAGTTGTGATTCAGAGTAAAAACTTTAACTTGTTCAACATGAAGGACAAAGTTGGCATTTATTTAAAAATGGAGGCAGTTTTTTTCCTCGTTAAGGAAAAATTGGAAATGCCAAAAATTTATGTATATATTTTTCATTTGAACTGTCAAGCCAAGCCTGTCTAATGTATCCGTATGATAGAACAAAGTGGACTTCACAATAATATAAATTTTCTATACAATAATTCTCCTGATTTCCTGATTTGATAAAACTTAATGTTTAAAAAAATTTCGCATGTTTTCATTGTTGATTTGTACATTTACTAATCGATAACTATTTCAGATAGCAATTATTAAGTAGCCCCATTTCCTTACCACCACCATGTCATTTTTGTTTCTCTTCTTCAACAAATTCACAATTTAACAATCTTGAAGATTTAAGTAAAATCTCGTTAGAATGAACTAGATTCTCATGCATGCATAAATAACATGTACCGTACACGACTGCTGCTTATATGTCCGTCTGTCTGTCTATCTGTTTGCCTGTCTGTCTACAAATATAATAAAATCAATCAAAAGAGAAGACGAAGAAGGCGAAAAGAACATCTTACATGTGAAGCCGCAATCAATTTAAGAAGTGTAAAGAAAAATGAGATCAATGTAACGAAAAATGAAAAATAATGAAAAAAATGAAAAAAAAGAAATTTTTGTAAAGGCGCAAATGCATATGTAAAATGAAATGTAATCACAAATAAAATGCAAATACTATTTCTTGTGCATTTGCTGGATTAATTTCTTCCTTTTGCCCTTTTTTCACAACAAAACAAAACAAAACAAAACAAAACAAAACAAAACAAAACAAACCAAAAGAAAAGAAAAAAAGAGAACAAAACAAAAGCAAACTTGCTACATCGCTCTGTTTGAAGTTATGCATAGTTATTATGTATGAGAAAGAGAAAAAGTAAGAGAATGGAAAAGTTAAATATGAGAAAGAGACCGTTAAAGAAGAAAAACAAAAAAGTGCAACCGAGTAACATCGACATATTTTAATAACTTTCTTTTTTGTTTTGTCTGCTTTGCTGTTTATGTCGTCTCCTTTCCATCTTCTTCTTTTTCTTTCTTTTTTTCTCTTTTATTTTGTTTTTTTTTTTTTTTTTTGTAATTTTGTTTCTGGTATATTCGTTATGTTGTTTATTTTGTTGGCATTTCAAATGGCACTAACAAAGCATTGCAATGAAATGTAATGAAATGCAAAGAAATGCAAGCAGCGTCAACAATTTATGATTGACTTGTGACTAACACAAAGACAAATCGAATAACTAACTGACTAACTGACAGACTAAATAACTGATTGACTCGTTTAGTGACTCTCAAAAGGCGCGTTTTACTTTTCTTATTTCCATTTTCTTGTTATTTTATTACCTGCTGTGCAGATATATCTATGTACACACACACACATTCATATATACATAACACATATATATTCATGCAGCACTTTGATAAAGTATGTTAAGAATGCTGTTTTTGAATGCTTCCTCTTCTGCCCGACTCTATCTATTATTTCTTTTTCATTTTGTTTTATCTTTTTTTTCTTTTTCTGATGTTGTTTTGTTACTGCATCAAACATTCATAAATATATGAAACGACGGCAACAACAACAAGAGAAGGAATAAAAACAAAATTTGTAAGTAAGTAAAAGAAAAGGAGAAAGGATTTCATTTCACCTCAATTTTGTTGCGCTTATGTCAAATTTTATTTTCCTTTGAAGAATTTTAACTACTTCTACCAATTTTTCATTTTTTTCTTTTTGTGTTACAAGCAGAAAACAAGAAGGAAAAAAAGGAGAAAAAAACCAAAAAAAAAAAAAAACTAAGAGAAAGAAAATTTTCTTTGTTAAAACTGCTCCTCAAGTGAAATAAACAAGAAAAAAATTCACACAATCACTTTTAGTGCTTTGAATTTTCTTTGAATGCAATGTCGCCGTCATCGTCGTCGTCCTTATTATTATTGTTGTTGTTGTTCTCGTTGTTGTTGTTGTTGTGTCCTCGTTGTTGTTGTAGCTGTCGTTGTCAACTAAAACATGTGTCTCCATGATGGGTAAATTTGAAATTAAAAAGCTGCTTACGAATAAAATAAAATAAAATAAAATAAAAATCAAGTTCAAAAGTCTTTTACAACAGTGACTCGAATTCTGTAACACATTTTGTGAGAATCGAAATTTGTGCACGATGTGAGAACTGTTCTGTTTAGCTCAATAACGTGAAATTAACAAGTCATATTATAATTTTTTTTACATCGCTCCATTCTTGAAAAATTACTTAAGTTTTACACTACAAATGAAAGTTGCCTGTTAAAGTTACTAAATATTTGGATTAAGCGATTCAAAAAGTTATGCTTCAATTTAAATTTACATTTAAAGAAACTAACTTATTACGAAAAATCTTTCGTAAGTTTCGTTTAAATTTGGAAAATATTGAATAATCAATATTTGAAGTGAAACAAGTAACCGTTTTACAAAATATTACTGAGAAAAGAGCAACATTGTATTTAAAATTTTAAAATCTGAACTTTCGATGCGTTTAAATTCGTTGAAGAATATTGAAATTTTCTTTTAGACTTAAAAAGACAGACAATGCAATATGCAGTGATCTGCATTGGATAAATGAACGATGAAAAAAAAAATGAAAAAAAAAAATTTATCTCAATAAATAAATAAAAATTCGAAAATGGTATAACTTTTAAACATTCTACAAAACATTGAGAATCCATCCAATTTAATTGGAGAATCTAAAAAAAGTTTCTACGGGTAAATAAATTCAAAATGTTAATTATACATTATTTGGAATGCGATTTAAAACATTTTCATATATCGTATTAACATTGTAAAATTTGTAAAGATTTTCCAAAAAAGAAGAAAGGATAATTGAAGAATTTAGCGCTTTTGTTTTTTAAGGAAAGATGCTACATGAAAAAAAAAATTGTTGAGCCACCAGTTATAACTTCTATTAAGGCCTCTAGAAATTTTGACAACCGACTAAGTGTTTTTAAATTGATTAATTCCCCCCACTCGTTTTGATGGCCATTAAAAAAAATCACGCTAAGAGTTGCAAACATCAACATAAACTTGTACATTATGCCAAAAATAAAGGATAGTGGTGTATTAAAGCAAATAAATAACATTTAATTATTAATTGTAATATTTGAATAAATACTTTTAAAAAAAATTATACAAAAGCAACATTAAATTTATAGAAGAAGAAAATGGAAATAAATAAATAAATAAATAAGGTAAACTAAACTGGATGATGATTACTACGTAAAAAATGTTAACATTTTTATTACAGCAACAACAACAACAACAACAAACAACAACAACAATAATAATAATAATAATAATAATAATAATAATAATAATAATAATAATAATAATAATAATAATAATAATAATAATAAATAAATAAATTGTACAGTTAAAGTTAGACTGAGAAAGAGAGAGAGAGAGAAGAGAGAGAGAGAGGAGAAGAGAGAGCGGCAAAACGGAAAGGAGCACAAGAGAGAGATAATGACGGCATAGTAAGTAAAATAACTTGAAACTAGTTTTCAGTTATTTTTAGTTGTTATTTCATTATAATAATTTTTGTTTTTACTCTTGTTGTACTATTATTGTTGCTATTTTTGCTATTGTTATTGTTGTTATTATGCCATAATAATAAAATAATAATATTACACGCACACTTCATATGTATTCATATGTATCCATATGTAAGAATGTGTATGTGCACTCATGTGGTGGTCGTCATTGGGTGCCACAAGTCCCATTCATATCGGTTTGCATAGCAAAAAGAAAAAAAATTATTAGCAACAAGAAGAATAAAAAACAAAAGAAAACAAATCAAAAGAAACAGCAAAAGCAAATGAAAGGAAAAAGATAAAGAGCAAGAAAAAGAGTTGCTAAGCGAACTTAAAAAAATGCAACCGAAAAAATAAAATGTAACAACAACAACACCAATAATTAAATTTGTGAAAAAAAAAGGAGAAAAAAACACCAATAAAAATTAAGCCAAGATCAAGCAGAAAACAAATAAAACAAGCTAAAGCGTGACATGCCAGCCAAAGCAAGCAACAAAAAAAAACATTCAATCAATCAGCAGGCAGGCAAGCGCGGGTAAGCGCATGCATGCACAGACAGGCTAGAGCACACAAGCACAAGGTAGTCAAGCAACAAACTTTTAAAAAACTTATAAAAATAAATGTTATTAGGTTATTTGAAAAGTTATTCTCATGTTCACACTTTACACTTAATTTAAATTATTACTGTATTCTAATAACTGTAAATATTGGAGCTGCTCATATCTAGAGTTTATTCGATTTCTTGCTTCATGTTTTTTCTCCTTCCCCCTATTTAAATTACTTACCATTAAAAGTGAATAATTAAAAGCAATATGAATGAAATTTTCGATTTCAAAGCATGTTGAATGATAGTTTGCAGGTCTGAGGATGCCGTTTTGGAAATAAAAATAGTTAAAGAAATTTATTGAGAAATTACAAATTCAATGAACATTTATTTATTAAGTCTCATTAGAGGAAAACGCGACTCATTAGAATAAAACGCGGAATATTTTCATGTTGTTCCATTTTTTTTACTTTCAATAGTACAAAAGCACTTTACAAACAACCTAATAAAAAAAATTTTTTTTGAAAATAAAATAAAACATTATTAAAATAATAACAAAACATAACTCAAAATTTAGCAAATTGACTTCTCTTGTTTTTTCACATTTTGTTTTTTTAAATATTCTTCACCTTGCGCTTCATTTCTTTACGATGAGAAAGATGTAAACGAGCGAACTAAAGACAGTCATTGATAATAAAAAAAATGTCATCAAGTTTAAGTTTTTCTTTATCTTCTTTTGCCACACTTATTTTAAATAGATTTATGAAAGGCCGGACAGGACATTTGTTTCACATTGCCTTGTGCTTCATCTGACAAAGTTATGGCAACAATATGAATAAACTTTCAAAGAATTTATATAGATAAAGAGCTTAATCTTCAAGCGATTTATGACAAGATTTTTTAAACACGTCTAGCGCACGTAAGATTCTTTTTCAAAATGGACGTTGCATTGTTAAAAGTAACTGTTCGAGTGAAATGAAATGGAAATTTGAAAATATATAAAACTTAAATCTTGAATCTTGAATCTTGAATCTGCATCTAAATCGAATTGAATGAGGTAAACAACTGTTTAGAGTGGATGGTGGGGTGGATCATGAGGTGAAAGCAAAGGTGAAAGTGACTGCCGCTCACTAAAATTAAATCACTTAAATATCAGGTCTACCAAATAAAGCATTCGGACCTTTGAAAAATGCCTGAAGATTTCTTAAGTAAAATCAAAATTATACAAATATTTATCTAGAAGATTTGAAAGACTGTCGAAACACCAAATGTAACAACAACAATTCATATTTTTACAACTTATTAAATTTTTTTCATCAAACTCATTAGTTAGAATTGATTTGACATTTCTGTTTTTTTTAAAAGCAAAAAAAAACTTATTTCCCATTTGTCAAAGACTAAACTATCTAATGGGCGCGCAAATTGTTTTCCTGATTTCATAATATTTTAATTCAATTATGATTTAGTTTTCTTTTTTTTTTAAACTTTTCCTCATACATCTAAATATAAAAGCAACATTTAATTTATCGAAATAGCGAAAAACAATCGGCCGGACAATCTCAGCCACTCCCAAATTTATGTATTATTTCTGTTTGTGAGAATTGAAACTTTAGCAAAACAAAACCAAAAAATAAAAATAAAAAAAGTAAACAGCCTCCACTAACCACCACAGCAATAAACAACAAATTATTGCGTGATACATTTGTAACACATGAGTTAGTTAGTTATTGGCGGCAGCAACAAAATTAACAAAAAAGACAAATGAGAATAGATAGAAGTTTATGTTAATTTATACAAATTGCTTTTATAGCTGCAAAGTATTGATTTCGAAAAATTTATTACGCTACATCTAATTGGCAATTTAATTCAATTTAATTTAAATCAATACAGAAGAGAATTAATGTGAAGTGAAGTGAAAAAATCATAGAGAGTCAGAAAGAAAGAGTCGTATGCATATGTTTTTGCAAACAAGAAACTGAATGAGAACATGAGCAAAAATTCATAATAATAACAATGTTGCGCAAGGTCATGCTTCTAAACATTATTAGATTATAATTATTGCTTTGAGAGCAAGCAAGCAAATTTTTTAATAATAACGGCATTTATAATACGAAAAAAAAGCAAATGTGACAAAAGTGAAAAAGAGAAAGATATAGAGAAAGAAGAGAATTGATGATACAAAGCAATCTGTAGCTTCTAAATTATAATAAATAATCGTGTATATATAGAGAAAAATTACAAAAACATTCATTCAGGAGAAACATAAATTGAGAAAATTTGCCAAAAATCACTTTGATCGAAAGAATCGTTCACAACATGTTCCCAAAAGGAACAAGGCCATAAAAGTTCATTAATGCAAAAGCTGCCAATTGACTTTTGTCTGTGTTTCCTTTTTTATTTATTTATTTTTTTCCTTTTCTATACATAATAAATCAATATTAATTTGCATGATCCATTTTAGAAACTTCATTCGCTTCACTTCAAAATAATGAGAAAGAAGGAGGAGAGAAGCGAAAATTTAACATAAAACTAAGCTGCAAAAAGATAGCTGAATTAAATGTTGTAGTCGTACATAAATTATTTACTCTGTAAACAAAATGTAATTATGTAGCTTAAAAAATAAATTCTAACTTCAAATTAAATTAATCAGAAATCTTTTTGCAGTTTTAAATAAGAGAAATGGAAAGTCGGCTTTGCTCAGTTTGAAAAATGTGACAAACGACAATAAAAATTGCAGATTTTTATCTTTTGTATCTGAGCTGTTAAGGTTTGTAAGCTTGCCATACCTAAACCATTCCTTCACATGTTCAATAAAGCACAAACCAAAAGAAAAAAAGAAAAGACAAGAAAAGAAAAGAAGAGAAAAGGAAACAAAACAAAGTAGAATTCGTGGGAAAGAATATTTAAAATGATACAACAACAACAATGACAATCAGAGATCAATAACAGCAGCAGAGTTAACAGTGTTTAATCAAAGTATTTAAATAAGCCTCGCTCTTACCCTCTCAACGATCCAAATATTTAGTTAATGATGATCTTATTGATGATAAAGAACAGGTGAAAAAGAATATTCGTTTTATGTAAAATATAATTAAAACAGAGAAAAACTACGGTGCCCAATAAAATCAATAAAATTAAAAGATAAATGAGAAATGAACAACAGCGAGAACAAACAACGATTTAAAGTAACTAATTAAATTGTTTTTTTCTTTCGTTTCTCAATGATTTCGAAGAAATGCAGAAGAAAAAAGACTTCATCTTAATTTAATTGGATTGTAAAAGAATTTCAAAAGAAAATAAGAATTCAACAAACTAAAATAGATAAAGAAAAGCAAAAACAGTAACAACAGCAATAATCAGTAAAATAAAATGAATGGAAAGAAAAGGAAAAAAAAAAGGAGAATTAGAAGAGAATTTTATAAAGTCAATTCAGTATAAAATAAAATTTAAAAACGAATGGAATTTTCATACAAACACAAGTTTACGCGCACTCGAAATAAATGAAAATTTAATTTTTTTTCTTTTTGGTGATCGATTGTAGATTTAATAAAATTTTAATAACAAATGAACCCAAAAAAAGGGGCACAAAGTGAAAGAATATTTAAAAAAAAAGTATAGAAATATTTTGTAAAACAAGAATGAAAAAGAAAGAGCGGGAAATGAAACAGAGATACATAGAGGGGGATAGAGATAGTGGTAAAGAAATGGCAACTGAGTATTTTCGGCTTCCTAAATAAATAATGGCAACAACTAATTTAAGTGAGTCGTCTGCCTGTGCCATTGAGAGATGATTACTAACTTTTCATTACGGTACTTTTAACTGCTGCTATTGATTGATCCGCCATATGCTAAAATGTATAAGATGCATGTGTGTTTTGTATTAAAGTAGCCATACAATAATAAGAAACAGCAATGGAAATAAATTTCCAATACAATAATAATGATAAACAATTAAACAAACAACAAAAACGAAGATGCAGAAGTGAATAAAAGAAAAAAACCTCGGCATGACGAACAATAACAACAGCGTATAAATAAAATATATAAATGTGCATAAACATACACATATTTTTCGATATTGCACGACTTTATTTTATTTTTTTTTAATGCTGGTAAATTTGCATGCATTGTTTTGTTTTTTTTTTGCATCTATTACTGTTTAAAGGAATGTTTAGCAACAAGTTGCTTGCCATAGATTCACGATTCATTTATGCTACTTTTTTGTTTCTAAGAGCAGCAACAAAAAAAGACATAAGCAAATAGCAAGAACAAGAATAATAACAACCCATAACAATAACTATCAAAGAACATAAAAACTTGCAAAGTACGCAACAAAAATGCAGCACAGCACAGCAAAGCACAGCACTGCACACGCTTACTTATTCTTCATTTCACACGTACATACATACACGACACATGTACACACATTAACAAAATGGAATAAACAAATAAACCAAGAGAAAGAACAACAACAACAACAAAAAATTGGAAGAAAAGAGCAAACAAACAAATGATGTGTTGTAAAACAACTATTTAAACATTTTGTTGTTGTTGTTTTTATTATGTATGTTTTGGTTGCATTTGTCTAAGCTTACATTTGGTGGCGGCATATGGACTCGCATTTTATACGTACAGTCACACACACTAACACACACACGACTGCCTTGGCCAGCAGAGCCCTTCTTGCTGCTTTTGGCCCACCCATGTTGGGGAGGACTTTAAATAGTGCCGCTTGCATGGTCGACGCTTTTTCCCAAATAAGCAGAACATGCCTTTTAAAGCATAGTCTGTTGTCCAGGAATTTCATTGTGACCGGTGGCATTATAGTCACGCCATCCATGTGTACCTGCATTGTTTCCGCAGTTTTGTGACTCGAAATGAGCACTATCTCTGTCTTCTGTACTGCAAGTACGAGCTCTACTTTTTTAAGCCATTTCTGCACGATTTGAAGGACTCTGTCGGTTATTCCTTCCACTTCTTGGACGTGCTTTGTCACCACTCTCAAAGCTATATTATCGGCAAAGCCCATAATGTTTGCTGCTCACGGTAATGGCAGCCGTAATTCTTCGTCGCACATAATGTTCCATAACAGCGAGCCCAGGATGGATCCCCAAGGAACCTCTGCTTACACAGCGTACTCCTTAGGTCCCTCATCAGTATGATAAAGCAGTACCCTATTTTTTAGGTAGCTCTTGATAATCACATACACACACATACACGAGTGTGTGTGTGTGTGTGCGTGAGTGTGAATGAGTGCCATGCATACAAAATACAAAAGACGTCATTTTGACGCCGCCAGTTTACTTTAGATAATTTTTGTTTTGTTTTTTACATTCTTACATACAAACCACAAAATAAGGGGGTGAAAGGTAGTGAAAGAGAGTAAGAGAGATAAAATGAGATAAATATTTATATTAATAGCTTTTGTCGATTTGTCTGCGTCTGTGTGTTTGGGTCTGTATGTAAATGCACGTAAATGTAGGCCGCATATTTATACACATCAAACAGTTACATATAAACATGACATGCACTTAGCTATACACCCATTTACTCACTCACTCACACACGCACATACACATAAACACACAAACAAAAAGCATAATATCGAAATTTTCTCTCTGCGCTGTTCCCTTCAAAAATCGTTTCAGTTGACACAATCTCGAACAATCGCACTTTCTCACTCCTCACCATATCTGTCCACATCCATATTTGCGTTATTTTTCACCTCACCTCACCTCACCTCACCACATCCAACTATTTCAATACATGCCGCTTCATCAATCATTAGATTAGTACGCTTTCATGCAACATTCTTTACAATGAATGTGCAAGCAAATGAATGAATGACTAAATGAATGAATGAATGAATGAATGAATGAATGGAACATACTTGTGAATGTAGATTTTTTCTCTTTCAATTTTTCTTTAATTCTTTCGCTTTCCTTTTGTTGTCTTTTTTTGTTGTTTTTGTTGTTGACTTTGATATAAAAACAACAAAGTTCGAAACGGACGAGTGAATGGCATGATGAATATGATGGCGCTTTTTTGCAAAAATGTGTGTATGATATCTGTATATATATATTATATATATATATATATATATATATATATATATATATATGTTATTGTTGTGTTGTGTGTGTTCTACATGTGTATGTGTATGGATAATAGCTATGCATATAATAAGTAACAGTTAAATGAAATTGTGTGAGGAGTAAGAGTCAAATAGAAAGGAGTGTAGGAATGTAGACGGACGTTTAAGTAAGCAACTTACAATATTAAAAACAACAAAAACAACAATAACAACAATAATAATAAGAATAATAGTAATAACAACATAATATTGTGCAGCAACATCCAATAATAATAATAAAAACCATTGAAAACATTTTCTTCTTTTACATTGGATATTTCTCTTTCTCTATCTCTCTGTTTCTCTGTGTAATATTATTCTTTTTACAGTTATTATTCTTTTTTTTTTTGTTGTAATTATTATTGTTATATGATTGCTTACATCTATGCATTGTCTTTTATTCATTTTCCTAAAAGAAAATAAATAAACAAAAAACGCAAACAATTAATAAACAAACGGTACCAAAAAAAAGAAATAGAGATAAAAAAAATACAATTACACAACAAACTGAGAAGAACGCAAGAAAATTAAATGACGCATTTCACAAACATTACAAAGCTTGACTGCTGTTGCCCTGTTACTGCTTCTTTTTTCTTTTTTTTTTTTTGTTTTTTTTTTTTGTTTCTTCCACTTTTATGAAATGATGGCAACAACAGATAAAACAAACCAAATAAGAAGCAGAAAGTAACCGAACAACAAATAAATAGAATTATTGACGTAAATGTGTAATATAACAACAACAACAATAACAACACCCGAAGTTAAAACCAACAAGAATTCGTGTCATATAATTTCCCTTATAAAAAGTAACAATTTTGATTAGAAGGTTCCATTTCTTCATACTACCTTCTTTTAGAAATTCTTTAAAATTTTATCATATATAATTATTATTATTATTATTATTATTATTAATTTATTATCATTATTAATTCACATCCGTGCATTCGTTTGCTAACAAAATGCGCGGCGGCAGTTTATGGAAAACCCAAAGACATGAAACACTAATAAAATTATTATCAATTGCAATTATAATAAATTTTACAGTAAGAAACGGTAAACACAAATATAACGGTAATATATTGCGGCGTTAGATTTATAAAACTCAGAAAAATTCCTATTAAAAAAACTTTTAATGCATTACAAAAAAAAAAAATTAAATTAAATTCATGTAGCGTTATATTACGATGGCGATTTGACAAAAGTCAAATATAAACTTAACATTGTCATGAATTTATTTTACGCTACATATTGAGCTGTTTTTATAGAAAATTTCGTTTTATGATCTTGACCTCACACACTAAATTAAGGCAAAACATAGAACTCATAGAGCCAAAACTGACTTATTCAAGTAATATGAATAAAAATTTTGATATAATTCAAAAATAAAATACCTTTTGCTTGGAGGGACAGAATAAACGAAAAGCATTAGAATAAAACCATGAATTATTTGATTTTGTAGGGTGCTTTTGTTTAAAGAAGAGACATTCAATAAGAAATTGCAAGTTATAAAATAAAATTAGGCCGCTTAAAATGGAAATTGCTTTAATTAAAGAAAATTTAAGGTTAAATGAACATTTGCTCCGTTATCCGAGCAATTCCCTTACACAGAAAAAAATTTTTCCAATTATTATAAAATGGAAACTTTTACAAACTGCGGAGAAAACCATTAACAAACAAACAAGCCTTAGAACGCTTCTTAGGAATTCGTTAGTCGCATTGAATAAATAGTGAATCTTGATAACTAATTATTACAAAGGATTGAAGGAAGGATAGAGGAATGTTGTGCAACAATCCTTCCCAAATTTATTATTATTTTTAACGTTGAATCAACGCAAAAAAATGGTGTTTTTTATAGCAAATCTCTTACAAGGATTCAATTCTTTCTGTTTATATTTATCTCTCCATTTCTACCTTTTTCTTTCTATCTTTCTTCCTTTCTTTCTCCCTCTCTGTCTTCCGCCCTTACTAAATTGCACTTATTTTGTAATAGAAATTGTTTACATTTTTGTCTCATTTGACGTCGCAGTACCTGCTTAAAATTGATCTTATATGGACGTTTAACTTTTCTCCTTAAGTTGTTTTTGTTGTAATTTTTCATATGATTCATAAAAGTATATCAATTTTTGTCTATTTATTGTTGTTTCCCATTAATCAATTAATATAAATTTTTACACTTGTTGTAGCAAAAAAAGGCACGTGCACCAGCAGTGTGGGTGTGATTAAGTCTGGGCAAATGTATTAGAAGAAGAGGAAGAAGAAGAAGAAGAAGAAGAGAGATACATATAGATATATATATATAGAGAGAGAGAGATATATATATATATATAGAGAGGGATATATATATATATATATAGAGAGAGAGAGAGAGAGAGATAGAGAGAGAGATAGAGATAGAGAGAGATAGAGAGATAGAGAGAGATGGAATGATATTAAAATGTATAAAACAAAATAGATTAGTCATCAATTTATTAATTGTGTGTGAAATAACTTTTACTTTAAAACTATTTTGATTAATTATAACAACAACAATAATAATAAGAGCAACAACAACAACCGCAAATAGTAATAATAATTGTTTCTGAATGAAATCATCATTAGTTGCAAAGTGGAACAACAACTATTGACCGGATAAAGTTACAACAAGCAGCAGCATCATAAATAAATACCGGTAAACCAAAAAAAAAAAAAAGAATTCTCCCTTTTTTAAGTTTGAACATATGAATGAAAAGCAAAAACAATAAAGTACCAAAAAAAAAAAAAATCCCACACTCACGTAGTGCACAAAATTAAAAAGATAATTTTTACATTCTCAGTCGACTCAAGAAAAATAAAAAAAATAACAAAAAAAAAAAAAAGTAAAATTAAAAATTGAGACACAGCAACAAAGCAGCCACCATCAAATTCTAGCAACATGTTGACACGTTTATTATGATAATGTGTAAAATGTGGATGATGTTTATAGCGACAATGGAAAATGGTAGAACAGAGATGAATGTAGAC
Source organism: Melophagus ovinus (assembly GCA_023089585.1). NCBI lineage: Eukaryota > Metazoa > Arthropoda > Insecta > Diptera > Hippoboscidae > Melophagus > Melophagus ovinus. The sequence goes on from JAKKIB010000178.1 coordinate 5,870,489, forward strand.
GCGAACGCGGAACGCGACACCAATGCAGAGACAGAGACAGAGACAGAGACAGAGATAGAGATAGAGGGAGAGAAGCGAAAGGTCTATAAAAGGCATTTCCCATAACGTCGCATATAACACAATTTTTTTTATAGAATGAACATTTTCTCACAGTATTTTCTTTCCACATCTTGCACATTTTGTTCTCTTTCTTCTTCTTCTTTCACTTTTATTCACTGTTTCTTTCATTCACGCATACATTAAATTCATTGTATACGTTACATTATTCTATCTGTGACATCAGCCACCAAACTGATTTGAATATAACATGATGCAAGCAACAAGTCTAAGCCCAAACGAAATTTTAAAGAGATTTTTGTAAAATGCCTTTAGCGCTGGCTACTCTGATTCATATTCAGATACAGATTCATATACAGATTCCGATTCTCTCATGGTCTGGCAATTTTTCTATACACTTAAATGTTGTTCCCTTCTATTTCTCCTTAAGAAAAATTATATTTATCCGATATACTTCAAAAGATGAAAATTTTCAATTTCCAATTCCTACAACCTGGGTCTAGTGAAAGTGAAATTCTGTACGTGGACCTGAAAGAAAAGTCAAACCAAAACGCTACTTTTAAGAAAATCAGCTACACAAATTGAGGAACTATTTTCTATAAAACGATTTTCTTTCTTTCTTTCAAAAAGAGAGACGGACTGGAAACATGTATCTAATGTGAGACAGCTCTACCTTTAGCCAAAATGCATCTAAACCACAACTCACGTAAAAAACCTTAACGAAGAATCTCGAAAATTGCCATTTTGCCATTCGGCCCCGCTTCTTTTCTATTCGGAAATAGAATCAGATAATCAGAAAAGATCGGTGGTAACATTCAAATTTCTTCAGATGTTAAAGAAAATTAAATATGCTGTTAGGCATTCAAAAAGCATAAACAGATGGAAAAGAGAAACCTAAAAAAATCGATAATATAAATTTATTTTGGGTGTTGGCTGATTTTCTGTAATTGCTTATTCATTGGTCGATTTAATATATTTATTTATTTTATATAATAAACTATCACCACAAATAAGTCATTATGCATTGTACAAAGAAGTGTATGAAAAACGAAAAGAAGAAAAAGAAGAAAAAGAACAAGAAGAGCAAGCATCTGTGCATCGTGTATCATCATGCAAATTGCAATCATTTCATAGCTGAGTGATGACGACAATTGTAGGTTTAAAGGTTATATCACATAAACGTACACATACACACATACACACACACACACACACACACACACACGTATAAATATACAAGAAGCTTAGGCATAATGCAAGTACATGCTCATACAAACACACGCGCACTCACGCTTTATACTTGTTTTTTTTTTCTTTCTTGACTCGACTTGCTCATTGCATGGAGCAAAAACAATAATATAAAATAAGTAAATCGGATTTGTGTGAGATTGTACATGTAAAACAACAACACTAGTTATGAAAAAAAAAAAACAAATATTTTTGTGTGGCTGATGGAGAAATTCACGCTCTTACTTCACGTACATCTGTCAACAAACTTAAGGCGACAGATACAATATTTACATTTTAGAGGGCGTGGCATCATAACGCAGACATTTTGTATAAGCAAAATAGTAATAAATGAATGAATTAAAGTGGAAACTTACGGACTTACTCTCTTTCTTTTTATACACTTAATGCCCCAATTTTCTTGCGCATACATTCAAAAATTGTCCATTACCCTTAAAAAAGTAATATAAAGCATGCATCAAGATTTTCCTGTTATTTATAAAAAATAGAATTATGTTATTATGACCTTCAAAAATTGACTTGATAGGCGTGCCACTTTTATTCAACTTAGTTCTTTCATTAGCAATTTTATCTTGGGGGGCGTGAAAATTTCCAAATTTCCAAATTTCCAAATTTCCAAATTTGTTAATACAATTTTTGCCAACAACCAGAAAAGGCAATGAAAAAAATAATCTATGGTTGTATAAAAGTCTTGTATATATTTTTCTTGATTTGTTACAAACGATTAATGCAAATGAGTATACCATCCAATTAGAGTGAATAATTAGGTTTATAATAATAATAATAATGTGTACAAATAACACAAAAGATTTTGATCATAATGGCAATGATGATGATGAGATGATGATGATGATGATGATGATGATGATGATGTTGCTGCTGTTGTTTTTGCTTTTTATATTATTACTATTATTGTTGTTATTGTTATTATTATTGTTGCTGTTGCTGTTGTTGTCACTTATGTTAATGGTGGTGCGGTCTGCGGTTTAAGTTCAGTAGCGTCATGCTTGACTACTGCTAGCTGCTACTACTAATACTAATGCAATAATTGCAATTTCTATACAACAACAAACATGCATGCATGCATGCAAACATGCAAACATACATACGTACATGCAACTGTCAATTGTAATAAGCAACAATAACAAATTGCAACAACTACAAAACCACACAACGATAACGAAAAAGAAGGAAAAGAAAAGCAGAGAGAAACAGCAACAACAAAAACGATGATACTTATTAAAATCATGCATAATGGAAAAGCAACAAAAATTTATTAGCGTTTTGTTGTTCCGATTAATGCTATTGCTATATCTGCTGTTGCTGTGTTGTTGTCGTTGTTGTTATTGCCGCTTTTTTTCGTTCATCTCTTCTCTACTACTTTTTCTGTTTGGTTTGGTTTTCATGATGTTTGGTTTTTTATTCCTTTCATTTCAAATTTGTTATTACACAGTTTGCATTGTTGTTGTTTGTTTGTTGTTACGATTTTCTTATCCCATTTTTCTTCTTTTTTTAGTATTTTTCAATTAAAAACAAAAATATTGCTTTCTCTATCTCTAGCCTTGATTATCTCTCTCTGTCTCTCTGTCTCTCTCTCTCTCTCTCTCTCTCTCTCGTCTCACTCTGTCTCTTTTTGTCTCTTCATCTATCTCTCTGTCTACATTTATATTATGCATACAATTATGCCGGGATATATTTGAAGAAAAACAACAACCACACTAAAAACAATTAAAACAATAAAAACAATAGAAATTCAAAACAGCAGCAATTTTAGCGTAAGTAGCGTTTAGAAAAGAAAATACAAAAACAGAAAAACAAAAGACGGCAACAAAAATGCAAAGAAAAGAGAAAAACAAAAATAAAAGGAAGGTGAACTGGTAATAAATCTTGTTTTGTTACTATTACTATTACTGTTACTGTTACTGTTACTGTTACTGTTACTGTTACTGTTACTGTCCAGTAAAGCATGGGCGCGCACGCTTAAGCTTCGATGGTTGTTTTCCTTTCCTTGCTTTTTTTTCTTTTCTCTCTTTTCTTTTTTTGTTTTGCATTGCATTGCAATGCATTACATAAAATAAAGTCAACATATTTTGTTTCTTTTTTTTTTTCTCTAACTTTTGCTTGCTCACTTTTTGTTGTTCTTTTTGCTTTTATTTTTTTACAATAAATAACTGGGCGCATGGCATGCGAACTTTATTTTAATTTAAAACAGAAAACCAAAATAAAAACAAAAACAACCGAGAAAACAACAAACAACAACAATAATAATAATAGCAATAATAATAATAAAACTACAAGAAAAATAATAATCATGATAATAATGAATAATAAATGAGAAAAATACAAAAACTTGAATAGAGTTGAGTTAACTTATGGACTTGACAAACGTACAAAAAAAAGGACTGGCCGATTATTTGACTAAGTACTTCTCGTCAGATCGTTTAGCTAATTGATCAATTGGTTAAATGGCTAACGGCTAAACTGATTGTCTTGCTTTGTGAACATTTCATATCGCTTCATGAAAGTTTTACTTTTAATGAAAGCCTTGAATTTTTCTTGCGAAGGAACACTTTTAAAATAGATTTTCTAAACGAGCTATTTAGAATTATCTTAAGCCCTCTCTTTCTATTCATCTATTTACAGTTAAAAAGTTGTGATATATTTTGGCTCAACAAAACAAATTCATAAATTCATAAGATAAAGTTATTTTTGCCACCATTTTTGGCCAACTAATGGTTTATTAATGTGGCAAGAAAAATTCATAATTTTGCTTGGAAAATTTTATTATAAAATTCGATAAAAAAAAAATTCGAATAATTTGCTGCCAAAATCGAAGATTGCTACATACTCTGGACCAAATTGAGCTTATTCACTTAAAGAAGTATCGTCTATTAAAAATTATTAAAAATAAATGAATAAAAAAAAATTATCCTGAATTTCAGTTTAAAATATTTGAATAAATTTTTTTTTTGTTATTTTTCCACAAGTTTAAACGATTTTGCCGCCTAAAATTATATGTGCGGTATTTTATAATCGACCACAACAAATGTTTTTAAAGGAGTTTTCGGGTTTCTAGCTTAAAACTTATAAAAATGAACAAAAAATTAATGACGTCCATTTTTCTTTCTCGATTCTCTCTCTCTCAATTTCTCTCTCTCTGCCTCTCTATGGTTTACTCATTTCCATTCTTTTCTTTTCATTGTATAAATTGTCATTCACAATTAGTCTAATTTAAATTCTTTAAAAAAAAGTTTTTATTTTCTTACACTTTACTCATCATAATAAAAATAAACATATTTTGTTATAGTTGTTATTGTTGTTGTTATTTTTGCATTTGCATTATTATTCTACATAGATATGAGTTAAAAAAAAATCGCTTAAATTATTCTTTCACAGAGAGTTCGTTAATAATAAAAAGAGAGAATAAAAATATTTTAAACGTGCGAGGAGGAAAATACACATATTTTACGTACGTACATATATATACATTTATACACATACACACAAAAATAAGCGGACAGACAGCTAGGCAGACATATTTTACAGACGTACTTTGCATGTAGTTGTTAGTGTAATTGCTGCTCTTGTTGTCATTATTGTCGTTTTTGCTTTTGCTTTTGCTTTTGTTGTTGTTGCTACTGCTATTATATCACTTTTATATTAATGACACACAAATAAGAAATAAATAAAAATGCAAAAAAAAGCAAGTGAAGAAAAAAGAAAAAAAAGTACAACCGGAATTAACAATTAGCGGTTTCCTTCCTGAAGACGATTTAAATTTTTCAAGAAGAGCATTTTTTTCTTCATATTCTTGTTCTTCCACGTTTTCCATGAGAATATTCGCCAATTCTTTCTTTCTCTGATTTTGCGTCACTTTTTTTTTTCTTTTTGTCAACATTCTCAAGCTAAAAATTATGCATTGCTTGAAAGTAAAGCGACAAAGCAAAAAAAAACAAAAAAGAGAAGGAACGAAAGCGAGAGAAAGAAATATAGCAGTAGCAGCAGCAGCAGCAGTACCAGGAAGTAATTTAATTGAATCAGTTTTTCTTAATATCTCTTCTCATTCATTTCTCATTCCAAAAAGTTAGAAAATAAAATAATAAGCGACATTTTATTGTCAAGTAATAAAAATCTATTGAACTTATTCATAAAATATTTTCATTTTTCTTTTTGAATGAAACGAAACAAAATTTTAAAACAATTGATAAATAGAGAGGACGGTAAAAAGATGTCGAAAAGCTCTTTTAATGCATGATTTATATTATTCTTTTAATAAGTTTAAGGTCAACTGCCATCAACTGACTTCATGGACAAAGTTGAAATTTATCTTAGATAGATATTGGCACAGCCTAGAAAAACAAAAGCAAATCGCAATTAGTAAAGATTAATTTATAAATAAATTAACTTATAAGCGCCAATAAAAATAGTGCGAATTTTAAGAAACTAAACTGAGACTGCTAAAAATTTTACATGATTTGTCAACAATGTATTTTTTGGTTCTGTGAAGTTGATAGAGAGACGTAGAGACCTAGTCTGAACTAAAATGTTCAGCGTCAGCGTGCAAGTACAACTGCAACTCTTCTGCAACATAAACTTCTATAACTTATAATACGGTTGACCGGGCGGCCTTTCATTTCTAATCTCCTACTTTCAAAGTCAAAAGTCAAAAATTTCTTTCACATATTATTTTTTGTTTTCTTATTGCAAGGTACGGCCAATTTAAAAAGAAGAAAAAAAACAAACATCTAACAAATTAGACCTGTCTAATAAATAAATAATTTCTTTGTAATTAATGCTAACATTATTAAAACAAAAAAATAATTATAATACAAATTGAACCCATAATTTATTTTTCTCCTTTGCCAATTAACTTCCCCTTGCCATATTCTTTTTCTTCATTCCTCTGTTTTGTAAATTATTTCCTAGAGGAAATTACATATTTTCTTTATTCTTTTCTCTCAAATCAACCTCTCAACTTTAAAATGTCATAAATATCAGAATTGAATATAACACTTTTCAGAAATTCCTTAACATAACTTTATGTAAATGAGATTACGGCATTATAATTACTCCAACATCATCACACCAGCCCATTGCTCTCGAACATTCCCAACAAATACAAATATAGCCGATGCAAAACAAAAAAAGAAAAAAAATAATATCGTTTAGTTTCAATTTCTCTTACTTTCTCTTTCTTCCATCTCCTCTCTCTCTTAATTTCTATTTATTATTTTCTCACTTGTTAAAACGTCAACATGATGTTTTATTCCGTTCTGTTATTTTACATGCATACGGTAGATTTTTATTTATAATATGTTTTCATGTAACGGTATATCTGTATCAGTAACTGTAACTGTAAAGTATTTGCGTTTTATGTTTTTTGTTTTTAATGTCTCCTTTCTTTTGTTCTCTGCGCTTATTATTATTAATGCTTGACATATTTACTTATATGCTTAAGCATTTCACTTAACATATCTTAACGAAACATCATTAACAGTAATAATAATAATAATAATAATAATAATAACAATAACACAACATTAATAGTAACATAATACGGAATATGTAACGGAATATATAACGGTACATAAGTTATCTATTTACAAAAAGTCATTTTCCTGTTCATACATTTTATTTTTATTTTCCATTTCAATTTTTTGCCTTATTATTATTATTTATTCATGAGTCTGAGAATATTACATCTTGTTGAGTCTCATTTATGCCTTCATAACCCTAGAATATATAATGCATAAAGCACACCATACTTATGCGCATTAGATGAATGGTTGGTTATGAGTGCTAAGCTAAATGCAGATAAGGATGAGTCAGCATTAGCAGCAAAAGTGGACTGATTGACTCTTTAGTCTCTGCTTTTGGCAACAAAAGGAGCTCATTGACAAAATAAAAAATAATAATTAAAAGAAAACACATGGGAATTCTACATTTTTCCCTACTTGCTTTTTTTTCAAGTCGCTTCTTGTCATTCACAGCGGTCTTTACATTTTGAAAACGTAAGAAAAACATAATAATCTGCCATAAGAATACTTTTACGTACTTCTGTTATGTGAATCTTTTAAAACGCTACGTTGAACTCAGAACAAGTTATAATGTGAACTTTCCAACATTCTCACAAACATTTACATATTGATGATACTTTGTTTACCTTGTGCAGAACCCACCGATATCTGAAATTCCTCTTGTTTGTCAGTTTTAACGTATCATCAAAAAAATTTAAATATTTGCCCTTGAAAAAATATTAAAATTGTCATATAAAAAGGTGTACAAATTGAAGGAAGGACCTCTTAGGACTCCTGCAATTTTATTGCAAAAATTAGAAACAAATTAAAGAAACTTTCCATGAATGCATTTAATTAATGGAACGACCAACACTTAGCGAAAACTGAAAGTTCTAAGCATCTAAATTAAATGAGAAATACAAACAAATATTATTCTTATTGAAAAGGCCTCTCTCCCGAGATTAATTTATAGCCTTTAACCAAACTTACTTGGCAAAGCATAAAAAAAAGAAAAGTTAATGAAATAAATTGCTAACGAACACAAAATTAAAGAGGAATGTAAAATGCGACTTAATAGAAACGAAGTTAATTTCACGATTTCTTTCATCGCATGATTTAAATAGTAAAATTTTTCTTAAATTCTCAAAAACTACATCACAATAACAGCACTGACGACAAATTTTTATAAATCTCTCTTGGTTCTTCAAAAAAAAAAAAAAAACCATTGCAAAACACTGAAAAAATATGAAAGAGAGGGGTTGATTTTTTTTTAGCTATGTCTTTTTGCCGTTATGAATATAAAAAAAAAATGCCACACAATTTCTGCTTTGTTTTTTTTTTTTTTTGTTATATTTTTTAAAAAAGAATAAACTTCATACAACGCCGTTGTTTAAGTTTTTATTGTAAAAATGCTGATTAAAAATGTTTTACAGCAGCAACAAAAAGTCATAGAACGAACTTTTCTAACAATTTTACTTCTTTTGTTATTATTTTATGAAAACTAATGTTAAACGCAAGCAACATTTTTTACAACCAAATGTTTTAATTTTCTACTTTTTTTTTTTTTTCTTTTTTGATATTACAAAGTTCTCAACTTCTTTAGTTTCCTGCATCACTATTCTTCTGTGTTCACTGTTCTTATAAAAAAAATTTCACATCGTATTAATTCTTGTTAAACGTAGAGAAAGAATTGGCATGGAATGGAGGAATGGAATGAAATGGAAGAAAGTATATTTTGCCATCATATTTTCTCATCTAGCACAAAAAATTCTATAATAACTGGGGCAGGTTTACAAACGAGCGAGACGAGACAAACAAGCAGACAAAAAAAAACACAATAACAACAATAAGAACAACAACAATAAAAAAGCTGACAACCCAGACCTTTCACATTTCACATGTTGATTCATTTGAAGAGAATGATAAAACAAAACAAAATAAAAAAAAAAGGAAAAGAAAATGCAATTGTTAACAACATGTTTTCCATTTCAAACATGAAAGCACACCGCACTTAAATATTTAGAGACGTATAAGTTATTTTTTCCGGCTTTATATATACAAAAAATTGTTCAGCATGTTCGTATATGAACACATAAAATAAAGTTGCCATGTTTTCCCTTGGCCCCAGTACCCTCTCCCCATTCCGCTATCACCCTAACTGCTACTCCATCTCCCACTGTTGTACTACTTTAACACAGATAATTTATCTTTACAATTCCATTAGAAGTTTTCATGTTACTATTCTTTTTTGTTGTTGCCTAACACAAACTAACTTTGTTGCACTGTTTGTGCAACGTGTGTCATACAAAAACTCATACAATTCTTACTATTTCGCAAAGATATATTATGACCCATGTCCATACCCCGCCCCGCCCTCCCCCCTTCCATTTTCTGTAACAACACCCTCTCTCTCTCTCTTACTCTTTCTCTCACTTTACAGATCACGCCTTTTTATGTTTTTCCAGCATAGTTTTTCACTTTACAAAAGTTGCTCTATTTTTTTTTTTATGCATTTTCTACATGTTCTTCCTCCTACTCGGTTTTCTTCTCACAAAACATATTTTAATATTATTATTGAAATTTTTTACGACCCATAATTTTAGTTCAAAACATCATACATTCCCATCCCACTGTTTTTCCTTCAATTTGCAAATCATTGAACCATCATCTCATATCGCAAATATTAATTTTCGATGTATACAAAGTTTATTAAAATGTTATGGAACATACATTTGGAATTTCGTAAAGATGATATATTCTAAATCCATGAAAAACCATTTCTTGTCCGTCCAACTGAAGGCGCATTGCAAATATTCTTACATTGTGACTAATTTGGGGCATATTTTTCTAAAGAGTTTGGCAAATTCTACTACATGGATTTGTGAAATCCTTTCAAATGGATCACACTATAATGGGGGGCGTGACACACATTTAAAATATTGGCGATATGTTGGTGTAAAATAATTAAACCAATTTAAGCAGAAGCTTTGCTACAGTTTGGTAACCTTGAAATGCCCTAGAACACGAGAAATTAATATCAGCCACGCCCTCTAAGTATCTGTGATTGGTAATTAAGCAGCCTTTTGAAAAATACTAAATTATCAAGCGAAGAGAAAAACAATCTGGGAGGCTGAACGAACACTTCCAAACTCCCAGCTCCAGTTTTTAATGGAACTCACCAAAATCAAGTACTTTCGCATTAGAGATTTCTGGGTTTCATTCCAGCTAAGTATGATTAACTGTCATAGTTGTAGTGACACTGCTGAAAATCGACATATTAAGTGATCTATTAGAATTTTTTATTTTCTTGAAATGAAATGACCGGGCAGCATGACTGTGCTAGGTTTAAAAATTGAATCAAGAACATAAACGAGTAACGGTACTTTTAAGTTTGTATGTTAATTGTAGATATCTCTCATAACAAAAAAGACAATGTATAAACGATTTTTGATCGTGTTAGGAACTTTTTACAAGAGAAAAAGTCACATAACTTTTTCATACTAAAAAATTTTGAAATACCTTTTAACATATAAAAAAAAATTATATAATTTAACAAGATTTATAGAAGAAGCTGCACAAAGTTTTCAGAATTAAACACTAATTTTTATTCACTCCAACAACTTGAGCAGATTTATGTTAAAGTCTAGAACAAGCAATCGCTTTACTTTGTGAAAAATACATTTTAACGGAAGCAGCGGAAATATTATTTATGCTTGGACTTTTTAAATCAAAAAGAGTACGAAGCGAGAAGGAAAGGAAATTTAATCGGAAATATTGCATTGACGACAAAAAAAAAGCGAGCTTGGTTGGCAAAACAGAAACAAAGTAACAGCGCAAAGCAATATGCTAAAAAAAATGTAAAATAAATAAAGGAATGAAGGCACAAAATTTCAATGTATCGCAAAAATGTCGCGCCAAAGTTACAAAATGAGAAATTGAGAAAAGCCATAAATATGGAATTTACACCATATATTAAAGAGTTGCTCACAGAAACTTAAAAAAAAACGAGGGAACCACTTTTATATGACCTTGAATATTAATTTTTTTTCTCCATAAAAGAAAAGGCCCAAAAACTAAGAATGAGAGAAAGGGAAAGTTAAATGGCAAAGCACACAATCACTAAATCAAAAGAGTCATATTTAAAAGTTTACATACTCACATACATACATAACATTATAGTTAAAAACAGAAAATATGTTACAGAACTTCGCAGTGATTATGAGAACGTATGTGAGAGAAAAAAATGACGATTGCTACTCGGGAAGTTCGCTTTAATTTTTATGTGTGAGAAGTATAATACAAGCATTAACCGTTACCATACATTACTAGATAGCAACAACAAAAACAACAACAGTTATAACAACAGCTATAATAACCGTTACAACCGACACAACAAAAAAAGCTCATCAAGCGTATGATTCTGAACAAACGAGCGATTTCTTAGAATAACGGCTATTTTTATTTAAAAAAAAAAAACCAAAGCGACGGCATCAGCAACAACAACAAAAGCAATAATATTCAAGCAAGCATTGTTAAAGGGTGATTTTTCTTTTTCAAAACACAGACACACACACGTATACACATATTTATTATCAAACAAGCGATAGCGATAGAGCGAGAAAGTGATAGGAAGACAGTCAATGCAAATTCTCCATAGAAATATTTATTGTAGCAATGATGTGGCGCCATTTATACGTGTCATTGCTATCACACACATGTACACATGCACACATACATATACATTTGGCTCACATGTACACATGAATGGACATACGGCGACACTTTTACGCTTACATGACATTACTTTGATTACATACATGCAACATCCACACACAAACACATTAACATTGTTCAATATGCCCACATTTTCAATTTTTCGGTTTTGTTTCTTTAACCAACAATAACAATAACAATAACAATGTCAAAAGAAAAAATGGAGGAAAAATTTAGTAAAACAAATTAATGGAAATATGTTGACAGACATATCGTTTACATATAAACATGTGTCTCTGGTGTTTTTGTAAAATGTTGCAAGAAAACGTTATAATCAATTGAGATGATTCAAGCGTTTATATACAAACAACAAAAAAAAAAACAATCATCACTTTCATTTTTAAATAGCGTCACGTTTATGACAATAAAATATATTCCAATCTATATTTTGTGATTTTCAAATTCAATTTGCAATCGAATTTCGAATCTAACAAAGTTCTAACTAGGATGGCAACATTTTAAGAGATCTATTAATCTCATTCGGCCTTCTTAAATTTCAAAAATCCGAATTCCGATATTTCTTCAACTTTCGTTCAATCAGACATGAAGTATCCAAGTATCCTAAGGGTTCATACTTTGATGAACTGAGAATTTCATTTTTTTCTTTAATGTAAACAATATTTAAAAACGATAATTTTAATTAAGTGTTATTAATGTTGCTAGTGGTGTTGCCTGCAGCCTGCACAAGAAAGTGTTATATATTTTTGTTTTAGGTATAAATATGCGCAATTAGAGTCTTGGTAGATCAAAAATAGATCTTAAATATGTTTCAAATTTTTCAAAAAAAAAAAATTGATAAATCGAAGAATTAATATCTCAGTTTTTATGGATAGAAAATACTTTAAGGACTTTTTTTAACAAAGTGCTGCTTAATTTGGGAAGGATCACTTTAAAAGTAACCGAATACGCCCCATTACAAACCGGACTTTATCTGAAAGATGAAAATCGGTCTTCCTAAAAATAAATGTATTGAAATAATAAATATTGCAAATAGGAGGTTAAGGAGAAAAAAAGAAAGGGCCATTCCCACGAAAATTTTCGAGAAAAAGATTTGAGGAAGAAGAATTTAATATTTGTTTTCTTTCTCACAGCAACAGCAACAGCAACAGCAACAGCAACAGCAAAAGAAAACGGAATTGTTCTCTGCTCTAAATAAATTCAATACAAAAAATAAATACAAAGTAACCAACAACAACAAAACAAAGCAAAACAAAAAATTGTAAAACAGACTACAAACTTAATTTTTTGAATAAATAAATAAATAACTGAAAGATTAAATTGCATTAAAGTGAATTAAAAATGCAAAAACAAACAAATTTTGAAATGAAAACAAACAAAGAGAAAGAAGAAATTCAAATAAAATAAAACAAAAAAAAGGAAGAAAATTGAAATAAGGAGCATATTACATTTAAAGTCCACTAAAAAATTTGGTTACTATGCTATATAAAACTGGACGGACATGACATGACGCCAGTCATTTTAAAAGAACCAAAAAAAAAAAATTGATTAAAATTTATAATAAAAAACAAGGAACATTTTGATTTTTTTTTGACGGGCAAAATGTCAATTTTTGAAAACTTCATCAAAGTTTTAATGGGAAATATTTTAAACAATTGTTCGATGATTCCGTTTCTGCTATTTCAGATCTCAATTTGTATTTGAAATATCAATTCTACGAATAAATTAGAAATGACGGACATATATAGAGAGAGAGGTTACACTCAAGTCGATCAAAACTGAAATGATTTCATAATTGTTCGAACAAACGATGCCGCAAAAGGTGAAAACTGATCTGCTTAAAGTAGCGCACAATCAGGACACAGACAGAAAAACAGACAAACAAACAGACAAACAAACAGACAGACAGAGATATCTGTAATAAAAATAACTTTAAGCATAGACACACACGCACACAAACCCGCGCTCTCTCTCTCCACATACACACACTCACTCTCTCTTCTCTCTCTCTCTCTCTCTCTCGCATGCATATACAATCGCACATTTTCATTAATTAAAAGGCAGAACTTTTACTTATAGTATTTTGCTTTGTTTCTTGCTATTTATTTATTTACATTTGTTGCTGTCGTTGTTTTTGATATTTAAGAATTTTATATTTTGCATGTGTGTGCATGTAATATGAGTTGGTAAAATATATGTAATTGAAGTACAAAATGTTATTCGCCTTTAAACACATTTTAGATGAATAATAAAATAATAAATGCATGTCCGTACGTCCGTGAGTCCGCCTGTCCGTGTTAGTGAACGTTTTGTTCTAACTAAAGCTCTTATTCTGATTCTGGCTCTGATCCTAGCTCTGACTCCGACTCTTGAGCTTACAACTGCACTATGATTAACGTAAAAATAATAACATTTCTTCTTCTTCCGGTTCTCAATTCTTCTTCTCCTTTTCTTAAGTCCAAAAAAATATGTGTAAAAAAAAAACAAAAAGCAGCACAAAGCGCAAAATGGACGTTTAAGTAAACTGTATACACACACATATACACATACACATACACATACACATACACACATACACATACATACACACCACACACACACAGAGAGAGAGAGAGAGAGAGAGAGAGAGAGGGCAAATTTGCTGCTTCCAGCCACAAACTGATTGAAACTTATCAACAAAGATGATTTAATGAAAGCTCAAGGATCATTTTCTAGACCAAAAAAAAAAGTAAGATGAACATTTTTATGTCCTTTTGTCATCAATCTATCGAAACAAATTACAATAAATTTTAAGTTAACACCAAAAAGTTTTAGTACCAACCAAACACGGGAAAATTCTACAAATGTTACCCGCAAAAGAAAAAAAGCACAATAAGTAACAGTTTTTGTGTTTAAAAAAAGCTGCAAAAAAAACAATAATAACAAACAAGAGCAAACAGAATAATACAAAAAACCAGAACAAAAACAATGAAAGCAAACAATAAACATAAGCAAGTGACAGAGAGAAATAATGGACAACTGATAGTTAGACGGAAAAACAATACATGTGTATGTGTGTGTGAGATAGAAAGAGAGGACGTAACAAGCAAAAAAAAAGAAAGCAAACAAGACGCGACGTGCCAACACCCAAGGAAAAAATACAATCATAAAAGCAAAAAAGTACAAAAAAAAACAAACAAACAGACGGCACACATACATACGCACATATATACACATACACAATTATGGCGCAATATGGTAAATATAATGTACAAAAGAAACAAAATGAAAATGCCGGCAAAAATGAAATTGAAACATGTATGCACAAACACACACACATTCGCATGCCCACAAAACCACAAAAGCAACATCTACATATGCATATGCATATATGTACACATACACACAAACTCATACATATCTACACTCAAATAATTTCTGGCACTCATGAAAATAAAATAGCAAAATATTTAGGACTTTTACATGGAATAATAATAATGATAAATGTTAATGATAGTGATGATGATGAGCCTAATGGTAATAATCGTAATGATAATGATGCATAGTACTTTACATGAAGCACAACACAGAATAAACAAAAACAAACACAAAACACACACACAACACACACACACACCACACACACAACACACACAACACAAATATATATATATATATATATATAATATATATATATATATATATATATATAATAAGGCATTCACAGAGAATAAGGGAGATATGGAGAGTATTTATAATACAATAACAATAACAAGAATGAATAAAGAAAAAAATGCAGCAGACAGATGCAGACATATAGAATCGAGAAGTGAAGAGAACGTAACAAAAACAATCGATTTGCAAAAGGTAGAATCACTTGAAATTAGAGACAAAACAAAACAATAACAACTGCAATAAAAAAACCTACAAAAAAAATATAACTGTAAGTGCAAGATAAAACAAGTTTCAATCTTTTTTGTTGATTTTGTTGTTATTCCTGTATTAAAGTCTTTTCTCCTTTTTTCTTTTTTATTGTTGTTGTTGTTACTTTAATTGTTATCAAATATCTTTTCATTTCTAATTCTTCTTCTTTTTCTATTTTATTAAGCATCTTTTTCTTTATGCATTTTTTTTTCTAGGTGCTGTTCAAATGTGTAAGAGATTACAAAACAAAATTTTCCAAGTTCTAGTTTCCCCTTTTGTTCATTGGACTCTTATTTTGTTGTTTTTTTCTTCAATTATGCTAAACGTATTTGAAACGTTTCCCAAAACAAAATTTAAAAAAACAAGAGGATAATAATGTTGCAAAACACTAGAGATATACTAATGAATGAAATAAACAGAGATAGAATGAGATAGAGAGAGAAATAAAGAAAACTATATAAAACGTTTGTTACGAAAGGAAAGAGGAAAAGAAGTTTTGATGCAACAATATCACCATCATCATCATTAACAAGAACAACAATGACAACAAAGTACGACACGACCCGAGACAAACAACAGAAATCAAAAAAAAAAAAAAATTCAGATAGAAAATGATAAATGGAATGAGAATAATGCTGAAGCTTATGCCACTGCATTCACATTAGCCATTCGCTCTCTCATACATCACTAAATGTCTTCACCTCTCTTTCTCCCACTCTCACTCTCTCTCTCTCTCTCTCTCTAATTTTAACTCTCTGTATAACTGTATCAGTCTTCAGTCAATATCAATTCTAACAATATTATTCTTTTAAAATATACAACAGACAACACACACACACACACACACACACACGCACAGCATAACAGTTTGTAGTCAAATAGATAAACAGACAAACATCTAGATAAAGACGAACAAGAAAAAAATGTCACTGCAAATAATTGAAACTATTTTAATTTATCCATTTACGTAAGTGAAAATGTGTATATGTGTTTGTGAGTACGTGTGTGCGAACCAAACCGACATCTATATGTGTAAGTATAATTGGTCAAATTTCTTCAATCCTCTCTGTATGCATCTTCCTGATGATAGTTTCTTGTTGTTGTTATTATTATTGCGATTGTTGTTGCAGTAAACTTTTATTTGTTATATTAGAAGAGCAGCCATTCAGCATAAAATATGAAAATGCGCGCCAAAAAAAAAAGGAAAAACAGAAAAACTCTCTCTCCCAATTTTTCTACATTCCTCTTTTGCGTTCATTTCATACACAAAATGCGCCTAGAAATTATTGTTGCAAAAATAAATAAACATATGAAACACTGCAATTGAAGTGAGAGAGAAAGAAATAGGCATATCAAATTATATGTGAAATATGAAACGTAATCTCACAAATATGCACATGCACATACACATACACATACACGTACATACACACATACACATAGAGAGAGAAGTCACATGATAATAATAATACCTGCCAATGTTACTAAATGTTTGTCGTTCATATGATTTTATCCATCAATTTCAACTACATTTTATCTCCAAATATGCATGAGTATTTGTATATTCTCAATGTGTGAATGTTTGCTTATCTTTAAATAATCGTTTTTAAAGAGTTAAGGTTGAAGAAAGTTGTGTTATGGAATGAATGAAATTAAATCGGTTGTTTAAGAACTGAAATATCGTATGAACAATAAATCTCTCTCTGTCTCTATCTCTCTCTCTCATCTTCTCCATTTCTATCAATCTCTCTCTCATTCTCTCTACTTCAATCTCTCATTATGTCCTTGTTGCAGTTAGGTCAGGTAACATGTCTCTTGTACATCATCGTCATCATCATCATCATCATCATCATCATCATCATCATCATCATCATCATCATCATCATCATCATCATCATCACAATTCGACACAAAAAATTCTCAAGTATGCGCATGATTTTGATTTGATTGAGAGAAATTTGTGAAATTGAGAGCAATAGATATAAAAGACGACAGGCAGTGATGATGACAATTTAGTTCATTTCATTTTATATTTCGTTGGTACAGAGAATGAAAAGCAGAAGAAAAAGCAGTTACAGCAGCATCGCTGAGAAGCAAACAACAGTCATCAATTATAAATGAAATATTTTTAAGTAAAAATCTATATTAATATTATTATTATTGTTGTTGTTGTTGTTTTTGCTTCTGGTTAATAAAACTAATGTCACATCGTAAAAATGATAAAAAAAAAAAAACAAAAAATGTGAAAAGTAGATTGCACCAAATACATGAAAATTTGAACTGCTAATACGCTTTAAAAAGAAATCGTTTTATCAAATTTTGAAAATTCTCTCAATATTTTTCCATTCTCAACGAATTTTCTAAAGGTCTTTAGAAGTATTTCAATAAATCACAACTTTTCATTTTATTAGATAAATAAAACACACATACGCACAGAAACATTTTAATCGTTTCATAGTGAATCTAAGCCGAGTCCATCGTTCAATCGATCGATTGGTAAAAAATTGAATTTCACAATTCACTTTAAAATTCTCTCTCTCAATCGTTCATTTTGTCTTTTTGTAACAAAAAGATATCAGGACTTTTTTTGTTTGGTTTGCTTGCGCTTTTCTCAAACAAGTTCAACTTTGCATTCAAAAGAAAGAAAAAACAAAAATATATATAAAATAACAAGGCGTAGTAGAGTAAAAATAATATTTCACATGCGCATTAAATAACAACAAAAGCAAAACAAAAAAAAATATAATCTACGTTAGGCTTCTGTAGAATCGCGCAGTAGTCAATTTTAAGAATTTATTTTGGCTAGTATTATTATTTTGTTCGCTATTATTGTTGTTGTCATTGTTGTTGTTTCTGTTGTTGTTTGTTATTAGTAGTAAAAGTTGTATGATAGTAAAATGTAGTATAAATAAATACTATCACTTTACTTAGACTATGAAATAAATTTTGCTAATACAAGCACAAAACTCACTTTTCTGTCTGTCTATCTGTCTGTTTGCCTATATGAGAATTTTAAGAGAAAGAAAGGCGCCGGAAAAGTAAACACACATTGTGAAATTTCATTCTTTTCATATGATTGTCCTCTTCTTCTTTATCTTCTTCCTTCTCCTCTTTACATTTTATGGAGCACAACGTAAAAATTATCGAAAAAGAATTGCGCAAGTTCCCACCCAGAAATTCGAATAGAGGCTAAAAAGTGTTACTATATAAAAGTCCAAAAAAAAAATGTCCTTAAGACAGCAAGCAAGAAAAAGAGCGAGAAGGGAGATATGAAAATAAAGATCGGGTCGGGTCTTCATTTTCATTCCAATTCATAATTTTTATACCTTCAAAGCGATCTTTAAAAAGAGCCTTGCCCATCAACAAACCCATTTTCATACTTTCAAATGTTTTCACCGTTTTTTGCAATTTTACACAACGCAGAACTCTTTATTGATTCCCCGAAAAAAAAAACCTCTCATTTCTGAAAAAAAGCAAACTACAATGTTTAATGATTTCAGGCATGATTTCAAGCACCTTCAGCAATACAAAAAACCAAATATTTAAATCGATTTTCAATTTTTCGCTTCTCTAATAAAAATTTGATTTAAATCTGGTAATTTTTAACAGTTAAATAATTTATATTCAGAAAATTTTTTTTTCTTCTAAGCGTAACATGGAAGGCCCACATAAAATTTGTTCCCCATTAGGAAGCAGCAAATCAAATAAAATCCCCCCCCCAATTTAGATAAATTTCTTCATCATAAACCATCATCGGTCGAATTTATTTTGCCGCAGCACGTTTATAAACTATTTCAATTTGAATTTCACAATATGTTGCAATAATAACTAAAGAGAGAGAAAGCTTTACGCTATAAATTTATATGCAAAAACAAACAAAAAAGAAAAACAATAACAAAAACAAAAACGAAATGGCAGAGAAGGCAAAACACAAAAACAATTGCGTTGCACAATTATTATGTCAATGGAGAATTTTTGCTGGTAGTGGCGTTGTAAACAAATAAAATACAACGTAAACAAAAACAAAAAAGCTTTCATTGGTAAAAAAGAAGAAAATGAAAAAAAAAATAGAGAGAATTTTCATAAAACTTTACATACATACAAACACTGCAAATAAATGCCATATAAGTATTAATTCTATTAGTTCCATTAAATCATTTGTATAAATTCGTAAAATTAAAGAGAATTGTAAAACTAATAAAATAAAAATGAATGAGAAAAAATAATATAAATAAATGAGGGATATTCAGAGAGAAAGAATAGAAAAAGAAAAGATTAGAAACTCACCAGAATCTGAGGGTGTATCCAAATTAGTGCTTATATCATCCATACGTGTATAACTATGATCCATATGTTGTTGATATTGTTGCGGCATTGATTGACGCTGTTTTTGTGCATGATTTATTAATGTGATGCCAGTTTTATTATTGCTGCTGTTGCTACCATTTTTATTGATATTTATTTTAATGAAATTTGCTTTAGCAGATGTTGGTGTTGGTGTTGTTGTGACTGATGCTGATGGTGATGCCGATGCTAATGCTAATGCTGCTGCTGCTGTTGCTTTCGTCTCATGTGCTATTGGTGCTGCTATTATCGATAATGGACTATTTAATGAATCCAATATTGAACTTGTACTTGAGTCACATATTGATATACTATCATTATCATCATTATCATCATTATAATTATCATCATTATAATTATCAATAAATATATCATCATATTTATCAATATCATTATCATCATTATCATCATCATCATCATCATCATCATCATCATCATCATTATCGCTTGTATCACATTCTGAGGTACGTAACGGTGTTAACATTATGTTGCTGGTGATATTATTTAATGTTGCAGTATCGGCAACATTATTAATATGTATATTCAACATTGCATTTGTGTTGCAATGCTTCATTTTCAGATTATTATTATAATTATTGTTGTTGCTACAATTGCTGCTACAACTGCTACTGCTACTGCTGCTGCTACAGCTGCTGCTGCTGGTGGCAGTGGCGGTTGTGTTGGTGATGGTGGTTATTTCTGCTGTTGCTGGTGTTATTAAACTTTTAATGTCATTATTGTTATTATTGTTGTTGTTATTGTTACGATTGTTGTTATAATTATTTCTGTGATTATCTTGTTGTTGCTGTATTAATGTGGCTGCCGCAGCCGTTGTCACTTCAGAATTTATCACATCTAAAATATCATTAAGTGCATAATCGCCGATTGTACGTAATGTACCGATTTGTTGCTTACTTATATCACGTAACTCCTGAGTCACTTGCTGAATATATTGCGATTCAGACAGCGATATATTATTGCTGCCCATAATGCAAGCGCTTAAATCAATTTCATGCTTAAATTCTGTGGGCATTAATGTGGCTGCTGGTAATGTTGTTGATGCCGATTCGGTTGCCATTGCGGCTGCGGCTGCTGCTGCTGCTACTGCTGCTACTGATGTATTAGATGATGCTGTAGCTGCTGCTATTGAACAATCATCATCTAAACTGTGCGGCGTATCTGGACGTTGATATAAATTTGTTGTTGTTGATATTGTTGGTATTGTTGTTGATAAAGTATTACCGCAGCCAATTGTTGCCAATCTAGATGAGCATGATAATAAATGATCACGTTTAGTTGCTGTTGTTACTGTTGTTGCTGTTGTTCTTGCTGTGGCACGCTGATGATTATGTTGATGCAATGAATCTGAATGACGCATTTGAAGCAATTGTTGCTGCTGCTGCTGTATTGTTGGTAATATTTTACGATTTTGTGATAATTGTTGCTGTTGTTCTTGTTGATGATTTATGTTTGATTTACGTAATAATGATGTACCAGGTGGTATATTATTTAAAGTTTGTTGTTGTTGTTGCTGCTGCTGTTGTTGTTGCTGCTGTTGTTTCAAAATTAATTCATATGCATCATCCAATAATTCATTTTTTATAGTTACTTGTGAATAATTTAAATTCTGAGGCGTCTGCAATGTCCCAATAACCGTTGAACGGGCATCACTTGTAACAGCAGTTGCAACATTGCTCCCTTTCCCTTGTTCTCCTTTAATTGGTGATAAATTTGGCTCTTGTTTTATAACAATACTTTCTGTAACATCAGCAGCACGAATGCTACAATTAGCTTTAGCAGCAACAGACGCTATACAACCATTAGCGGCGCCCCCAGTAATTGCTGCCAATGGTGCAGCAGCAGCCAAAACATTATTATTACTGCTGCTATTTGATGTTACAGATGAACCTAATACCGGCCACATTAAATCATTCTCGGATTTAATATTCATTATAGTGGGCTTCACATCTTGTTCATCATACCAATCGAAATTATTGGCAGCAATATCATTATCAGCATTACAACCATAATCATAATCGTAATTGTAATTGAAATCAAAATTACCGGTATCTTCTTCAACTTTTTGTATATCGCTGCATATTGATGGCAATTCACCAAATATATCTAATGGATCCGGATGTATGGAAAGTTCATCAAACAGGCTGCATGGTCTGGACATTAAATCATTTAAGAATGAAGTACGTGGTGATGTACTTAATGGGCTGCAAAGTTTCGCCATTTTCAATTTCCGATGATTATTTAAGTCAGTTGATTCAATTTTACAGCTTCGAAAAAAAAAAATATGTAACGCTGCTTTGTGTGAATGGTGTGTAAAGGCGTTTGCCCTGGCACCTTACGTTACGTTACGTTACGTTACGTTACGTTACGTTACGTTACGTTACGTTACGTTACCGTTATGTCGTCTCCTTTATTTTTATTTATACTGAAATTTAAAATAAATAATGAAATTATTTTTTTTAATATAAAAATTTAGATAGAATTTGAATTTATTGAATTAATTGAATTGAAATAAATTTCGTTAATTAATTGTATTAATTTTTATAATTAAATTAGAAATTTTTAATAAATTACTAATTTTATAATAATAATAGTAAAAATATATGTAATGAAAAGTTAATTAATCAGCTAATTATAAAAAAAAATTTTTTTAAATTAAAAAATTAAAAAAAAAAATTAAGAAAAAAGCAACAAAAAGATCGAACGTGTCTCACAACGATTTAATTAAATATTTTTTAAATTTTTTTATGGCGCCGTTTATTTAACATTAGTGAGAGAGGAGGGAGGCTCGGCAAGCAGGGCGAAAAACACATTGGCCAATAAGTCATCGGTCTAGCACATCACATACATGACAAATGACAGTTTCCGGGGATGTGCATCGATTGGCACATACCAAAATTAGACAGATATTATTTTTGAATAATACTTTTTAGAGTTTTCGTAGAAAGCCAGCGTAAATTTCTTTCAAAGTAACTGCCACGTCAACAATTCAAAAGTTTTGTTTAGATCGTTATCTCTTATAAGTTTAGTGAACAATCTAGTTAATCTAATTAATAATCTAATTAATCTAAACCAAAGCGTCACAAAACCTTTCAAGTCAAAGTTGTGTTAGAGCAAAATTCACAGTTATGACTTAAAATTTTGTTAAGAGATTTTTTTTAAGGCAAGCAAAACTATGAATTGTAAGCGAACTTATTTTATATAGAATTTAAGAAGAAAAAGAATTAAGTTTTTAAGGATAACTTATTGACCCACATGTTTTGCTTGTTGCATTAAATTTTGATTTATTATTATTTATTTAGTTATTCGCTTTTATTGTTGTTGTTATTATTATTATTGTTATTATTTGTTGTATATTGTTGTGTTTTCTGTTTCTGTTAGGCATTTTCTCATTTTTTGGTCTTGTTCTAATTTTTTTTGTTGGTTTTTTTGTTGTGTTTTTTTTTCATTACAGTGCAGGTAAATAAACCTTAACCTTGACTTCTAAAAATAAAAATCCTCATATGCAGGCAACAATTAACAACAACAAAATAAAATAATAATAAAAAAATAATAATAATAAAAAATACTAGAAAATAATCCTAATAACAATAACTACAATAATAATAAAAAAAAATGAAGAAATTTAAATTAATAACTCATAAACAATTTTTTCCTCTCTCTGTCTCTCTCACACCGAGACACCAATACAAATTACATACGTATTTGTGCTTGCAGTAAAAAAAACCTAAGAAATAAAAATATAAAAACAGCAACATAAACAAAGAAGAAGAACAGAATACGTAATCATGAACGAAGAGTTTAACGAATATTGGTCACCATATAATTTAATTTTTCACAATAAATGTCAATTTTGAAAAATTTCTTTGCGGCTTCCGTTTCTTCCTATGCTCCCCCTCCTCCTGCTCCTCACTTACTATCACTAACAATATGCTTTAAAAGCTAACAATTAACCAACACCCACCCACCCACCACCTCCCAACCAACCAACCAACCACACACACACACCACACACACACACACAGAGAGAGAGAGAGAGAGAGAGAGAGAGATACAAACATCATATCAGACGTGTAGTAATCAACAACACTAACGACCAAGAAAACCCCAGTCAATCAAAATGCAGACAAAAATTCGTATCGTTAGCACCATCTAAAAACGACAACGACAACGACAACGACAACGACAATAATAAAAGACGCAGCAACAGCAGCAGCGCCAGCACAAGCAGCAACAAAAAAATCTTAATATTTTCCCTTTATTATTAATTTTTAATGCTTTTTTTTAATGCTTTTGTGTTTTAGTTTTTTTTTTTTTTGTTTTGTGTATCCTCTTTTCCATAAATACTATAAATGTGTGGTTGATTGTAATGCGTAATAAAATCCAGCGTAAAAAGTCATTAAATCATTAAAATGTAAATGAAAAGAAATAAAATGTGGGAGAACAAACAAACACCTAACAAAACATGAAAACGAAAAGCAAAAAAAAAATGAGCAACAAACAGGTAACAAATTAACAAGCAAAAGCAATGGTAATAGTAGTAGTAGCAGCAGCAGCAGCAGCAGCAGCAGCAGCAGCAGCAGCACAACAACAACAACAACAACAACAACAACAAAGGCAGCAGTGAAAACAATAAAAAAAACGTCAGAATTATTAAACAATGTCAAAGGAGGCGGCATAGGCGGGAAACCAGAAAATGGAATGAAAAAAACAATAATAATAAATATTTTATGGCAACAATTTCAAAACAACAACAACAAACAAACAAACAAACAGTAAACATGTTCATTTTCAAAAGCAACAATTTAGTGCAACAAATTCAATTTAATATCAATCACAATTGGATGACAATGGTGGCAACAACAACAACAACAACAACAACAACAACAACAACAATTTAAATAAATAAAGATTTAAACTAAACAAGCAAACACAAAATTTCCATGCAAATATGCTTATCGTTAAATTGAGGATTCAGAAAAGAAAATGCTACTTTTTTCCTAGAGAAACTAAGAAACTGGGAACCAGAAATTCCACCTTTACAAATCGAACGACTGATATTAACGGACAAAACGTTGCTCAAATTGTTATGGCAAAAAAAATTGCATTTTAAATTATGAAATTTGCTCTTTTCATTTCTTTACCATGTTCAATAACTCAGAAATGAATGCCTTGAAATTTGAAATAACTAAACTTTTTCTCGCTATGAATTCGAACATATCATTCGATTTTCATGGCCCTTCCTTTTTTTCTTATTTGTTAAGAGTCAATATTTTCCCATTTTATCTTTCAATTTGGTTAGACCGCTTAATAAAAAAAAAAAAAAAAAAAAAAAAAAAAAAAAATATAATATATATATAAACAAACCTTCTAAATCTCTTTTAAAGTAAAATGAATCAAATAATCGATCTAATGCTCGGACGCAGATCAAGCAAATTCACTATATTTTGATCTTCATGTATTAAGCATAAACGCAAAAACTCACTTATTTGCATAAAAGCAGAAAAGAGAAGCAGAAAATTAAACAAAAAAAGAAAAGATAATATAAACAACAAGCACTAAACTGTAAACGGCTACAAACAATTACTTCGTAGAATAAAAAAAAAAAGTCTGAGAGAAAAAAAGAAATACAAGCAAAAGAAAAATAGAAGCAGAGAGAGATAGAATGAAAAAATGATATAGATAAAGAGAAGGATGTAAAGACAAAGACGGAGATAGATAGAAATAGAGATAATGATAATGATACAAGGACAAAAAAGCGTGCATACGAAATTAAAAAAAGATTCAGTTGTTTCAAAATTAAAATTGCGAAAAACAACAACACATTCGCATGTATGTAAATAAAAAGAAAAGAAGAGAAACAAAAAGGCGATTACTACGATTATTATTATTGTTGCTGCTGCTGTTGTTGTTATTGTTTTCCTTGTTAATATGTCAATTTATTTTATTTCAACTTCTACTGGTTGTTGTTATTGTTGTATTTATACTGAGCTTTGTTTTTTTCTTTCTTACTTGTGCAATAAAATTCATAAATACATTGGAATGTGAAAATACCGTTAGAAATTTTAATGTTACCATTTAACTGTTTGCTATTGTTATTGTTATTGCTATTGTTATTGCCGTTGACGATTTGTTTCTAAGTAAACATGTCTGAGCATAACACGCATATATGCACATACACACAAAACATATACATATATATAAATTTTTTTGTTAGTGCATGTCAATGAGAGAACATGTTAAAAATGAAAATGTAATTGAGTGAAGAAAACATGTAAAAAAAAAAAAAAAGAAAAATTGAACAAGGAAAAGAAGAAAGCACAAAAATCGGGTCATAAAAGTCAATCAGTTATATGTACACATACACATATACATACATGTACATATACGCACACAACTATGAATTAACGAACTCATTACATATTAAACGGCGAACTAACGGTCTAACTGGTATTCGACTAGGTATTGCCACTAGAGAGCTAGCATTCTGATTAACGATTGTATTTACTACAAACTGTTCAAAAGCAGTTGAGAAACATAGGCAGGCAATTTACTGTTCTACCTGGCTCTCTTACTCTCCTCTCCCGCACCATTCCCCGACCCAAACCACCCTACGACAGAACTTATCTATCACCACTTGCGTACGCCCCCACACAAATTTTTCATATTTGAAATTACGCGAGTAGATGCTTTTGATGAGGAATTGTGTAAATGTATCAGTATCACAATTAATGTAAAGATAAGACTGTGTATATGTAAATGTTTCGTATTTTAAATTTTGTTTTTGTTATTATTCTATCTAATTTCTTAATTATATTTTTTGTATACATTCTCCAATTATTTATATATATGTATTTCATTCTATTCATTACTATATTGACTGACGTGTCTCACAAAATACTAAATGCATTTTATATAAAAGTACATTGTAATCGATATGTAAAGAATATGGAATCCATTGAATGTAAAGAGAAAACAAAATCGAACTGAATCGAGAATCGAAGCGAAAGGAATGTGCAACCGATAGTGGCGTATAATTATGAACACATTCCTCAACAATATTTAGTATTGCAATTGTAATAATTGAAATGTAATTGTAATTACATTTCGTTGAATTTAAATAATTTTCAATAGTGATTGCATGAATGGTTTAATTAATGCCCTACACTGTCACAAATTATTTGTAGACAAGAGGTATAGTTTTGTTAAAAGCAATAATTACACTAATTAGATACACATCGAGGTCTACTTAATCATTAATTTTAGTTAAAGTAGTCAACTAATTAAA
The DNA here is from genome assembly GCA_023089585.1 of Melophagus ovinus. Classification (NCBI taxonomy): domain Eukaryota; kingdom Metazoa; phylum Arthropoda; class Insecta; order Diptera; family Hippoboscidae; genus Melophagus; species Melophagus ovinus. The sequence continues at coordinate 5,897,594 of JAKKIB010000178.1, forward strand.
GTAATTAAATAATTAATTAAAGTAATCAATTAATTAATTGAATTAATTAATTTAATTAATTAAATTAATTAATTAATTAACTAATTAATTAATTAAAATAAATAAATAATTAATTAAAGTAATTAATAATTAAATCACTTAATATATACAATTATGTAATGAATATAGATGATGATGATATCGAGTACATTTGATTAATTGCATTAAAGAATTATTAATTGAATTAATTACATTATATTGATTAAATTAGTAATCTTAGTAATTAATAAAAATAAAGCACTTAATTAATTTATGTATTCCATCATGTAATGAATATTCTGATTATTTACATTATTGAAATAATTATTTACACTAATTGATCAATTAATTGTATTTTACATTACATGCCCAACTACATCAAATAAGTAAACAATTCAATTATTTAGAAAGAGACTGAAATATAGGGGCAGAAACAAGGACAAGCAGCTACAGATAGCTACATGGAATTGAAGGAAATTGTGCTTAGAAGAGAAACTAAACGGACAAACGAAAAACTGGCGCAACGCTAAAGTCCATCAGAGTTCCGTTACTTTTTTAATAATTCTTATTTATTTATATTTCCGATTTTAAATATTTTGTAAAAATAAAGCACAAAAAATTTAACTAGAGAGAAGCACTAAAAAAAGGGAAAAAAGTGAAAAAAAAATCGATATATTTACTCACCTTTTTTGATTTGTTTTGATTTATTCTGGAACACTTTTACACTTTTACACTTTTAGAGTTAATTTTCAGTTTCTTTGCTTTTTGTTAAAAAAAAAAAAAAATCTTGTGCAATGAAAGAAAATAACCTTTTTTTGTGTGCACTAAATAGTAAAAGACTTCACAAATTCACAACATTTTTTTCTACATTATTTTGCCTCTTTTTATTATTATTATTATTGCTATTATTGTTGTTGTGACTGTTGTAAAAATAATGCACAACAATTTAGAAAAGCAATTAATAAGAGAAAAAAAAAAGTAAAAGTTAATTTATTATTTTCACAAAATCCCATTTAGAAAAAAAAGTGCAGTTTCTTTTCATTTTCTTTCTCCCAGAAAACGTTAACACACAACAAAAAAAAAAATAAAAAAAAGAGAAATAAATTAAACCGGCAAAGAACAAGAATAAATGAATGGATACAAATGAATGAGAAAATCATTGTGTCTCTTTCGTTCTTTTCTGCGAAATCAATTGTCTGGCTGGACTGATTGACTTTGCTAAATTTGAGATGACTGTACACGCACAACCATACACACACACACACACAACTAATGTAATTTTAAACAACACAATGTATATGTTTGAGAAGTAAATTTGTTTTTGTTTTTGTTTTCCGTCTCCTTGTTCTTCTTTTTTTTCCCTCAATATTTATCTCACATAATTTTGCGCGTGTTCGGGTATTTTTTCTTTTCCTTTTTTGTATAAATTTTTCTTCTAACACTAAGAACGAATAAGAATTCACTTTTATTTGCTAATTCTTCTTGTTGTTGTTATATTATTTTTATTTATTTATTTTTGTTTTATTTATTTTCATTTGTATTGCGTTTGCTTTAGTTTTCAAATCAAAAAAGAAAAACGAAAATAGTACCGTTTCATATTTATAAAACAACAACTATAGTTGTTGTTGTTGTTGTTGTCGTTATTATTATTGCTGCCTTTAAAAATGTTCTGCAATATTTTGAGAATTTTTTGTGATTTATTTTCATTTCCACTCAATTTCAGATTTTTATATATTTTATGTACTTCTCTTTTGTTGTTGTGATTGTTGTGTGTGGCGGCGTACATTACGTCGTCTGGCACAAATTATTTACATACACATACAATTTTGTTGCTTCACTTTTAACAATTATTCGTTTACTTTTTCTTATTTTAATTTTACTTTTATTGCTGGTGCTGCTGGTGTTGCTGATGTTGTTGTTGTTGTAATTTTTTTAATGCGGCTATCAATTGTTTTTACATACATATAAAAACAAATCTTTGTAACTTTCTTCTAATTTCCTTAATTTTCTATATCAAAATTTCACTTCTTCTTCTTGTCTTTGTTATTTGTTCATTTTTTATTTTTCAACTTTTGTTCGATCTATGTTTTTTTTCTTTTTCTTTGTTTTCACGTTGAATGAATGAATTAATAGAATAATAAATGAATTATAAAATATTAATAATTATTTCTGAAACGCGCACACGCACGCACACGCACACACACACACACAAATCCAAAGAAAGGAAAGGAAGAGTAAAAATAAAACAGGAAGTAAAAAGCCGGCCGGTCAGCCGGTGGTTTTTAAAATGAATCGTTGTTGTTGTTTTTGTTGTCTTCAAGTTTCACTTTCTTCGTCCTTTCTATTCTAATTTTTTCGTTTTAGCATTTTGGCAAATAAGTAAATGATCAAAATGGGCGTGGCATATGTTTATGTGAATTGGAAATTTTTTGAATTTTTTCGTACAAAAAATCTTCCAGTTTTAAAAACAAAAAATTACAGACCTAAAAAAAAATCTTTAAAAAAAAAACAAGCAATAAAATATTTTATCGAACAAAGAAATACAAAAAAAACTTTAGAACTCTCAAAAAATTCTTTTTCCTTATTGTTATTATTTCTGTTATTTGTGCAACTTGCTCTGCCTGCTAAAGGACACTATAAGTTTGAATGGACATACATACGTAGATATACAACACACAGACACATTCAACGCCCAAATGGCGTACGCCCAATTTTTTTTAACACATTTTCCTTTTTGCTTAAAACGATTTTAAAAAAAACCTGGAAACAAAAAGTTCAATAAAATCAATCAAGTATGCAAAAAATAAAAAAATATTAAATATTAAATTTTAATTTTTTTGCTTTGCATTTCAAAACGTTTTTAATTTACTGTTAATTTTTATAAATTTTTTCATATTTTCCACAATTATTCCGCTAAAAAAATTTTCAAAGAAATTCCTTTTAAGTTGCATTTTAATTTTTACCTTTTAATTTTATTAATATTTTAAAATAAATTTTTTATGGATAAATGAATCGCATTTTCTTTTTTATTTTTCTAAATATATTTTCCTTGCAAATATTTGCCCTTTTTCTGTGCTTTTTTTCCTGTACATTTACTTTCCGTCAACACTCCAAACGCGCGATGTATACACAATAACAACAACAACTCTACTAAATGGTAAATTTTGTTGCGCTTCTAAGTTTATAGTCAGTATCACAGTAGTAGACGTTAAAGAGTCGATTGGATTTTACAGTTTACATTCTAAGTGAGTGTGTATGTATATATTAATTTGCATGTGTATACGTATCGATTGTGTAGTAGAAGCATTAAGCAGCAAGTCTTAAAGTCAATGTTATACACATAGCAGTAAATGAAGAGAAAGAAGGAAAACATAGAAATACATACATACACACACGCACTATTTTCATATAACAAAAATGAAAATACTTCTTTTTTTTTTTGAAAAGAAAGAAACAAAAAAGGTACAGGAGACAATAAAAATGTAAATAGAAATAACAGAATATCTTCGTATTTTTCTTCTAGTTATTCTCTTTTTCACTAACAAATCTCTATCACTTTCGCTCTCACTCTTTAATATCTGTGAACTCGCTCATTCATTTACGTATTCACTGACTCACTCATATCGCTAGTCTCTAGTTTGCTTAGGTTTTCCTTTTTTTTTGTTTCTTGCTTTCTGTTCTGTTGTTTCTTGTAATTGTGTGTTTACACTTCACTTTTTTTGTTTTCGTTTTTACTTTTTATATACTTCTTCATCATTTTTATTTGTCTTTCCCTTTCTCTGATGGAGTGAATAAGAAACAGAAGAAAAAAATAATACACGAAATGGATGAATCCATAAATACAGTAAGAGAAGAGCAAGATGTATGAAAAAAAGAAAAAGAAAATATGGCAGCGTCAGAATAAGTAAAATGCAAAAAAAAATTATATACACACCGCGCTAAAAACTTTACTAGGCGTAAACGGCGGAAGACACAAACGGGAAAAACAGAAACAAGACAAACAACCGCCTTCACGAGAGTCACAAAGCGAAATGCTTAAATGAACGCGCCAAAACTTATGAACAACCTCAAAAAACGGTATACCCGTATACTCTGTTGTCTCTGCATTTCAATTTTCTTGTGTTGCTGTTGCCTCTTTTTCTGTTGTTCTTTTATTTATGTATTAATATTTTACTACTTTACTAATAATTTTCATTTTTTATCATCATAGCTAATGTGCACGCATACACACAAATTGTAATAAACAGAAGAGAGCAAGAGAGCTAAATAATGAGAGAGGCAAATTGGCGAACGAAGCAACAGCTACAAAAATAGCATCTCGTTCTCTTTTCATTATTTACATTTTATAGAGTAGCAAAACAGTACAATAATAAAAATACAAAAATAAAAACCAAATAATAAATAAACAATAAGAGAGTTTTTGGAATAATTTTAATTTTAAGAAGCCGAGGAGAAATAAACGTGCAAATTGTGAGAGAGATAACAAACTCAAAAAAGCCGGCAGAAAATTATAAAATTAAATAAAGTGAGGAAAACTCCACGCTCTTTTTGTCTGCAAAAAACTTTACAGCGAGAGAAACAGCAAACAATATATGGCAATACAGAGCATACAAAACATAGAAAGAGAGAAAGACGGGCAGAAAGAAAGTTTAAGAATTTTACTGCTTTTGTTTTCGTATTTTTTTCTACTGTTGCTTTTGTTTGTTAATTAAATATTGTATTACTTTTAAATTGAGTTGATAGAATCTTTTTCTCATTGACTCTCTTTATCTCTCTCTCAACGACTTCACTCACTAATTACGAATTAATTTAGAATTACCTCTTGCTCTCTCTTTATAAAAGATACATATAAATGCAATAGTAGTAGAAACCGGCATTAATTTCTATGATAAACACAAGGAAAAGCAAAAGTAATGGAATTTTTGATTTTCGCCTTTTTTCTTTCTTCTTCTCTTATTTTGTTTGTTGAAAAAAACCAAATATTTCGTAGACTCCCTCAATATTCGATATTTGATAGGCATGTTTAAGATATTGAGAAAATGTGAAATATGTGTGTTTTGTGTGGCGGCACTATACAAATTTGTTTCTTCTTTTCTTAATTCTTGTGAATTAACTTAAGTCTACCTAACTGTAAAATCAGCTATACCAACCGTCTGTTGTTATTTAATATCAAAAGTACAGTTCACATTTTATTAAACAGTGTTTGAAAGAAAATAGAATTCAAAACTGAAGTTCTTATCTGTGGGATGCTCAAATGAGAATGCTTAAACGTATTAAATTGATTTTAATTGAATCAATTTTAATTGCACCACTTTTGAATTGGCATGCAATCCAAAATAAACAATTTTTATTTAATTACTAAGTACTAGATCTGGATCATATTTTTAACAAATTTGGGCTAATATTAAAAGGGTACTAGTTTCCAAAAGCTTGCGAAAATCTGGCTGAATAATTATACAATATTTCAAAAAATTAACGGTACTTTGCAGACTACTTAAAATATTATTTTTTTGAGATTTTTTACAAAATTCAAATTGTCTCTACATACAGTTCAATTGCAGGCAGATGGACAGACTTAGCCAGATTGATTGATTCAAAATTAAATATACTGATCAAGAGTACTGCTATAATTTTCTTTAATATGTCCTAATCAAAAAAAGTTTTAGGTGATTTTGCAAATTCAAATTGAAATTTTAAAATTAATAATGCATCCTATTTGTTTTCATAAAGTACTTTTTTTTTGCAGCACCTTAAATCGAATGATTATACAACTAATTTCTAATTATAAAAATACTTTTATTTACATAAAATTGCAGATTTCTCTTATTAACTCATTTGCTAAGCAAAAGCAGAAAAAGACTCACACAAAGTGCTTCAAAACATCTATAAGTATAAACTTCAAAATTTCGCCGTTTATTTAAAACTTTTTTCTCACCATTTTCTTATTTTATTTTTAATTGTTGTTAAAATAATGTTCCTTAAAATAATATTTGAGGAAACACAATTTTTGCTGCTTTGCAACAATCAAGAAAATTACATAGAGATTTTAGAGAGAAATTAGAGAGGGAGAAAGAGTGTATTAAATAGAGGAAGATATTTATTTGAGCAACAATTTCTTTTCATTCTCTATCACTCAATAATGCAGAAATTAAACCGTTATTATATTCTCTCTTATTTGACTACACTTTTTGCTTTACCCCACTTTCTCTTTTTGTTTTTGTTTTTGCTGTTGCTTCCTTATAAAACTTTTACTGAGTAATATATTAATAAAAAAAGCTCGCATTATTTGATATGATTATTTGCTTTGGTTTTCTACTTCTTCTTCTTCCATTTAGTCCCTCTATTACATAAATTGTTAAATTTTTTACTATTAATTTTATAGTAAACTTTTTCGTAAAACAGACAACAGAAAAACAGAATGAAATTTCTGAAATTTCATCATAGAGCATAGCGCACAATTGCGTGAGAAGTAGTGGGCATTTGGGTGGATGGTACAGATAAAACGAAAAGCGAGAAACGGGAAATAAAACAATTTTTGTGAATTGTCCACCAACGATTTCCTTAAATTTATCAATTATTTTTCATTTTTTTTCTTTTTCGTTGTTTTAGTTTTTTCATAAAGTATCTATTTAGACAACCCAATACCCATATGAATTCATATGAATTTATTTACAAACACATATATCTATATTACGATATGTCAGATTATTTATGACTTTTTGATAAAATCCTTTTTTCTCTCTTCTTCTGTTTCTTTTGTAAATATGTATGTGAGTATGTATGTGTATAATTATATCGTTACAAGGTCGTTATATCGTTACATTGCTTACATTATGCTTTTGTAAGAATAAGAAGAAGAAGCAGAAACAGAAAAAAGTATCGGTTAAAACAATAATAATAATAATAACAACAAGAAAAAGCAATAAAAGAAAATTAATGTAAAACATAATAATAGAGAGAAAATTAAGAAAATAATGGAGCAACAACAATGCCGCATCATTTACATTTACATTCACATTCATAGTTAACAGTTTGATGCACAATGACCTCAACTATACATATACACACAAGTACACATATTCATGCATTTAAGCAAATAAAGAAAATAAATGCCAAAAACAGTGTAAGGAGATCTCATTTGTCCAATAAAGACAGCATCACTAATTTAACAGATGCAAGACTAATAGACATAGTTACAATATATAGATACAGTATACATATACATATATACATAATCAACCAAGCAACAAAATAATATAATTAACAAAAATGTTCACTCATTCATAAAAACCTGTAGAAAAAATAAAGCGCAAGCAAGCACTTGCACTTAGGCAGCAGTTAAATGATGAATAATACAACAACAACAACAAAAGTAGAAGTAGAAGAAGAAGAAGAAGAAGAAATGAAAAATATAATATTAAAAACAAAATCAAATAAAAATCGGGGCGACCCAGCCAAAAAACAAAATAATACAAAACAATGTGAATGAAGAAATTAATTAAAAATTCAAAATGAAAATAAATTAAATATATTAATGGCACTAGTAACCACTTAAGTACCCACCATACACTCAGCTAGCCTTCAATATCACTATCACTATCACTACTACTACTAATACCAACAAAGTTATTACTCTAACACTCTCACATATTATTCTTATACTTAATAAGCCTGAGTGACCTTTCTATGAAGAGTAGCAGATAATTTTTATATAATTTTGAAAATTGCATTATTCGTATTATTCAATCTACATTTGAAAGGTCTAATCGATTTTCATTTTGTTTCTTAAACGCCTCCAAAATGCGGAAGCCACAGCTATAGCAATGGTTGGTGGTGTTCTCGATTTCTTTAGATCCCTTTAACCAGTTGCGCCGATGAGCTTTCATTCATTTTCATATGTAAATTCAAAAAATCAGTTTTATTGTTGCAATTTTGAAATGCCGACTTGATGTACTCTCATGAAATTTTCACAAATAACGTGTAAAATTTGCAAATTAAATTTGCCTATTACAACAACAATACAACAATACAAATTTAAATTTAAGTGGAACATTTTCATGGTTTATAGGTTTGTTTACAAATCCCTCTCTCTCTCTCTCTCTCTCTCTCTCTCTCTTCTTGCAATATTAAAATTTTATATCTTGAAAACATTAGATTTTTTGAATTGTTTATTAAATTGAACGTTTACAAATTGACCCAGATCAATCGAAATTTTCGACTAATGAAATGTTAAGAAATTTTTTATTTATATTATGAGGCTTGTTCGAATATTAATCTTAAACATTTCAAAATATTCAACTGTGGCAAAAGTTTATGAAATTGAATAGTTTAGTTAAGGCCTTGACTTAGTATAAATTAGACTTTTTGGTTTTTAAATATCTGCAGATTTGGGTATCACAGATACGGCGAATGACTAATATATGCCGTCATAGTTATATAGCCATGAATATAAATTGCACCTATTAGCCAAAAAAATTACGAAGTAAAAAAAAAATACTATAAAGTACAAAATTACGAAATTAATCAAAATAACAAGAACAACAATAACAAACAATGACAAATAATAACTTAAGAATTATATTATCAGTTGAGAGTACAATTAGATTATAAAGTAAAGAGACGGAGAGAGAAACAAAAAAAGGAAATTCTAACGGTAATGGAGACGCAGAGCCAAAGGCAGTGGCAGAGGCAGAGGTAGAGGCAGAGGTAGAAAGGCAAAGGGAGACGGCAATAGACAAATAGAGAATGCATATGTAATCTAATTTACATAGAATATTAAATATAAAAAAAAAAATACAACAAGAATAACAACAAAGAGCAAATTTATATGCACATGCAAATATTTGTATATAAATAAATTCTCTTTGCACACAGTGCACACAGAACACAACAGATCAAAACAAAACAAAGCAAAGCAAAACAAAACAAGACAAAATAAAACAAAGCCAAGCCAAGCAAAAAAAAGTAAAGTAAAATAAAACAAAACAGAGCACTGCTGATCTACATATTTCATCTACGTAATAAGTTCCGGTAGCTTTTATAAAATGAATCAAAGATCAATATTTATATGCATTTATTTTTATTATATGTAACATATTTATTGTTGTTTCTTTGCTGCAATTTCCATCTAATTAATTATAAAAAAGAAAAACGTAAAGTTCAGCCAATAAGCGACAAACATGATTAAGGCAACAACATTTCGAAGACGTTATTAACTAGAAATTTGGTTCTATTTTTTATGCATAATAAAAAAAAAGTGAATATTTATTAATGATATCGAACATTTATCTTCTAATATAACGCTTAGGGTGTAATAAGCAAACATTTGCCCTCAAATCTAAAACTTACCATTCCAATCAATTTAAAATCATTTCTTAATTCTATTTAAGGCCACCTAAATATGACAGACTGAAATCGCTTCTCGTCTTATTTATATTACTTCTAAGATTTAGTGTCGCCTAAATATAAGAAATGTCTGAAACATGGATCCTTTTATGTATCAATTGGAAATTACCCTAGCAAATTTGTTTGGAATTGGATATTTCAGTTTGGTTAAATGTCAAGGTAACTAATCAACTACATGAACGAAATGTAGACCCATAAATGAAATGCTATACTATTTGAATTTGAACTACAATAAATCAGTCATAAATTGGTAGAGCCAAACTAAAACTATATTCCAAATTTGAAGCTCAATATATTTATAACATGCCTTAAACAACTTTCAATCAGCGGAAAACTTTTAAAGCTTTGCAAAGTCTTTAAAAATATTTATTTGTTCTATTGCAAGCTATAGCACTTTAGACTATTGAAGCTAATAGCTCTTCATTCATTTTTGCTGGTTTATAGATTTATAAAAAACTTCTAAATTTCAATTGTTCTTATTGCTCTTCTTTTCCTGTTTTATTTTATCTTCACACGGAAACAAATGTGCTCTGTCTATTTTTTTTTTTTGCCTTTATATGTTGGACATGCATGTATAGACACATGTGTACAGATGAAGTATATAGAACTCTTGCAACATGTAGCATGCAATACAATGTGAATAAAAGAGTCATGCTGTTGTAGAAAAAGTAATCAATTGGCTGACAGACGCAGACGTCTACAAACTCTTTTTTTTTCTTTTCGACGTAAAATATCTATGTGTGTGTGTGCAAAAATGTATGATGTAATATGATATATTTGTGTTATTTCTTTTTAGTTAGTGTTATTATTATTGTTGTTGTTATTACTATTATTATTATTTTCATTGCTGTTAATTTTGTTTTTTAATGAAAAATGAAAAATGGCTAAAGCATGGCACAAATTCATAAAATGTACAAAAATACATACAATTATTTGGTAATCACAGCAGCACCAGATAGAGCAATAACAATAATACCAACAACAACAATAACAATAACAACAATTCGATTATTTTTATTGCATTTCAGCTCATGTTGTGTTATTTGTGTTGCTGCACAAAATGCTTATTAATAAAAATTTGCGGTTCTTGTAATTATTAAATATAATAATAATAATAATAATAATAATAATAATAAGAATAATAATAATAAGAATAATAAGAATAATAATAATAATATCAACAGCAATGGCTACCAATAAACACAAAAAACTGCCAAAATTGCACTTTTTTCATATTTTTGGAATATTTCTATAAATAATAGCAGCGGCAGCAGCAACAGCCGCAACAGCCGCAACACAACAACAACAACAATAACGTTTAACAGTAAGCGTAACTGTACAAGACATAATAAATGTTTAAATGTATTAGATAACGCAACATTGTGGCTGGCGGTGTGCGAAAGTCGACTTTTAAATACTCTAAATCAATTCAGTGTTTTGTAAACACTTAATTAAAAAAACAATATGAATAAGGGAAAAAGAGAAAACAATAATAAATATTACCTTTTTAAATAATTGATAAGTTCAAATTATTCCAAAAAAAAAACCTCTTAGAAGTGGATCTAAATTCGGTTTCTATTCATTCGATTTGTATTCAATGGCAAATTTGATTAAAATATCTCACAAAAAATAATTTCAATTTATTGATACAATAAACGTTTTTGGAGCCTTCTCTCAAATGGCTCTGTTTGTTATATACATTCGCATCAGCTTATTGTAATCATGAAAAAACGATGAAAAAATCCATAAGTTATACAAAAATTTTTATCTAATTGTCATTAACATGCAATACATTCATCTCATCTGATATATTTAGATAGCTTCATATAAAGTGTGCAAAATATAATTAAAATTAAAGCTCATAATGTTAAAAATAATTCAATAATTCGAATATAAATGAAGATGAATGAGTTGTGTGATTTTTGCTCAATATAAAGCATTTTCCATTCATGTTGCTGTAGGGTGCAATGATAGTTCAAAGGATCTCCTTCATTTTACAATCACCTTCTCTTTTACTTGTATGTTTATCATATGCATTTTAAATGTAAATTCCGTTTATCTATCAAAAACCTTTGTAAATCTAATGATTTAGAACTTTTCAAATATTATAAAACATTTGTTGATCAACATGTTGCTGCAACATATTGAAAAGAAATTGTTATTATTTGTCGATACATTGTGAAGATTAAATACACAAGAGTGGTGATTTTGATCCATATGTTTTCTTGTTTGTAGGGTATTAAAAAGGTATAACCAAAAAGGAAATGTGCAAAATTTTTCTTAATTTTTTCCATTAATTTTAAGGTTTTTTTTTGCATAATATTTTTTACGGCAAATTATATTTGTATTTGCTTTTTCTTTTCGAATTCATTTACTGTTAATTCATATATTTTACTATTTATATTATGCAATATATGTATATGTATATATATATATATATTATTCTTGTTGCCATCGACACTGATTTGCTTTTGTTGTAAAATTTATTAATAAATTTACTTTGTGCTTTCTTTGTTTTCTTTTTCATTCTTTCTTTTTTATTTTTTGTTTTTTTTTTTAAACCTAACTAAAAGGTCATTAACACTCTCTTTTTTATTTATGCATTACTATCATATATACCGTTATATATATTGTATAAGTAAATGCACATTTGTAATTATTTTTTTTTGTAGACTTTTTTGCATGCATTTCAATTTTCTACAATTTTATATTTTGTCTTTTTTATGTTTTGTCTTTCTTTGGCTTTTTCTGTTTTAATTTGGACAATTTTAAGAGTATCATTAAAAAGTAAAGTTTTCGAAAAGTATAATAACGAGAATGATGGTAATTATTATTAGTTTGGATAACTTTTTAATGTTAATGTAAATGATAATTTAACTAATTTATTATAAAATTTATTATAAAATTCAGTTTATAGAGAAATGTAAAAAATTTAATTTAGCAATAGATTCGTAAAATTATAATTTTTTTTAAAGGGTTGTCATGTTTATTCGAAAAGGAAAAAGAAGCCGTAGCACAAAATTTTTACATTCTACAACGTTTTGTGATAAAAAGTAACAGTTTTTGAATTTTCAGATTCTGGGGCTAAGGTCGCTTGTTAGACCGTTAAATAAGCTCTGGAGTTCTCTCTTATCTTATAACACAATTTATTAAATTTCCGTTATAAATTGTAATTTATCTAGCGATGAAAGATCCATTGGAAGTTCTAGTTTAAAATATAATAAAGTTGTGTTGTAGGATCAAGAAGAGAGTAAAATGGTTCTACATTTTATAGTGATTTTTAAACTTAAACTTGACCCATAAATTTCTTTAGTTTTTATTATAAAACAAAAACCCAAAAATTCCGTAATCATTTTATGGAAATCCAGTTGTAAGGATTTTTTGTTCCAACACAAAGAATAAGGGATGATTACATTTAAAGAATCATATTACTAATAAAAGTCAGATATTTTACTAAAGAATTTCATAAAAACAAAACATCAAATTCGCTTATTTAATTTGGATAAAATTTTTGATCATTCCCACATCTCTAACTTTTTTTGTTTTTGTCTAAAAATATTTTATGAAAATTGATAATGCCAACATACAAATTGAATTGAATAAAATGTGGATTAAATTGATTGATTTTCTTGTTTCATTTCTACCGAATTTTCGAAAGCAAATTTTATTCTAAATTTTGTATAATTTGTAATAAACAATTAATAAGGGGAGTTGAATTGAATTAATAGTCCAAATTGCAAATTTTTATAATTTCTTATTCGTTTTATCTAGTTCTTCTTCTTCTTATTCTTATCAAACACATAATAAACAAAAATTATAAAATTATGCAAATAAATTGGCATAAGAAAATAAATTGAGCGTTACTTTTTTCTATATTCTTCTTACATATTTATATAAAAATTATTTTCATGTCTGTCTAGTTAACATGATTATAAATTTATAAAAACAATTGGATTACAATGTATATTTAAAATATAACTTTGTTAAAGTTCAGTCACATCAATCTGCAGTATTTAATTTTTTATGTGCTATTTATTCCAGATATTAATTTTTCTCTTTTGGTTTCCATACCTCATTATCGCTCCTCATCCATGCAGCTTAAGAAAGAAATTATGAAGGCATCATCAGAAAACTAATTATGGAAATTTTTGATATGTTTAAAAGTAATTCAAATTACTTTATATAGTTGTTTTTTCTTTATACAAAAATGCACGCTATTATATCATCATTATCATCATCATCATCATCATCATAATCATCATCATCATTTAAATCATAATTACTTACTATACGACATATAAAAAAAAGAAATATATTGGATGAAAATTGTGAATTTTGTTAGGCGACCCAGACTTATACTTAGAATCACCTTACGCCTAAATAATTTTAGAATATATGATTGGAAGAAAATTGTGTATTGCTCGTAAATAAATGAATATTTCATTCCAAAATTTGTCCATATTTTGATGTAACTCTTCTTGAAGGGTTCATATGGAAAGAGGTGTGGCTACTTTAGAATAAAACTCTTATATTTTATATGGAAATTTACTTTGCATGAAATTTAAAGAGTGTTCAGATAAATATGAATCTAACAAGCAAAGACTCAAACCGTAATATATGGCAGAGCTCTGTTAAATGTAGTCTTGGAATGCTTATGATGAATTTGGCATATCAAATAAATTTTTTTTCAAAATTTTTATGGAGTTATAAAAAAAAAATTCAAATTATTTTTAATTTGTTCAAAATTTTTAGTAAGAGACTATTTTTAGTGTGCAAATTATTGGATTGAAAAAGTCAAAGTTTACTAGGCCACTTTCATCATAATCGTTGCTGCAGCAAAATAAAACGAGCATCATATTAATTTTTGATCTATACTCTTATAGAAAATGTGCAAGTCTTGGCGCTGAAACATCGAAACAACTTATTGCTAAGTGTATTTAAGAAATTGTCCTTTTTAACCAATTATTAGAGGGATATTTGAAAAGAATAGTACAATCAATATTGAGGCACTCCAATGTTATCATGGTATGGATCTGTGGAGAATTATCTCTCGGGTTTTAATCAGATATGTCGATGTGATCTGGATTTTTCATTTTTTTCGCTTTTTGAAGAAATTATTCATCTACATCACCATTAAAAGTAAAGTTAGAATGGGCGGTACAGTCAAACTAAGTACTGAGGCAATCCAATGTTATCATGGTATGGATCTGTGGAGGATTATCTCTCGGAATTTATGTCAGATATGTCGATTTATCATCGATTTTTCATTTTTTTCGCTTTTTGAGAAAACTCTCTTTTTTACATTACACATCTTACATTACATTTTTTAGATTACACATCTTTTTTAAATTTTACATATGTGGCTTCTTTAAAATAAAAGTCTTATATTTTATGTGGAAAATTATTTTGTATGAAATTTATGCAAAAGTGGAGTAATAAGTTTTGTTTCAATAGGTCCTTAAAATGGAGCATCCTTCATATAAGGATTCATGGATTTCTTTAATCTTAATCTTAATGTTTTAGAATATAAACTAGTTGAGAAAAAATTGAATAAAAAAAGATAAATTCTTCAATATTTCAATTAAATATATATCGATTTCGAAGAAGCTTTCTGTTGGAAAGGCGAAATCTATACATTATTAGCATAGGAGTTTGCAAAAAAAACGGAGATTTATTTATAAGAAAATCTGTAAAATAAACTGTAAAGTATATCGAGTTCGATAGCGCCGAATGAATTTTTTTAAGAAAAACTGCAAGTAAACGATTTTTTGGGCGCAAACAATATAAATGAAAAGACTTCATTTCAAAAAAAAAAAACACAAAAAAAAAGATGGATGGTTTAATGAGTTAGCAGAACAAGAGAATTTCTTTCAAATTTTAGTTTAATTCGCAAACTACATGAATTATTAAATGGAGTAATATTCCATTTATATAATTGAAAATCAAATGTGACCAAATGCTTTTGAAAAAGGGGTTACTTTTTGCCTTTTTACTTTGTTTTGTTTTGTTTTATTATTATTATTATTTTTTTTTTTGTAAGAAAAGTTCAATGACCGCTTGACCAAAATGTTCTATCATGGTTTTATTTCTCATTTTATATTTTGTTATAGCATAAAAAAAAATCAAATTAAAATCATTCTCATTATAATCTGCCATGATTGGCTGATAAAACAAAAGTTTTAGGGGGAGAACGGAGACAAAGAAAGAGAGCACTTTTATTGATGTTACAATTTTTTCGCTCGTATTTTATTAAACAGTATTTTGTTTCTTTCGTGTTTTTTCTTTTTTTTTTTTTTTTAGTTTTTTGTTTAGTGCAAATATATAAATTCTCTTTAGAAAGAGATTTGTTGCTTCGTTGCTTCGGTTTTTTTAATTTTGATTTTAGTAAACATTCAAACCTACCTCAAGGATGTTTAAATTAATCACAATATACAAAATAAAATACACTACAAATATAAATACAAAAACAAAAAATAAAACAATGCAATTCAAAACAATTCATACGATACGATAAATGAGTAGTTCGTTTGCTTGTTATTGTAGCATTGTGTAATTCATATTCACCCACCACAGTCATCGTCATTGACATCGTCATCGTCATCGTCATCGTCATCGTCAGCAGCCCTCATATACAATTACTTTTAAATATATTTGTATTTTAAAGATGCACCACCACTAAACTATGAAAGGCGATACATGTAAATATTTATGAGTGTTAGAAATTCCCGGGTAAATATTTATTTTGATATAAATTTAGACAATTTTTACTGTGTACCCAGAGCAGACAGAGCTGGCCATGCCATGGTCAAAATATTTAAAATCCTTTTATACTACTGAATCTAGAAAGTTTATACGTATTAGCAGTAAATTTTGACTCTCTAATATTCGTCCAATCGCCAGAAATATTGAAATGTCGAAGGGTTTACATAGAATAGAAATTACAGGGGATAATAGTTTAATGGAACTTGAAATACAAAAGTGAGATCAAATTTTCTAAGTTTAATGCAAAAATAAAATAAATTGTCCATGTCCATTAAAAATTACTGTTTTTATGTAAATTATTTACTGAAATTGGACAATAAAAAAATGCTGGCGATGCTGTTTATACCACAAATAAACTTTAGGGTCCAATAAAACTTTCTAACTATACTTTTTTATTTTATCAGAACGTATGTACTAAAAATTATTTGAAAAATATCTTTAAGACGGCAGCGCAATAACTCAACATCTGATAAAAAGAACTAGAAGGATTGATAAAAAATTTTTTTTAATCCATTCCAATAAAAATGGACATAAATTTATTATTTATATTTGGGGAAAAAATGATGCAGAGTAGAATAAATGAAATAAAAGAAATTGAAAGAAATATTTAGATGACTTTTTCAAAAAGTAGTTGATTTTAATGCGCTAAACTACTTTTTTGGAATTTAGTTGAATTTGAGCTAAAATTAGTCTTGCCAGACCCCAATGAAACCTTCATTTTTTCCATTTTTTTTTCCCTTTTTTGTACCACATAAATTTTTGAGTGCTATTTAATTCCATTTAAATTTAATGAAGATATTAAAAATATATTCAAATATTATCATAATTATCATAATTGATGAAAAAAAATTTAATGAGAATTTTGCAAATCGTGCTTTCTAACACTTTAAAAATTTCTATAGATTTTTTCTATTCCGATCGAAGTTGCTTGAATTTTTGGAAAAGAGAGAGTTAGAGAGAGAAAGAGATTAAGTGCATCAATCCAGAAATTGGAGTATACTCATTTTGTCCATATATTTGTAACGTTTAGAAGGCAGAGACATATCGAAAACATTTTTGAACAGCATCAAATCTGTTACGATATAGACATGTCTGTCCGTCTGTCTCTGAAATTTAGTTGCAAAATTTGAGATATAGAGCTCAAGTTTAGTAGAAGTATTGTAAATTCTCACATGCAGGTTGGTATTGAAGTTGATCCATATGGGGTAAACGACACGCCCACTGGGCAACGTAAACTGCGAAAATCCATTTTTTAAATTAAAAATTTTTAGTTTTTCGCTTATAATTTGAAAACCAAAATAAATAAATATTAAGGCCATTATTTTACAATGTCTGTATAAAAATCGTGCAAATCGTCTATGCCTTAGTCTATTAAGTGGTGGGTGTCCAAAACTTGGCTCCAGCCGCATATAATTTTCTCACTTGTTAATGTGAATGGGATTAATTTATATAGAAATTATTATAAAATATTCAGTAAATGTGGTGAAAGTGGGGAAAGGGAGGGCAACTTTAAGCTAAGCGATTTATAAAGATTTGTTAAATCAGATATTTACTTGAATTGAATTGAATTGAATTGAATTTAATGCTCGTTTAATTAACATTAAAAAATTGTCAGTTTCGATGAAAGATAAATGTTTGAAAAAGATTGGAAGGTAGTGATTGTTTTGCGTGCATTTTAAAATCGATTTTTAAACATTAATTTCATGTCTCCATAGTAATGTAATTTTTGTTATATGATAATTCTAAGGCACTATTATCGCCCATATAAATCTACAAAGAATATTAAATAATTTAAGAAGAATAAATAATGAATAAATTCGATGTCCAGCCATCTGTATCGTTTGGACAAATGGACATGAAAACAACACCCACATGCGGCATAAATTAGAAAATTATTTTTTTATTCGTTTCTCTTGCATTTCTTAACATAAAATATCATAATGATTTCTTATGATAATGGTTGATGGATGGAAAGTATTTGTTAGGGGACTTTGCGGTGATGCGTTCTTTTTTTTTTTATGAGGAAACGAATTATTTTACATATGAACAATTAAATCGAAATAATTAAGCAACTTAGACAGTTGCATGCATATGACTTTGAATTTAATTTCTTGACATTCCTGACATCTTGACATTTCAATGCACTTATTGAGCTTTAGGTCATTATCTCCATTTTCAATTAAACGAAATAATCGTGGTTTAAGAACTAATAAAAAAAAAAAAAAAAAAAAAAAGGAAGAGAAAAGAGGAAGCATAGAAAATTCTTGATTATTAAGAATTTTTATATTATTGTCAAAAATCTGTATAATTCATTTATTAAAGGGACTTATAAAATAATTAAGTGATATCAAAATTTGAGTCTAATATGAAATTTCAAATTATTTTGAATTTACCGTAAAAAGTAAAATTAGAGTAGGCGGTACAATCAAACTAAGTACTGAGGCACTCCAATGTTATTATGATATGGATCTATGGAGGATTATCTCTCGGAATTTGTTATGGTTTGGATCTTTGCTGATAGATTCGTATTTATCTTCACGCCCTTATCATTATTATTATTTTACAATTTCTTTTATCAAAATAATAAAATGTAAAATTGTAAACATCAAGAAATTGTTTGTTTACAACATAACGTAACATAGCATAGCAATAAACATAAGACAAATATTACTAAACGATTATTATTAATGTAAATAAATGTAGCTAAAAAGTAGCTAAAAAGCTAAAGTTAGCAAAAATTTTTATGAATAAAATATTGCGGCAAGCAGTGTGTACGTGTGTGCATGTGTGTGTGTGTAACGATACCATAAACTATAAATCTCATTATAAATATTTGATTAAATTTATATTAAGTTATATCAACGTATATGGCAACGAAAAGGATATAAATAAAAATAGAAAAAAGAAAAAAGAAAAAAGAAAAATTGTAGTTAAAATTATGCAAAGAAGGCGGCACAGTACTTTATTTATAATTCATTTCACTATCAACTAACTGAAAATGTTAAAATGAAAAAAAAAAGTAAAAAGTCAGTCAATTCATCTAGTAATTTTTGAAATGAAAAGAAAAAAAAGAAACAAAAAAAAAACAAAAAAACAAAAAAAGAAGAAACGTAGAAAAAGACGTCTTAAATTTCATGCGAAAAACAGGACTTACTTCTTATGGTAAGTCCTGCTCATTTTTTAAGGATTTTAAAAATTTGCATTTTATTGCTCACTCAACCCACAACACTCTCAACACTCAACAACTCAAATTAAAGTTTCAAAAATGAAAAATATAGTAATTGCTTTTGTAGGGGACACTTTGAAAATGCTTATAATTTCTAAAAATGATGTTTTAGGTTACACAACTCTGATTTTATAGAATAAACCATAAAAAGAATTAAATGAAATCAAATTAATGATTCATTAAGAAAAAAAAAAAAAGGAATAAGAAAAAAATGGTGACCCATATTGCAAAGTAGAATAATACAAACTAACAGGCAACTGGCCAGAAATTTATCATTTATCATAAAACATAAATTACTTAAGAAAAATAATATGACAAAAAATGAGGAAAGAGGAAAGAGAGAAATAGAAAGAAGAAAGTAGAAAAAAGAAAGTAGGTAGAAAGTATTTCTTAAAATTTTGGCCACGTCTTGTGTTACCTAAAAATCATTTACAAAATAATTTTAAACCTTTAAGAATTTTTATGTAAAAACATTTTAAACATTTTAAAAATTTCTGCTTTTCCAGATTATTAAGATTAATTAATTTAGGTAGGTAATTTTGTCAAATAGTTATATATATAAATTTTCAAAGTTTTTTTTTTTTGTAAATATATAAAAAGTTAAGTTTGCTTCTTTAATGCGTTTGTGGTACCGAAATGGAAACTACTAAATCAAATCAAGATCAAGTAAAGTTTTATTATTATAAATTCTATGGAAATTGATTTATGTTTAATGCAGAATGCAAGTCAAAATCTTCTTAAAATGTATATACCATTGAGGCATGGATTTTAAAGGTGTCACAATAAGTGATGATTTTTTGAAAGAATTTCAATTAAAATGCTTTTAATCAATAAATTAATAGAAATAGTTAGAGGAGAACATAAAATTCGGTTTATGAGAGATTTGATTGTATAAATAAAAATTATAAAATTTAAACTTACCATTTTATTGTCTCCATTAACATTTTTATCAGTTGGGAAGTGTTGCCTAAAATAAAAACGTATTTTTTTTTTCATAAAACACTTTAATTTTTTTTGCAATATTTTTTCTTTTCAAATTACACAATTTTCATATTTTATATTAATTACATTTATTTTATTCTATTTGCAAAATTTTACTTTGATTACTTGACACAAATTTTTATTTTTATTTTTATTATTTTTTTTTGATGTAAATTTTTTCTTTTCACTTTTTCCCTAAACATATTTTTATACATTACGAATTTCCAAATTGCGGTTGATTTACACTGATTTACACAACATTGCTGAAAATATAGAAAAATATAGATAAAATATTTTTATTATTAAATCATGATTAAGTTAGAAAGGAAAAAAAGATTGATCTGATGTAAAAATTTCGATGTAGCTGTCTTAATGGATCATATCAAAGTTTTCAAGGGGAAGTTTGTTTTTCTTTGAAATACTGAAATTATTATCTATGTTTAGAATACCTAGGACGGACTAAGAAGTATGATTTATATGAAAAAAACTTTTAGGGGTCTAATGTAAAGAGGTATAACCGTAAAGAAATTTCAATAGATGTTATTTTAAAGTTAAGGCTTATTAGTAAATCAAACATTTCAAAGAAGCATGCCTGAAAAACATGTCTCTAATTATTAGAATGCAAGAAACATGTTGGCCTTTCTTCCAGATCATAAAATGAATTAGGCTTGAATTAGACCTTATGACGATTGTTTATGATAAGAAATATATGACTAGTCTGAAATTATCAATCTAAAATAGAATTTTATTTAGTCGAGTGGAGGCGAATTTGTACTTTTATAATTTGCAAAATTCAATCGATTGAAATTTTTTCTCTGTCATCAGATTTTCCTTTTGATATTAAATAAAATATACTTTTTCAAGACCATTAAAGATCATAAAAAGTGCAACATTTGCTTAATATAAGCTGGCTCCTTACAGGCAATAAGTCACACGTAATTGCAAATGAGAATTAAAGAAATATACATGAATGTTTTCAGTTTAATATGGGCGTGACCTTGACACAATTTTTTTATTATCAATTCAACATCAATCTACATGACTTTATAAGGTTGCTGGTAAAATTTGTATAGAGATTATTGCAACAAGTTTCACATTCGGATTTGATTAAGAATATAAATTTACTGTTATTATGGACATCTCTGTAATAAAAATATCTGCTTTCTCAAACAATTTTATTTAATTACAAAAAAAAAATTACATGCAAGTCGTTTTTATAACTACATTAATTAAATTATATTTTTGATTGGTGTCTCTTTTTTTTTTTTATAATAAATTTTGCAAAAAATTCTGACAGTTGCACTCAAATATTTTTCACATAAAAAATTCACATTTGTGGCGAGAAGTTGTGCTATCAAAATTTACGATAAGTTTTTTTCTTTTTTAACGAAATGTATAAAATGGAAAACAACTGTAAAATATTTTTACTAATATACCGTTACAAAAAAAAAAAAAAAAAAAAGAAAAAATTCAATTGAATTTAGTGTAATTGTACAATTGTGCATAAAATTATCGTACTTGGAATTGAAAGAATTTCTATGACATATAACGGTATATACGATTCTCTCTTGTTATGCGCTATACCATTCGCGGTATATAACGATTTGTTCAAATGTATGTAACACTCATAAAAAAAAATTAAAATTGAATCGTCTTTTTTTTATAATGCAAAAAGACTTCTAATCATTTACTGATTCGATTAAAAATTGTACGTTCGATGGTCTATTTGATCTCAGTCCATATAAATTTTTTTTATCAAAGTCTAGGCTGCTATTTAAGGGACATTTTGAATAAAAGAGTGAATCTTTTGACCTAAACATAAATTAGCTTGAAAATAGATAGAGTGGAATAATTTTGACAAATATTCCCCCCCAAAGAGCCTTGTTTAAAGAAAAATCGTTACCTAAAAGAAAGTTGAGACATTGATTGGAACCAACCCAAAGTCTCAATTCTAGTTCTTGATTTAAGTTGGCTTAAGATAAATGATGTTGCATATTTAAAAGCAGGCAACATCGATCTACTGTAGAGGGTTCACTTTTATGTACAACAATAACAGTAAGCAAAATATTTCACGTTGTAATAAAATTTAATAACTTGATAGTAAAGTAAAAAAAAAAAAAGGAAAAATTAGGAGAGAAAATATTACATTTTATTTTCATATTTCTTTAATTAATACTAAAAGAAAAATATCGTGAGAAGAAAAAATTAAATGAAAAAAAAAAAACGTAAGAACACAACTAAACCAAAAGCCATGTAAAATAATACTTTTATAGTTTTGGTTTTTTTTTTTCATACAACTCATGTAAAGTGTAAATGTAAATAATAACTTTGAATTAGTAATGATGTTTTAAAAAAAAATTTGGAAATTTCCGTTTGGTCACTACAAATACTTTAGAAACACAACTGACAAACTTAACTCTAAGTGTGGATGAGATATCGAAAAATAAAATTAGTTGTAAAATGTAAATTTTAAGCAAAACTTCAAAGGCTTGCATTAATAATTTCAGAACTTTTCAAAGAGTCCAAGTTTTTTTTTTTCTTGAGACTTTTAAAAAACAAAAAACCATTTTAAACATGAACCAATTTCGCAAACTCATTTTACAGAATTTAAAATTTCTGCTAAGTTTTGCAAGATGTTTGGCCAAGTCCAAGAATCATTCGCTAAAAGTTTAACTGCATGATATGCAATTGTACAATGAGCGCTGCCGTTTGGTAATCATCTACTCATGGTACATGTTACCGTCACGACTAGCTTCCAATTTAAAGACCTTAATTTTTGATATGTAGATTCGAAGCCTTCTTATTACTACTTGGCTTAGTTTGGTTAGCTCAATAGGCCTACCCAGCTAACCATTTTATTCAGGAAATGGGACTCTGCATGTTAAGCATATATATGTTTGAACGAGCATTGCCCATAATATGAGCAATATAGCCCCCACGAAGCCAACCTTAATATCAGTATAAGGGGCTTTATCAAAACTGGTGAGCCCGTGGTACCAAATTAAATCTTTGGTATGATTCCCTTTATGGCGGGCAACATCAACGACCATCTCATGAGCCATTCCCAGTTGAGCAAAAGCTTCTCAACTTACATGATGCCATTTTTGATAGACTTTTCAAAAAAATGAAATAGGGAGTGGCCGATTCTCAATTTATACGAATATCGATATTATCTTTTAGTTTTTTGAAATGTCTTACTGATCTTCTGCATCTATAAGAGAAAGTTCCTCATTCAATAAAAATTTATATGAAAATGGCAAAGTAAGTTTAAGTTATTTTGTTAAAAAAAAAAAAGCATTACTTTGTAGATGTGCCACCCTCATCATTATCATCGAGAGAGTAAATCATCACCCAATTTATGATAATTAACAAAAAAAAAAAAAAAAAAAAAATATTGGCAAAAGAAATGCAAACATAAATAAGAAACGTAATTTTAAGCACATTTATATCCGCAATCATTAAATTTGAAAATTATTAAAAATGAAAACAAATAAAGTAAATTATAAAAAACGGCAAATTACAAATGAAAGAAAAGAACAATAAAAAAAAAGTATTTTAAAAGGAATGCATAAAAGCGCTATTGTGAACAATTCTTTTACAATGTTGCAAAGATGCATTTATTATAAATTTTAGCATAAAACGCGCACGCATCTGGTATATAAATAAACCAGATGATTTAGTCTTCTGAATTATATTTTAACCTTGAATATTAAAATGCTATTTAAACATTTGTGTATAATTTAATGAATGAGGCGTCTGCATAAATATTGAAATTTTATATTTTAAGCGAATTTTTCTTTCCATTTTTTTCTTCTTTTCTTTTCTTATAAATAATTTTTTTTGAATGTAAAATTCTTTATGTAACGCCTAGCAAATGCATATGGATTGGATTATAATTATCTACAAGGTTGGTTTATGGAATTTGGTATTCAAAAATTTAAATCGTACTTTATCTTATTTGAAGTTTTTTTCATGCTTGATATCAAATTTTTAGGGAAATGTATTAATTTACAAGTGATTGTTTTAAAAACGGAAATATGAAAATGAAAATCATTTCAAATCGTTAGATCTGATGGCCACTAAGGGAGCATATTGTACGAAACTAAACTTTAAGGTATTTCCTTCATGCATGACCTTTTGCTCCTTGATTGCCTGCTTTAATTTTTAGTAATAAATCATAAAAGTTTAGAAGGCCCTTTAAAAGCTTAGTTATGGGCGCTATGTGATAAGAATTTCTCTTACCCTAAACGTCTTAAATTGGACATTTTTAAAAAGTTGTACGTTTTTATTTTTTGGAGTTCACTATTTAAGTGATAAAAATAAATAAGAAATTAGAAATAAAATTAAATTTCTCATTATGACTAAATAAAAAAAATATATTTAATTCAGATATGTCCAACTTAGTAAAATAAGAAAATCAGGTTACACTTTATAACAGAATGTTAAGGGGCCGCCAATTGGACACGTAATTTTATTTTTACAAGAATTATGTGTCACTAAAGACTGGAGAAGAAAGTGATACCCTTTCATCAAGCAAACATTTAATGTCACTTAAGTGTTTACTTAAGTGTGTACTTAAGTATGTATAAAAAAAAAAAAGAAAAAAAAGAAAGGAATCAAAAAGAAAGTTAAAACGACACAAAAATCAAAAGAGCAGATAATTAAAATATTTTAATGGAGGGATTGATAAACAGACAGACAGACAGACAGACAGAAAGACAGTCAGATAGATAGAAATGTAATCAAATAAAAGAAAAGAAAAAGCAAAACGTTGTAGGGAGGGGGGTTGGATCTTTAGGAAAATGAAAATCGAAAGTAAACATGCCAACAAAAATAAATGAATCGAATGGAAAAAAAAAGAAATTGAAAATAAACTATAAAATTAAATGAAATCTAAAATACTTCTCATGAATATTTACAGACCAATACAAACAAACATACACACATACATGCATATTATACAAAAAATTGTTATCATATAAAAATATTACAATCGTAAAGGAAACGATCGTACTACACCAATTTGTTCAATTAAGATTAAAGAAGTCAAGAGAAACTTTGCATTTTTTATATACAATAAATTGAAAAATTATTTCATTAAAAAAAAATGGATCTATTCAATTTAAATTTGCCCTTGGGGATTTCATGGATCAAGTGCGACTACTCTTTCAAAGTTTTTGCTATAAAAAAAAAATAAACCTAAAAATGCAAAATTGTTACACTTTTTTTTTCGCATGGAAATTTTTCTTGTCACCAAAATTTTTTTATGGCTTCGTTTTTGGATGAAAAAAAAACTTTCTAGTACGTTTCATTTGTATCCAAACTTATGTCAAATGGATGGATAAAAGTTTGGATAATCGTAACGATCATAACGATCGATATAATTTAAGATGAATTTTGCTTGAGTCCTTCTGAATATTTATTGGATAATATTTTGCATTGCATCACAAGATTGATGTACAGTGCAGTGAATGTTATACATGCATACCTGCCGTGAAGGCTCAAATGTATGATACACATACGTACAAGATGTTCGCTAGCGTTGGTAGACGCGTCACACAGGGTTAATGCTACCGTTAGGACTAGCTTCCAATTTAAAGCCTGCGTTGCACCTTATATACATGGCTTAATCTTTGGTATCTAGATTCGGAGCCTTCCTATAACTCCTAGGCTTAGCTTAAATTAGCCCGATAAGCCTACCCAGCTACCCATTTTATTCAGGAAATGAGACCCTGCACGACAAGCATATATATGTTTGAATGAGCAACGCTCGTGATGTGGGCACCATAACCCCCATGAAGCCAACCTGAATAGCACCACAAGGGGCATATTAAAACTGGTGATCCCGTGGTACCCAATTAAATCTTTGGATCTGATCTCGTGACTCATGATGAAGCCTGATGGTAACGGAACAATAACTACCATCTCATGAGCCACTTCCAGTCGAGCAGGTGCTTCTCGGGACTGGTTGCCCCCAGATTGATGCACAATATAAAATATCTGGATTATGTTAAACAGACCGTTTGTATTAATGAACGATTCTATAAAGCTCAATTAAGAGAGTGTTTAGCGTTTAGCTGTAGTGTGCATGAGTATAATTGTGATTAAAATTTGGGGGGGAATAAAAAAAAATTGTAGCTGGGTGAAAATGCTAATCATTTATACTTTATACTTTTCAAATCTGCTTTTGCTGTTATTGTTGTTAATTGTGTTCCTGCATTGTACTATTGTTGAAGTTGTTGTTGTTGTTGTTGTTGTTGTATTTCTTGCTTCCTTTCTTTCATTGATTTCTTTAGTATATTTAACGATTTTACCCTTAGATAACCTAACAAAACATATTTGCCTGTTTGTGTGTGTGTGTGTGTGTGTGTGCGTTGTATCAGTAACATATTTTCAGACATATTTTTTTGTTGTTTATTGTTTTACTTTTGTCCTTTTCATTTTTTAATTTCTTGATTTCTTCTTTTTTATCAAATTAAATGTTATTGAAAATTGTTCCCTGTTGCAGACCCAAAAAATACACACACACACACACACACACAGAAAGAGAGAGATAAAAAGAAAAAAAACAGAAAACAAAGATTTGAAAAAATACATAAAAAAGAAGAAATTGATAATTTTCATATTTAGAAGTAGTAAGATTTTTAAATGATCCGATACGCTTGATGTGATAGAAATAGAGATATAGAGAGAGAGAGAGAGAGAGGGAGAGAGAAAAAACAAAAGTACATAAAAGTCTTTGAATGTTTTTGATGATTTTGTTTAATATTTACAAAAGATAATTGAAAAATTTGGTCACATTTTAGCGGCTTCAAGAAACTTAGATCCTTTAAAAAATTTTTAAAAATCCATCAAAGGCAAAAAATATATTTGAATGGCTTTTCATACGCTTTTATATTGAATATTAAAGGAAAATTTCTAATCTATAAAAACAATTTAGATTACTTAAATTCTCTAAGGCAGATCTTAGCAGGAAAGGACAAATGGTCGACTGAAAGGCATAATCAATTTTTAAAAATAAAAATAAATTTTTCATTTGTCCATAAAACAAACAAGTGTCCAAGTATTTTATGGGCCCTAATTTTGAAAATATTTTAAAAACTTAAAATGGAACGTCACAAAATGAACTTAGTTCGACCATTTTTTTTTTTTTGAATATTTTATTTGTAAAAATCAATTCCCTGTTATTTGAAGAACTAATTGAAAGCTTCATCCTTAAAGTTCAAGCTTTAAGTGTTTGAACAAGTTAAAGAACGAACGGATTCATTTAAAAAAAAAAAAGACTTTTAATTTTGGCATGAAAAATTTAATACGAAAATTCGTCATAATTCTTAAAAAAAATTATTTTTTTTTTAATTAAGGATAATTCATGAGATTATTTTTTTAAGAATGAAAATATTTTTATTATTTATTTAATATTAAAATTATTTTTTTTAATTTTTTTTTTTTTTTTGGAAAAATAATGATAACATGAAAAATGAATTTACATGAAAAAACGGTGGTGGGGTGTTCATTTAAAATATTTGCCACATAAATGATAATTTAACAACAAATAATAAATAACGAAAAACAAAAGCAAACAAAAAAAAAATGAAGTAGAAAGCAAAACAATAAAATATTGAAATTCATACAAAATTTTCAAGTATAATTAATTATGAAAATTTCACTTTTTATTCATTAAGAAATTTTGCCTTCAATTACATTGGCGATCGATCAATCAGCGTAGAAAATTTTTTTTTATAATTTTTTAATAAAAATTTAAACCATACAAAATTATGTCACTTTTTTCTTTCTTTTATTTTTGTATTATTGCTGTCTCTTTTTCTCTTTCTCTCTTTCTTTCTTCCTTTACTACACTGTTTTTTCATCAATAAAATTTGTTAAAATGCTTAGTTAGGCCTTTCAAAAACTCTTTTTACAAAAGAACCATAAAATGTGATTTAGTTTCTAAGAGTCGAAATGATCAATAATTTAAGAACGAGCCAACTAGAAATTATAATGTATAATTTAAAAATTCTATTACAATTAAAAGAAAAGTAGGGAGAAAGAAACTAAAAAACAATCAAATATTTCACGTGAAATATTTTTTTCTTTTTTTTTTTTTTTTTTCAAAAATAGTTACACGGCGTTCATATGGAAAGTATGGAATAGTTTTCTTTTGTTGATAATGAAAGTATTATGGCATATGACAAATGGATTATAATTCATTTCTATTATCAAATTTCATACGTGGCATTGTGAAAGGAATTTTATATGTGACAAAGGCATTTTTGTTTTTTTGATTGCTTTATGTTACATAGAAAATGTTATTTGGTAATTAAAAGTCAAAACCATTAAATAATTTTAAATGTGCTTTTCATTTTTTCGTTTCAAAATAATTTGAAAAAAAAAAAATTTTTTTTTTTATAAACAAACATGTCAACAACAAAATTGTTATAAATAGATTTTAAAGAAATAAAAATCAAGTCTACATTATCATTTTTTATATGGGTAAGGGAAAGTTTTGTCGTCAATTGTTAAGGCATCAGAAAAAATGGTCTAGAAAGAATTTCTAGAAAAGTCAAAATATTTTTCACATTTTACATGATGCTAAGAATGAAAATATTGGATTGATTATAAAAATCATAAAACGAACTTTGTAATTTTCAAATCGTTTACTAAAATCAATAGAAAATATTTTAATAAATGTGATCTATATTTTTAGAAATAATTTTATAGGAATAAATTTTGAAAATCATTCTAAATGATTCAGTTGATAAAACTGAAGAACTTCAATAGAACTTAAATAGAAAATTCTTAGTACGAGCCAGATAAAATTTTTGCAAAGAAACAAAAATTTCTTTTTCCATGCAGAAATATTAATCGTGGATGTCGCATCAAGTCTGAATATTTCTTAAAATTTAGAAAATTTTTTCATCAAATTTTAATTGAAAACTTGCAAAAATTTTTCATTTAACAATTTAAATATTTTATCATATCAATTGACATTTTAGGAAACTTGCTGGAAAATCTTTCGAGGAAAATATTTTTTTTTAAATGATCGAAATGGTGTTATAAAGTGATTTGTGATTTAAAATAATGCAAAAATAGATAATTTCTTCGATTTGCATAAAATTTTGACATATCTGTCTGTACATCTGTCTATATGCTATTCATTACATTTTTGCATGCAGGTTGGTATTGAAAATGAGCCATATCGTTAGATGGACACGCCCATTCCCAAACATAAACTGAAAGTTTCTATTTTTTAAAGGCATAATTTTATGATTTTTTTTTCATTATCGCCCAAATATCACCCAAAAATGGTTGATGAGTCTTGAAAGTTTGCTCCCAAGCCAAATATGATTTACTTGTTGTTCATTCTTTTTATTTTTTTTCCATTCCATTTGTTTTACTTTAATTTAAATGTGAGATTACACATATCAAAGAAGATTCATTAGAAAGACCAAAAAAAAAAAAAAACAGAAAAACAAAAATAATTCTAAAGAAAAAAGAAAGAAAAATTAATAATAAAAATAATAAAAAAAAAAGAGCAACATAAATTGTGTAAGAATGTTATTTTTATCAACTTGTACACAATTTGTGTTTACTGATAACGAAAACCCCCCCCCCCCCCTCCCCCCTCACCATACCCCAAAAATTTATATATATTTTTATGGTTTATCTCTCTGCCCAAAATAATACCAACCAAATATAATTGAAATGAAAATTTTTTTTTTTGTGTACAAATCAAATATTTTATTTATTCTGTAGCATTAAAATGTAAAAACAAAAACAAAAACAACAAACTTTTGTTAGAAAATATATTTCTTTAATATTTTAAATTTTAATACTTAGCATCCAACAGTTGCAACAAGTACATTAATTTTGGCGCAAGGCTTGCAACATTGCAACATTGCAATAAAAATCTGCCTGTTTGGGTTCACAAATTGTAAATTAGCCATTTTCAGATCCAAATATGAGCCATAAAATCCAAATGAAAATATAATTTGATGCCGTTATTGAAGTAGAATTTATGCAGTTTTGGGGCGGGCGGTTACAATAAACTAACTAGCAATCTTACTTGATCATTGAGCATTGTACTTTGTGTCCCATAAAGTATGAGATTAAATTTAGTAACTTGATGAGGCTTTTTAGTGAACTGCACTATTTAATTAAAATTTAAAATAAAAGTTCCATTTAGTGATGACTTAATTTGTAATGACCTGAATATCTAGGAAATTTTTTATGACCGAATATCTAGAATCGCCTAGAATTTTCTTAAGTGAGTGTAGTCACTTTATGTGAGTACACAAAATAAAAATAATTGAAAAAAATAAAATTAATTGAAAAGGTAAAATAATAATCTTTTTATGGCCACACCCCCTTATATAGTTATAAAGTAATTTAAAATGTCCTTGAATGAAAACTTTTTCAGGGTGAAAACATTTAAATTGAAAGGATAAATAACTTTAAAAACCAGTCTAAGCTTAAGCTTCATTTCCGATATTTTAAAATGACAATTTTTAATAAGTTGCCATATTTAAATTGCGTCATCTAATTTCTGACTTAAATCTAGTTATTTATGGGATATTTTTTCACACATTTTCAATTTTTCATAGTTTTTCAAAATGCAAATGAAAATTTTGGGTTTTTTTTTCTACTTTTTTGCGAAAGCTTTTGGGTAGAAATTGTTAGTTCAATTCAAACCGGCATATAATAATTTTTATAAGTTTTTTAGTTTTTTACATTTATATTATTACATTGATGACAGACATGACATGACAGCAAAATAGTGCGTATGTAAAAAATGATGTTGTTGAGTGTTGAGACAAGTTCGTATTATTTACACTAAATAAATAAGAAAATCTATAATACATACATACATACACACATACATACATTAGATTTATATATGTATGTCTTTATGTATATAAAATGAATTAGATTAGTTATGCCCCACCAGTTATATTAAATTGGCACGTGAATTTGTTATTTCATCCAAGAGAATTTTTTCGTTCATATCAAATTGATTTCAGATGATGATTGAAACTTGCCCATTTATATAATTTATTTGTATGAATCGAATTAGGTAAAATTCAGAATGGCTCTTTTTACTAATGTTCGCTTTACGAATCGATTTGCCATTATTTCCTTATCCAATCCAAATTTGTCTATAATGTGACCAAATTTCCCCATTTAGCATTGCATTTTGAAAAAGCATGCTGTATGGACCTTTCTCTATGTGCACGTCAAAATCTACGAATCATTTTTTTTAACTTGTTAATATTCCTCGTAGGCCTTTTCAAATAATTTTACTTCAATTCTTCAATTTCCTTATCGCGTAGCGTATTTAATAATTCACTTTCTCTAACCAAATAGCATTTTTGTTTTTTCTATATTTTTATTTACTTTATTTTATTATTTATTTTGTTTATTGCTGATTGACTTCTAACTTAAATAATTAAGTTAAATATTAAGAGAATTTACAAAAAAAAAAAATTGGGTCACTTCTACATTATGCTTCATATATCTTGTATCGAATTTTATAGAAATATTTTGTAAAGGAAAATGTAAGAGAATTCGATAAAACTAATGTAAATTAAATCAAAATTAAGATGCCACAATTTGACAATGATTTTGGTTTTATTGAATGATTGAATTTGAATTTTACCTAAAATAAGGCGTTTAATTTTTTAAAGAGCAGTTCCCTTTTTTTATCACTCAAAAAGTCCAACAGGATAAATAAAAATGTCATACTGAACTTCGTAACATCTTACGAGATGATTTTTGTAAATTTGAATGAATTTCATTAGGCGTTGCCATCCATTCAATTGATATTATTCTTTTTCTCTTCTTCTTTGCTTTTCTATTCCATATTTTTGAATTATGCCATAAGATTTTTAACAAATTTCATGGAAATCTCAGTTTATCAAAAAAAATTCATAATTCAAGGAAATGGAGCATTTTTCATGTATGCTTATGTATGTATGTATGTGTATGTGTGTGTGTGTGTGTGTATGTGTTGGTTTGTGCTAAGCTAATACAGCAAATAACTTTAATACCTTGAACTTTAACCTCTATTTTTCTCTCTTACACTCTAAAGCATAAATAAGATTATCTGTCTCTGTGAAACCGTTACTTCTTCTTCTTCCATACAATTAATCTTCATACACCATTCTTCATATATAAATCATATAATTATCATAATTAGAAATATACATATAAATGTAAACAAAAATCATCAAAAAAAAAAAATCAAACAAACAAACAAAATATTAAATAAAATTTAATAACAAAAATAAATTTTGGAGAAGAGAGGCAACAATAAAAAATGAAAATACGAAAATAAGAAGGCAGTTCATGAAAGTTCAATATTATTATTATTATTATTTGGCGTGTGGTCGGATGGTCATAAATGAAATGAAATTTCATGAAAGGAAAAATGAAAAAAAACAAAAAATAAAAAAAAGCAATAAATGCCTTTAAGTGATAAAAAAGCATGATGATAGTAAATATATAAATTTGTCTCTCTCTCTCTCTCTCTCTCTCTCTCTCTGTTGTGTGTGTGTGTGTGTGTGTGTGTGTGTGTGTGTGTGTGTGTGTGTGTGTGTGTGCACATATATATAATATTGTTAAGATGCCCCCTCATATCACGTAACGCAACTGAGCTGAATGAAAGTAAAGGGAAAGCTATTAAGAAGAAAAGAAAGAAAGCAAGCTTTGGTTTTTTTTTCTTTGGAGAAAGAATTTCGTAAATAAAACACACGAAATCTTGAATTAAATTGAAGTAGGATTGAAAATTAAGGCTATCAACATGCTTTCGCTATAAAAGCGCAAAGTCCAAGTTCAAAATAACAACAATAAAGAAAAGTTTTCCGTAAACATGCATACATTTATATTACAATACATATAGCTATACGAGGATGGCTTTACAAAGAATCAGGATAGGTAATTTTCACCAAATAATACAAATTAAGTTTTAAGCGCAACAAAATCCATTAATTAGCCATATAAAATGGACTGTTAAAATTTCCAGCTCGATCAAAAAAAGCTCGATTGATAAAAATTATTGAGCATATTTTTGATTTAAATTTGTCCTAATACAATCATGTTTCTTGTATTATTTTTTATCTAAGGCGGAAGAGCACTTTAACCCGTTTAAACAGCTCCAAAACAAAAGCACTTTTAATAGTTAACGTGGCATTTCTTTTTGATAATAATTTACGTAGGCTTATGCTCAGGCTCAGGCTCAGGCTCAGACTAATAACATTTTAGAGTGCCATGTTTGAAAGCTTATGGTACTTTCTAAACGATATTAAACTTATTGATCGATATATAAATCACTTCAATTTTTTAATGGCAAATTCTTATTAATAAATATTATAATTGTAATTCTTTTCCAAAATTAAATATCTGAGGAATTTTCGTATTTCTAGAAAGTTCAAACCTTAATAGGAAAGGAAATCATTTTTTTTTTATTTAATTCAATAACAAAATATCAATTTAATTATCAGCAATTTAAGTCTTTGCTCAAACACACTTCATTCAAATCACTTCTCTAAAATGTTATTGTTTTTTAAAGTACTGAAGTTTCATAAAAAAAAAATTTGTATAAAGTGTTTACATTGGGTTGTTCGAAAAATCCTTTTTATTTATTTATTTATTTTTGACTTCTTTCAATATAATGATGAAATAATGAAAATATAACGATTAAGCTTTTTCCATAATCAATTCTTGCTATTTTAGTTTTATTACTTTTAGTTTAAATGCAACTCTGAATGCAACTCTGAATGAATTCTTCAGGGTGAGAATGCATATTTTTCCACATATAGCAAAACAAATATTATTCGAAGAATTTTTTGTAAAACAATTGTGGCAATTTTATTATACATCAATCTTAATTCGTCTAAACGAAATGGGAGGGAGGGGGCGTGGTTTCATGGTAAATAAGTGCAAAGTGCAAATAAATCTAATATATTTTATCTCTGAGTATTTACTTGGCCATCGCCTACAATTTTCATTTATAATTTTTTCAGACCTGTGTTCTTCCAGCGATTAAGGATCTTACGTATTACCTTCATATCGTTTACAAGTAGGTAGAAATTTTTATAAACTTTTAAGTCGTTGAAGAATGATGCAAAGGATATTGTGTATAATAATTAACCGAAAAATCAAGAAAAAAAGAGAGAAAAAAACAGAAAAAAAAACGGAAAAAGTAAAACGACAAAACTATTCCTGACCTCACTTAAAATTTATTACATTACACCGCTTATCACTATTTTCAATTATTGTTGTAGAACACACACGAGCACGCACACGAGCACGCTCACGAGCACACACACGAGCACACACACGAGCACATACACGAGCACATACACGAGCACATCAATAGACATAAGACTGAAACACCAAATGAAAGAAAGCGATATCATAAAACAATTCAAAATTTCTTCCATTTTTTTTCTTTTTTACTTTTGCATTTTTTTTCTGTTTTTTTTTATATTTGTTTATTTTTATTTTTTGTTTTTTGACAGCGGATACACACAAAATATGTTGTTTCATTCTCGTTAACACAAAGCATTAAAAAGAAGCAAGAAAGAATTGAATGCAGAATGAAAGACATAGAACCAATTAGAATTGGACAGCTCTGCATTAAATTTGGTTAATTATTATAAAAATCTTTTTACGCCACAACATCAACATAATCTCATTATATGAAAAAAAAGCAAACAAAAAAAAATTAGAAGTAAAATAGAATTGGAAAGCAAAGAAAAGCAATTACAATTTGAGGTCAAATATAAATTATGCGATTTGGGGG
This sequence comes from Melophagus ovinus, assembly GCA_023089585.1. NCBI lineage: Eukaryota > Metazoa > Arthropoda > Insecta > Diptera > Hippoboscidae > Melophagus > Melophagus ovinus. The sequence goes on from JAKKIB010000178.1 coordinate 5,932,786, forward strand.
ACCTCATTTCATGTTATCTATTATTTTATAAACAACATATAGCTCAATAAGTCTATGGCTTTATGGGTACATAACGCGTAAACCAGATTGCCAGATCCTCATAATTTCTGTATATAAAATAATTTGAAGCGAAAAGTAACAACGTTTCATTAGCACGTGTAAATTGTTATTCGAAAACGACGCTGTTGAGACGAAAAATCCGAGCAGGCTTCATAAAAAAAGCAGCTTTTAGGACCCCAGTAGATGACAGTTAGTGTAAAGTCGATGCATTACTTTACATATCTTAATCAAAAAAGCTACTAAAAGACATGTGGCAAAGGCCATTTGAAATAATTTGAATAATCTCCGAATTTTGTGGGTATATTTTTTATACCGAGGATTTAATTTGTATCGATCTTAATCAAAAATTAAGTGTTGACAAAGTTAGTAAATTGTTTTCACAAGAGAAATTAAAAGTACTGAGGGAGCAGGGAGCAGGGAGAGCAGGGATCAGAGTAGTCTTAAACTAAGTCCAATCTTAACCATTAATAATAATTTTTGAGCAAAGTACTCGCAAGCAAAAAAGGCACACGAATTTGACTATTTTAAAGCCCGTATCAGAGCAACAACTTATTAAATTGAACAGACGGTTTGGAGTGCATTTATAAAGCGATAATACTTGATTTAATTATGATGAGGTTAAGAGTTGTAGGAATTATATAAAAAAAGGGAAATTCTTTATGCATGTTAAAATTCCCATAAAATCTCAAATTCCAATAAATTAATATTAAGAATTGTAAGTTGGTTAGCGTGATGAATGGCAAAACCGCAAATTTAATACGATCGCAATAGAAAGCTGAAAGTAAGAGATGTGAGACAATTAGAAAGAAAGTGTGAAAGGGAGAGAAAAGGGGAAGAAAAAAAAAGAGAAAACCATAGGATAATAATAGAATAACAAGAATAATTTGCAACAGATGCCCGATCCTCTAGATCACTAAGTTTTATATACACGTTTTCTAACATTGATCGTAAAGAATTTATTATGAAAAAATAAAATAAGTAGTTGCTTTATAAAATAGCGAAATCATGATGCTTCTTTGGAGATACTTGCCCTTATTCTATAAATGGGAATAAATAGACAAATATAAAGAATCTAAATTGTTTAAATTCTTTAATGAATTTATATGGAGTGTAATTTCTTTTTTAAGCAGACTAAAGTTATTAATTAAAAACTTAATTTAATGGTAATAACATAAGTCTTCATTAGCATAAGTGATAATTTCACAATGTAAATATGTGAGACATGATAGACAGAATGAGGTGCAGTAAGATAAAACCAATTCTATTATGTCTTGGAAATTTTTCAAATTGAAACAAAGTAAAGAGAGCAAAGAAAAAACAATAAATGAAATTCAAATTACAAAGCAACCGCATTTACATACATATCGAATATTTATATTTATTACATTTTATATGACTATTCAAAGATAGTCAACATATTCATAAATTCATAATCTGTAGAATAAAGTGAAAGGAGGTGTACAAAAGTTACTCATTCAACCATAAATTCCCGTTAGACAAGAGCAGCAAGTAGTTAAAATGAAAAAAAGAAAAAAGAAGAAACGAAAAAAGAAGAGAGAGAAGAGAAATAAATTATAATAATACAAAGTAAAATAAATTGATAAATTCTAATAAATAAATAACGCCTTTTAATTCGTTAAATACCATCACGTACCATTTAAGCATTCTACATTATTATTACTTCACTCTTCTAACATTTTGCAAAAAACAAAAAAAAAACCAAAAAAAAAAAACATACAATTCAATATTCATTGTTTAATGTTAAATGCAATAACAATAACATTTAGTTAAAGTTAGAATTTATTGTAAAGAGTAAAAATGTATGCAATGCCAAGTCATACTTATTGATGATTCTGACTTTGACTCTAATTCTGATCACTTTTACTTATTCTTATTCTATCTACACTTAACGAACTAGAGAATTTTATGTAATGCAAGAGTACAAATAATAATCATGATTCATTTTAATCTCACATAAAATCGATAAACTATTAAAAAGTGGTTTTTTATTCAAATGAAATTATTCATATTTCTTAGATTAGAAAATGACCATCGTAAAACTTACAATTTTTAATAGATATTAAATGGGTGGTGGCAGATGTTTCTAGTCTTCTCAATTCAATTTATCAAAATTCACAATAATTTTATGAATTTAAGACAATTTATACTTATAGTTTGACGAATTTAACATTTACATTTTCTTAAATTAAAAAAAAGGAACAAAAAAATTGTACACACACACACACACAAACACAAAACAAGTGAAATTTCTTATGAATTGTATTCATAATCAATAATCAAAGAAATTGAAATTGAAATTGAAAATGGGGAAAAAAGCAAAAAAGGAAAAAAAAAAAAAAAAGTAAAATTCCAAGAAGAAAAAAACGTTTTTTACTGTTAGTAACAACAAAAGTTGGTGGGGTACGAAAGCGTGAGAGGGAAACCACTTCAGATCTAAATATATAGCGGCGCCATGTGCACAAAATATTCATTATTTTTCGTATTGTTATTGATATTGTTATCATTATTGTTAGTATTATTATTAAAATATTATCATTATCATTGTTGCTATTTTTCTTTTCTTTTTTTCGCTATTTTTCACTTTAGTTTTTGATTTTCTTTCTCTTTTTCCTTTATTAAAGTTTCTTTTAAACGAATTCAGTAACGAAACGTTAGCATTGTAAATCATTGATATTTAATAAAAAAAAAAAAAATAAAAAAATAAAAAAAAAAAAACAAAAAACAAAGAGAGACAAAATGAGAAAATCAAACTATTGATTGTTAGTTGTTTTTTTTGCTCTTTCCTATAACTTCACATACTCTTTCATTTAAGCTTCTTCTTTTTTTCCTTTCATTTAATTTTATTCGTTATTCTGCACTTTAAGAGATACTTTTATCTATCTGAACATATAAAAACATACAGAGAAGATTATTTAATAAATGAAAGGTATGAGCTACAAAATCGCATTAAATTAAGAAACTCTTCAGAATTCATACAAATAATGTGAGGATGGTTTTGCAATTTCTGTGATATGTTGTGCTGCTTTTTAAATATTTTCTTAAAATATGACTTTAAAATATGAAAATTGATTTAAAAAAATTCAATAGGAGAAAATGCAAACGCCAACTCACCAAAACAGTTAAGATCACTTAGAAAGTGATCGACGCTACATTATTCAATATAATTAATATTTCCAAAAAATATATCCCTTATGGAGAAGAAAATTTAAATAGCCGAACTACGTAATAACTTTGTTACTAAATACACAAACGTGTAAAAAAAGTGCAAATTCAACTCTAAACAACTCTTTTTAAAATAGGGCTTCATGTTAAAACAGAATGATGGCATTGCCTTGAATTTCCACTGCCTCTTTGAATGGCAGACATAAAAGTTCAAAAAAATATTACAAATATGGTCAATCAAATTTTGGAGAATTTCAGAAATTAATGCTGAAAAATTTAGGTTTTATTTAAGTTTTTTTTTTTTTGAGTTTTATATGACTGCATAATTGAGATACAGCACCAAAAAATTTCAAGTTGCTTTAAATGGGGAAATAAATTATGGTTTTTCCTTTTGAATTGAATGAACTTTTATAGAGAATAAATAGGAAATGAAATCGATAATTGCCCGCTTTCTTAATCATATTTACCATTTTACTGAATTAGACAATCATTTTAGAACTGGCCTCGTAGATACTTAAATCCATATATATCAAAAAATCTTTGAATAAAAATTTTATCTATTTTTCCTTAATGGCTTGGCAGAAATCATCAAACTTCTTCATTCAAAAGATGAAAGTTTTTGAAATTGGTTCATGTAAAATTCTGAGTGTTATGTAAATTTAATTTTTTTCTCTTTTTCTTTAAAAGTTGTTTGATAATAAAAAAAAAATTATTTTGTGGTATTTAAAAAATATTTACAGAAATTGAGAGCTAATTCATTCAACACAATAAACAATAGAATTTGAAAAATCAAAGTAAACAAAAGAAAAAGAAAAAACGAGTGCAGATGTTAAATTACAAGTAAATAAAAAAAAAATTACTAAAGTCGATTAAGATCGACTATGCCATACCTTATATTTTCAATTTTATCTGATAAGACAAAAAAAATCGGTAAAAAATCAAATCACATAAATTATTGAAAAAAAAAATCCGCAAATTCCATTAATCTATGAAATATTAAAATCAATTTCGATGTCTAAGAGTATACACTTTTTCCACATAGCAATTTATTCTTTTAAATAAGATTTTAAATAGAAAATGACCGTGAGATTTCTATGTGTCCAAACATTTTCAATCTTAAGCCTCCTACGAATTCATTTTCATTAAAAAGTAACTCAAAAATCATGTCATGAAATAACACAAGTGTATGAAAATAGTTTCCGACAATGATTCATAATTGATCTGCACGATGAAACTACTTCGATCTATTCTGGGCATCTCAAGCATTTACACAAATCGATAAGACTCTACAACAAAACTTATGTTGGATAAAAAAGGTTAAGGAAAAATATAAAGACAAAAACAAAAAAAAGTGCAAAAATTAAATTTGGCTAAGGCCAAATATTGGATACCCACCACCAATACATTGTGATGTTATAATTCAAAGTTTGTTTCGTTATTTCAGTAGTTGAGAGAAAGTTTAAACATAAAAGGATAGAAATTTTATACTGCATAAATTCACTTAGGCGCATACGATTTGTGTGATTTTGGGTCTGATGTTACAGATCAATGGCCTTTCTACTTGTACAATATTTCAGGTATCTAACTTTTGTAGTTTGCAAATAATGAGGGGGAAAAAAACTACTAAATTTTTTTTTTTTAAATTTAGGTGGCCTCAGTGTACGTTGCACTATGGACGTGCCCTTTGGCCGATATTGCCCAATTTCAATACCAACCCGCCTGTAATAATTTTCGATATTCCTACCATATTTTTGCTCGATAATGCCTTTTTTCCAATAATTCAGAATTCAGAATTTTTTGCAGATCAAGGTACTTTATAGGGAACTCCAACGCTTTCTTTTGGGTATAACAAACATAATGACAAAATGAATATATGCCCTATCTTTGGAAGGTGAATATAATAAAATTAGGTACAAAGAAGGCCTACTCAAAATGAGTGCAGTTGAAATTAATACAATTACACGCATCAGTGTGATATCACTAAAATATCGGCTGGCCATTTTATTACAAAAGTCATTTAACAAAAGTCATTTATTGTCTCATTCTAACTCATTCAGTTATAATAAAAGTTTCGTAGAATTAGGGAATAAAGAAAGCAAAGCCATCTTTTTATGATGATTTGAATTTTTCTTCCTTTTTTTTTTTGAAATTAATTTTTGACTCATTTCAAAATATTTTATACAAATATGAAAATAGAAATCTCAATGGAAGCATTCAACAGATTTATTATTATTATTTATTATTTTTTTTTGATATCATAAGATTTATTTCTAAGAAAAGAGTTTTATTTCATGTTCAAGACAAACCTTCGGCATATCTACATAAATGTATAAATTTAAATGTTTGCATTCCGGATATGAAAATTTTCTTATTTTTTCTGGCATTATTCTTATTGCTATTGTTATTACGCTACAATATTTTTTTTACGACTTAAATGTTTTGTATAAAAAAAAATTTTGAAAAATTTTAAATGCAAACATGGTCCCTCTTCCGTATCAAATATAATAATTTTGATGCTTTAGACCAAATTGTAATTAAGGGAGCACATTAAATTTATCATTTCATTTGACACACAAAGCCTCAGAATATTGTGCAAAAATAACAAAAACAATCAATCAAGAAATTATTTGATAAAACCATTCGCGGGCAAGAAGCATTTCGAAACTAAATGAGAACTAAAGACACCGAATGTTTATCAGTGTATTCAAATTCTAATCCATTGAATCCATTTAAATGATCATGCCCATGATTAGCGAATGGGCAACTACCTAGCAACTACCATTCTTTTAGAAATGGAAATGTCATGATGACAATTTAAGGCACCATTTAAATAGCTGCTTATGCTTCCATGAATTCCGGAATTTCTTTCATTTATAAATGAATGCTTACAACTGTAAAAATTAGTGGACAACGCTCTACAAAATTTCATTAAACAAAAAATATTTTTATAAGGAAATTGAGAGTTATTTTAATGGGACTTAAAGAAGTCTGTTTTGGTTTTGTCATTTCCTCTTTAATTTAAAAAATACTATAATTTAGATTACAATTAGAATTTTGATGGAAACCAAATTACATAAGATGTTAATAAATGAGCGATGGAACTGGTCAATCATTTAGGTCCCACTTCTATGAAAATGATCCTCCCTTTGAAGCTAATATTTATATCCTCACTCTCTGCCTCCTAAGGTTTTGAAAATGCTACACAATGGAAACTTTTCAAGTGTTACGATATTTGATATTTGATAATAAAAAAAAATCGATTAATATAAATTTACATTTTTAATAATTGCATTTAGATATAAACGGTTAATTGAAAATACGTAAAAACCTGTTGAAAATGATAAAAAAAAAGTAAAAAAAAAAAACAAGACGGAAGAGAAAAAAAAATCGCCGAATATCTTATGGTTCCAATTAAGGGATTAAAAATATGTACAAATACATGTATAAAATAAAATAAAATATAAAGTGTGTACATATTTAGTTGGATTAATCAGTTAAACACGTAAGTAATTTTGTAATCGCATTAAATTAATCCAACGAAGAAGAAAAAAGTAAGAAACAAAAAAAAAACAAATAGAAACTTATGTGGTTGATTTTCAACTTTGTATGAAGAAATTCAAATAAATACAAAAATTTATATGGGCCTGGTCTTTGTTTTTATTGTTTCCAATTCAAAAAATATATATATACAATACACACACAGGCAAACATTATAATCCATGTAAATGTGTGTGCTTATGCTATTAATTTAATAAGGAATAAAGCTTCAATGAGAATTGTTGCTTGGACAATTAAATGAATTAGATATTAACCCAAGTAGTAATGAGGATGAGTCTTTAACATTTTAAATAATCCCCTATTTATATATTTTATTGTAATAAATAGGCGTGGCTAATTCTTCTTGTTCATTTTTTTTTTTAAAGCTTCTCTAGTGAATTACAAATTATGGCCATTTTTTTTAGCGTTTCCCTAAACCTCTAAAACAATTGAAATCAGTTTTATTAGCAAAATGTATTTGGTAAAACTTTCAATTATTTTTTTAATTCTTATTTGAACAAGCAACAAATAAATTAATCCATACTGATATGAACTCTTTGTTGTAGGGCACGCCCTTAAAGTATCACAAGACATATGATTTTGTTCATATTCCTTAAAAATATATCAAACTCATATAACTTGGTATATGACCATTAAAATGTAGCAACAACAATCTGCACTAGGCAAGAATTACAACAAATAAAATTTCTAACAAAAAATCTATTTTATTTACATATTAATGTTTGTGAGCGCGTTATATTAAAACGCGCCTAAACATTTACATGTTAATTTTATTCGATTTTTGTCAATATTTACTATTATTGCTTCTTTTACTTTTTCTTCTTCATTTTACATATCTTTCTTTAAAAATGTTTTTTTTTCTATTTGTTTTTTCTTTTTTTGTACAAAAAAAAAAATAATAGAAAAAAATTTTTCTTTTTTTTTTTTTTAGGGCACCACAATTTTGTATCGTACGATTACAATATTATTTCACCTGTTTCATTGTGGTAATTTAGTGTTGTTGGTATTGTTATTATTGCTACATTATTTTTTATATAACGCCTGAGAGTTAGACTCAGATTTTATTATATTGAATCATTCGAAAGCATTCGTCTATTTGTTCATTCGATTTACCAGCCTAATGTCCTGATATTTTTCCATAAATAAGCGGGAATTTGAGAAATATTTTTATGAAAATCAGTAGCAGGCAAATACATGATTTTAAAGGTTCTTGAAAATTGATAGAATCAATCAAGTTTTTGGCCATTAATCTCCATCTAACGCATTATAATAAAAAAATGCCATCACGTTAAAGAAATTAAGAATTTGGCAATCGGCAGAATAATATTTGAAAGAATAAAATTTTGATCAGTATAAATTTAGGTCCATAAAGATGGAGTTTTTTGAAAATTGGCCATTAATCTCCATGTAAAGTATTAAACTAAAAAAATTAATAATTTGGCAATGGGCAGACAATACTTGGGGAAGTAAAATTTTGATCAATGTGGATTTCGGTTATCTTTTCACATAATGGAATATTTGAATTTTCTAGCAAAATTTATTATCATCCTTTTTCTTAACTTCTATGACATTTATATAAGACTTAAACTGATTTTCTTAACCTTGAAATAATAATTGGCGAAGAAATGTAGCGCATCTAAAAGTTAGCTTAGGCCAATTGCATTTCTTTTCATTTTTTTTTTTAAATAATTTAACAAAGTAATTAAAAAAAAACAAAAAAAATTTTTATGATTGTTACACCATTTGCCTTACAAATCAATTCCTAACACGACAATTACAAAATTTACCAAAAAATTAAGAAAATAAGAGAAAACGAAAATCTTAAAAAAAAAAATAAACCAACGGGAAAAGTAACGGGAAACCTTCAAAAAAAAAATTACTATAATCGGACGGGACGGACAGGCCAGGAAATCACATGCATTAGTCTTTTTTTTTTTTTTTGTAAGTGTAATAATTTTTATTTGGCACTTTTCGAAATTCTTGTAAATATATTTGTAATTGGCGTTTTTTTCTTCTCGATTTTTTCCATTACTGTTTCTCAAAATTTCCTAAACTAGAAATGACTGTTAAAATGAATTAAAAAAATCAACCAAAAAAAAAAAGAAATAAATAAAGAAAGAAAAGGAAATGTCGGAAAGTGATAATTGACCCAGTTTAGTTTAGTTAGTTTAGTTCAGAAAGAAAATTTTACTAATGATTCAAAAAATAGGAAAGTTTTGGAAGAAATTACATATACTCACAATAATTTCATTAAAGCCTGTCTGTCCATCTACCTAATCGACATTTACATTTAAATTTACCTCAACAAAACTTCAGGCCGTTATTTTTTCATATATCTTCAATAACTTTCCTTTTATTTTGGGGGAATCTAAATTAATTAAAATTACGTCCTTTAAAGTCTATAAAGTCCTTTTGTCCTTGTTTTCACAACTCAAACCTTACGCAGCAAAGCAAGCTATTTCCAGGTAAAAAAACACAACCTTTTAAGTATTTTAAGTATTTTTGAAGGCAGAAGACGAGAAAAGAAGATCTGAGTTTTGATTATTTTTTTAAAACTCTTAAAAGAATTCAAAAATTTCATTTCAAAATTTTAAGAGTCAATAAAATCAAAATTAATGAGCAAAAAAATAAATAGAAAATAAATGGAAAATTATGACGACGCCATTAAATTGGAAAACAAAAACAAAAACAAAAGAGAAAAAAAAGAAAAACAAGAAAAATTAATAATCGAAATAATTTCTATCACATTTTGAACCTGTTACTATCTAAACTAAAAATTAAAAATAGAAATAGTTTAACATATTTATACATATGCATACAAATTGTATAATTAAAAAATTAAATTTACAAATTATATTTTGAAAATAATGATAAATAAATAAATAAATAAATAAATAAATGGAGAAAAATTAATATTCATAAAAACGGCCAAAAAAAATTAATGACTTAAAGAAAAATCAAAGAAAAAAGAAAAAAAGGGCATTCAAAAAAAATACCTGTTGTCAAATTTCATTTGATGTGAAATAGAAATTTGAGATGAAATGAAACAGGTCTTTCTATATAATATGGAATAAATTTCAATGGAGAATTTATATAAAAAATTTATATGGAAATTTTTTATTTTTTAAATATTATTTTTAAAAACATTTTAATTTAGATCAAAGTCAAAATAAAGCAAAAAAAAAAACGAATAAAGATAGTTTTAGACGATTAGAGTCGCCTGCTTAATTTTCTATAACCACTCACTAATTCAATAAAAAACAGAAAATTAAAAAAAAAATAGATATCGAGAAGTTTGGAGATGACTTCAAAAAAATATATCAATATTGTACTAGGATCCGCAAAATATTTTTCCTTTTTTGACGCTTGTTGTTATAAGCAATGTACTTAAAATTGCAAATTTATAAATTATTTCGAAAGGCATTAGAGGGACTTATGGGTACATACAAAGCTTAGAACCGAAAAAGCCAAAAACAAACAAAAGAGGCGAGACTACAAAACTACAATGTCTAGTTTCCCAAAAATAACCTAAGCAGATATTGGTCTTTTAATTTAAAAAATTTATTGGGCTTTTAAAAAATAGAAAATTAAGGAATTCTGAATAGATCGATATTACAAAATTACAACATCTAGTTTCCAAAAATAGCATGAGAAGATATTGGGCTTTTAATTTAAAAAATTTATGGGGCTTTTAAAAAATAGAAACTTAAGGAATTCTGAATAGATCGGTAGGTTTGCACGATAGATTATATTAGAAAATTTTTTATATAAGAAAATTTATATGAAAATTTCATCTATTAGAAATGGGTCTAATATCCGGACATTCATTAGCAACATAACTTCTCCATTTTGTATTATTAAGCTTAAATCAAAAGTATCTGAGCCTTAAAAGGATGCACTCCCATTTATAGTACTCAGTACTAAATCGTACTGTAAAAAGCAAAGAAATATAAAGTTTCACTTGATCAAAACTTAGATAGCGAACGATATTAACGATATTTTCATTTTTTTTTTCATAACGTCATAACTTGCGAAAACAAATCACTTCACCTCTAAGAATTTATACACTTTTAAACTTAAACTGTAATGCGTTAAGCTCTAGAATTATCTTTTGTGTGTTACGAATGTTTTGATCCAAATACGGATCAAAATTAATTTTTGAATAATTAAAATAAAAATATTATTTAAAAAATTTTAATTAAGGTCATATGTATTTTAAAGTATTTAACAACTGAACACATTTCTTAGTAAATTTTACATAAAAAATTATTTCAATATTCATGTTATTCCACTAGTCATACTGGTCACGATCAACATGATCTATGATAATAGCAATATGATAATTATTACAACCAATTTTATATATAAATATAAAAGTAGTTTCAAAAAATTTTAAATTGTTTTTTTTCGCTTTTTAAATATCATTTTTCAATATTATTTTAATACTTTAGGCCAGTTGTGTTTTTGTGTGGATATATGTTGTAATACTCAGTAGAAGCTGAAATAGATCTAATATTCGGAATCATTTTCTGAAAAGATTTAGGCATATTTATCCTTGTGCCCGTCTGTCTGTCTGTTATCAAACTACAAAACGGAATTTTGAAGTTATTTAAGTGAAATTCGCTATGCCGCCAGGTTTTGGACAAAGGCACCACTTATGGGGAATAATTAAGGCTAAGATGGTATTAAATGTTTATTCAAAATTTGGACCAGTTAGATAAATTGTTAGACTAATTAAACATAAATCCAAACTTTTTAAAAAAGTGCGAAAAAATTAGTCATGGAATATATTTTGAATGCAGAATAGTTTTCGAATCAGTAGAAAAAGACTTTCAACTGATTCAAAAACGCCCATTCACTCAAAGAATGTCAACGAATGTCTAAAACTACTTGACCAATTATTTTACAAAATTTTGAATAGATATCCATTTTATCAAATAGAAAATTATAAAAATTAAAATTCTGTAAGAGTTCTACGTTTGAAATGGATTGTTCGATTAGACTAAAGTAAAGTCAAATGAATCCACTATAAAAAATGTTTATCTGTCAGCGATTTCAAATAAAAGTATTACCTGAAAAATCTATTTCTTATAAATTTAAGTGGAATCGGCTGGCTTTTGGGGTTTGTTTTGGAGAAAGCTTAGAAAATTGAAGTGAGAGCAGCAGAAAGTGAATGTAAAAAATAGAACAAAACATGAAAAATTAAAAAAAATGAAATAAACTAAGCAAAGAAAAAAAAACTAAAAGAATTCTAAAAAAGGAAAGTACACAAAGTACGTGCGTATGTTTAACCATATAAAAATAATATTCAATAAAACCGAATATTAACATTTGAATGGACGGACAAATGTATACGCTTTTTATGTAAATTATCAATTAAACCAAAATAATAGAAAAAATTATTACAACAATAATAATAATAATAATGTTGTAATTTACACAAGAAACGAAAAAAAGAACGTTACATTGTTGCTGTTGTTGTTCTTATTGTTATTTCTTATTGTTATAAGATGCCCTTTTGTGTAACCCGGGCTTCCTCTTCCACATTGTGACTAACCATTTAACTCTGACCGTTTATTTTTAACAATTTTGTTGTTATTTCCGTTTACATAATATTACATTACAATAACAACAACAATAACAAAAAATTCAGTGTGACACTGACGCGATTGTAATGTGTTGTCCGCATATTACCAGACTTATTATCAAAAACGAAACAAAAGAGAGAAGAAGCAATCGAAGAAAGAAAGGAAAGCGTAAGAAATAAAGAAGCGAAAAAAAACCACCAAATTTAAAGAGAATTCAGAAAAACTGTAAAGAAAAAACTGAGAAATAGCAAAATTAATAAACACATAAATAAATAAAAAAAAAAGAAAACTAAAAAAAAAAGAAAAAGGCAACGTAGTTAAGTAATAATAAATTTCGCACCGTATTAGATAGTTACGAAAATCATTTCACTTCGTTGTTTCGTCGTTTTTTTTCTTCTTCTCCAATAACTTCTCTCAAATTGCGTTTCAATTGTAGAAAAAGTTGTGAATTGTGAATGCAGAAAATAGCAAACAGAGAGAATGCAAGCGCGAGCAATACATAAACAGGGAGAGAGACAATGTCGAGTCAATGCTTTAGAAGACTTGTAATTAATCAAAACTAACTTATCGTGAAACTTGATTCGATATAAAACGACACTCTAAGAAAAATCATCTTAAATTTTCACACGAACAACAAAATGATTTTTTCATATGACCCAATGTTAAATCTAAATATATATATATATATACGTAGATATCGATAAACTGTAGTAAATATACATATAGATTCGTGAAGCGAAAACTTAAAAATACAAAAAAAAAAAAGAAGAAAAAACAAGCAAACGTTTACAAAGGAAGAAAAAACATAAAAAACCATCGCCTTTCCATCACTCATTCTCCTTGTTGTAGTTGCTGTTGTTGTTACCATTCATATGTTTATGAACGGATATAATTGTGGTTTGATTTTAATTTTATTTTTTCTATTGTTGTTGTTGTTATTGTTTGGATAAACGCATGAAAGAAAATAATGTACGTGCACACAATAAATAAATATCAACAAACAATCACAAAAAGCGGCGATTAGACTGGTGCAAAAAAAATTATTTCTTCTTTTTAAGTGAAGCTCATTTGATTGTATTAAAAATTGCAAAATTTGTACTTTGCTATGGAATGTGGATTCATTCATGCGAAGGTCACTCGATGATTTTGACTTTTTATTAAATTCGAACAATATTCAATCTGGAAGCAACCAGAATGTCCAGAGAGAAAAGGAAGAGAAGGAATTTATTCGCGTTACTGCTGAAGTCATTTAGGGCCTAAGAAAATGTGGAGTTTAATTAAGTTATCGTCCAGAATTATACATGGCTTCGCTTCTGTTAGCTTACACTTTTCTTTCGATTATAAACAAGCAATTTTGCAATATAACTTTCTAATAGAAATTTTGGTTTCATGCCGTGAAGATTTCTCTCCCCTTTACCTTATAATTTATAGCCTAAGAAGCCGCTTCTGTGATAATTTTAATCAATACAAATTACGAAAAATATGTCCTTAACTTAGTTTGCCTTTTGCACACGGCCCATGGCCCTAAATAAGAAATAATTTCCCCTTTTTTTTTTTTAATGAGTCCTCTATGAAATATGCCGTTTTTTTTATGACATGCCGTAACATGTCAACAACAACAATAAATACGCTTATATATGCAAATAATTCTCATTTTTTTTCTGTTTTTTTTTTTAATTTAAATATTTATACATTTAAGTTGGTAGTTTTAAGTAATAAAACCATATTCCTGAGAATTCTTTTCATGCGTGTATCGTCCATTAAAGAAAAAGAAAACACTACAACATTATTTATTAATGAAATGAAAAACAAGAAATGTTACAAAAGGCAGAAACTTTTGAATTAGACCAAATGAAAAATGAAAAATATTCACTTAATAAATGTCACTTTAAAAAAATGAAAGATTTTAGGACAAATTTTTAATAATTCAATTAAAATTATTTATTCAAGAAATTAATTGAGAAGTTAAAAAAGTAGTCCATACCAAAATAATTAATTATAATTTTGATTAATTTAGCATTCAAATCGTTAATAACAAATCAGAAGAAGCAAATTTTAAAGAATCCCTAAAAAGCTTTTATTAAGTAAACACAGAGTTTTTGGGTTGGAAAATCTACTCCTCCCAAAAAAAAAAAAAATTTAAAAAAATAACAAAAGAAAAAACCTAAAAAAAACAAAAAAAAAAGTTAAAAAAAAAATAAAAAAATTAATAATTAAATATTACCACCAACTGCCATCGATATTATGAATATACAAAATTCTTATATAAATAAATAGCATTAATAACAAATTACTTCTAACAAAAAAATCTTGTACAATATTTGTCAGCAAGACCATTCAAATGGTCTACCAACATTATTTCGATTAATATAATTTCAAAGTCAAGAAAGCGAAATAAATGAACTTTTCGAAAATTTGAATGTCTCGCATTATAAAGAAGCCAATTTAGATTTTGAATTTGTAAGTAAATTTAATTTCAAAAAAATTAAAAACCCATTTTGTATAGAAATTATCTATTTAAGACGCGAAAGTCTTCTATAAAATGATTTGCTAAATGGGAAATGACTTTAAAAATTTATATCGTATGCGCTACATATTTTCACTACCTTTCCGCCTTTTATCGGCTAATCTTGGATCAAGATCCATCTGTGTATAAGATTCTATCAAAATAACTTGCATATTACAGCTCTTAATGGTCCGTTGGGATTAATCGTTTCTTAAATTGTTCCATTTTAGAATTTTTTTTTTAAAAACGTGTCTCACAAATAATGAAGTTTATAAATCTGGGAAGTTCAAATTTGATGATAATCATGTAACTTCATAATATTTTGAATAGGCGAGTTTATTAGACAGAGTGCCCAGATGTTCAAACAAGTCATTCATAAACTAATTTGATATTGGTCAAATAAAACTGATACGTACTTTAATAAGAACAGTTAATTGTCCTTTAAATCATGTAAATTTGTTCACAAAAGTTGGTCATTAAGCGCCTTCTTAAAATGACTTGTTAGGACTTGATGTGACTTTAAAGAACTGAAAATGATTACACGGTGTGTGTGGTAATAAATTTAAATTCCATTAAAAATGTTAATTATTTACAAATATTTTACTATCAAAATTAAATGCGATAAGTAAAAAAAAATCTAACATGACGTAATATTTAATTGAGGAGAATTGATGATGATGATGCTAATAAAAAGCGTTCATAATTCATTAATGAATAAATTTCAATTACAATTATAATTATAATTTCATAATTACGCATAATTATTTTTATGTAATTAAAATTATAATAATTCAATTAATTGAAATTGATAATCATTATAAAATATTTTGTATTTAAAAAATCGTAAATATTTAAAAACATTTTTCATGTAAATTTTAATGAGGTACGTTTAAAAATTAAATTTAGGCCCTTTGGAGTAATTACATTTGAATTTTATCATAATATCGAAATGTTATATGTACATATTTTTATATTGAATACTAAAAAACGAATATTACAAATTTCTCACAATTTACCAGCGTGTGCGGTTTTATGAGCATAATTATTTTAAAATAATATGCGATAATGTGGAACGTCATTGCCATTTGTTAGGTTTTTCCTTATATTTACATATTTTTATACCTACCATTCAGAGATAGAAGGTATATTCATTTTGCCATAACAAGTGTAACGCCTAACATGAAAATCCCCATAAGATACTATTAGAAAATTTTAAAGCGGTTTACACATGTCTATCCGTCTGTCCATGAATCCTTACTTGATAAACGTTTTCCTGGTTACAAAAAAATGGATATCGAGCTTAAGTTTGGTAGAAACATTGGAAGTTCATGTAAGTTGATTGGTATTTCAAATGGACCAAATCAATCAAAGGATACGCCCTTAGTGCTACGTAAACTGAGATCATCTTGGTTTTTTAAGTAAAAATTTATAATTTTTTCGTTATAACTTGAACGCTGAAAAATTAGAAATCTGAAATTTTTTATAAATACTGAGATCGCAACTCTTTAATGAATATAAAAAAAATTGGTATCTGGATGGTGAGTGTCTAAGATTTGGCACCAGCCAAATTGAATTTATTCAGCAATTTTTTTATTCTTATTTACAACACGGCATTTAGTGTACTTTCCACCAGAAATATTTAATATAATTTAAAATATTAATAATTCTGCGGGTAAAAGAATTGATGGGAAAAAAGTCTGGTGCGGAATTTCCTTAAATATTTGATAAATATTGATGAGACTTTAATAATAATTGCTATAGCTCATCTTAAGTTAACTTCCGGTTTGGTTCCGCCTCTAACTTATACTCTTCTCTCTCTTCCTCTCTCTCTCTCTCTCTCTCTCTCTCTCTCTATCTTTCTTTCTTTAATTGATTCCCTGTGCTTGGGTCCTCTGTCGAGAACACGAATATTTAAATTAAACTTTTTGGAAAAAATCCAATAATGAGATGCACAATTTAAAGGACTCCTCTTCCTCCCTAAATTTTTGGAAAACTTGTAATCAAGCGCTGTATCTACTAAAATTTATCATTACCACCCTAAATATGAATACATTTTTAAGAAAGTAAAAAATTGTAAGCCTCTAAATTAAATCTTTAGAAAAATTCATAATTCAGAAGGGTATCTCATAATTTCATCTAAATTTACTTAAACTTAAAGTACACAATGAGATATAAAATTAAAACGGTCCAATTCCTAAATTATTTGAAATTTCTATGGTCCACACATAAGTTTTTAAAGAGCTGAAATTAATGCTGTCTAAAATTGTCGTGATCTCTTGACCTTGAGCTTGCTGAATTATAGAACTTAGATGGATAAGTATCGTAGTCTTTAACTTGTTTAAAGTTTCCGCCATCTTCATAGTATCTGAGGACTTTGAAGTACTTTGGAAAGCTTTGAATGATGTACTTGCTCACTCTTAAGAAATTGAATGGCTCAATTATTTGGAGAATCCATTCTTCTCGTTCGCTCTAAATTTTATACTTTTAGCCATTACAATTATCGTGGTTGCTTCCGTTAAAGCTCTTCCATTGAACCCAATAAATCAAAAATTTAATAGTTTCTAATAAAGCTAAACTAAAGTGCTAATCGATTTAAAAATCAACTAAAGAAATTTATTGCAGTTTAGATAGATATTGGAGTTTTTAAAATAAATGGCGGATAAATAAAAACAAAAAATTTTTATCGATAGAAATATAAACTTGTGCAGAGGGAGAAGTGACATCTAACATTGATACACATTTATCTAAATTTATTTTATCTATTATATTTTATTTCTATTAAGTGTTTGTTGTTTTTGTTTTTTTTTTTTCATTTTTCTTCTTTTGTCGAAAATTAAAAAAATACCGTTTAGAAATTCTTAGGCCCCCAACATAATAAAATCCCCGAGAGAACAACGTAGAACACACAAATAAACATGTTAATTTTATTTTCTACAGTTTTTTTTTCTTTTCTTTCACATTCTATCATTTAAAATATTATTATGATTATTATTATTGTTATTATGCGTGCCGTGTTTTATCTTAAAATCATAATTTAAAAAAAGCAAAGAAAAACAAAACAAACAAACAAATGAAGGAAAAAACAACTTTTTACATGGTAAATGTTTGAATTCAAAATTATGATACTACGACCACCATCATTATGAAACATATAAAAGAAATCAAAAAAAAAAAAAAAAAATGAAGAAGAAGAAGAAGAAAGCAAAAAAATGTTATGTTTTTTTTGTACACTTGTTACTCCGTTTAGTTTGATTTGGTTTAGTTTGCTTTTCTTTCTATTTGTTGTAGATTTAAATCTAAAATGTGACAAAATAAAGAAAAAACAACAACAACAATTTAAAATATCTAAAATATTAATTGTTTATTTATGTGCTGCTATGTAAACATTTTATATGTATAAATTTTTGTATAAACCAAATAAAAATGTTTTAATTAATTCTCTATGAAAAGCTCCTTCTATTTGCTTTGATTTTAAAAAATTTTGTTAGAATTTTTAAAAATGCAATATGTAATATTCCTCCCCCCAAAAAAAAAAAAAAGAAAAATAACAAAGCAAAACAAAACCAAAAAACACAAGTTGAGTTGGTAAGAAATTGTTAAGATTAAATAGAAAATAATTTTGTAATGTCTGTATGTCCGTCCATTAAATGATTTTTGTTATAGAATGAAATTACGTCATAACACATTTTGTGGATGATTCTTTTGAATAAAAATTATTAGAATGGCAAGTTATACAAATTTTATTCCTGATATATGATTATTTTTTTTAAACGAATAAAATTATTCAAATTTCATTTGAAATATATTTTTGTTTTACAAAATTTACATAAAATTTTACATAAAAATTCCAAAAAAAAAAAAAAAAGTGAAAAATATTAAGTTAGTTTTTCCATACCCATATATTTTAATATATAAATTTTTGGACAGACATTACAAATATCATGCTCTATTTATAAGATAATTAACAAGCCATTAAAATTAGCCATTTCTTTGAAAGTTTCTAAATTAAGTAAAGCATGAAGAAAGTTAAAAAAAATAGACTTATCAATTTCGCATGACTTCTGGTCTACCACCTTTTCGGTCTAACCACCTTTTTAAAAACAAATAATTTCAGTTAAATTTGAAAGCGATATTAAAAAAGCCCTAAAAAAAGAGTGCCAGTCAAATTTGGACGCGCAAATAATTGATTCATCTAAATTTATATAAAATTGATTATTTTTCTAGGGATAAAGACATCTCGGTAATTTTTTTTTTTTTTGTTTACTTTAAAGTAGTATTACAAAAATATCACAAATGAAAATTGTTAGTTTCACTTAAACTAAAAAATTGCTTTCATAAAAAATTTGATATGAATTAATTTGATTTGAATTTAACATTTATTGGCATTTTCTAGAAATTCTACATATTTCAACTTTCAATTTATACTCTCCCATACTCTTGAGTCCATTGCAAATATTTTACTTTTAAATAATAACTTTTAAAAGGGAAATCCATGACATAAAATTAAAGTTGTAAATTTAATTGAAAACTGAAAAATTAATAATTTTTTTTATTGAAGCAAATAACTTGTCCCTAAAATTAAATAAATATTAAACTTATTTTTCTATGCATCTCTTTCACATAAAAATTAGCCCACTTTTTATCATTTTTATATTGTTAAAAGTCTAGACAAATTAATATAATTAATTTGTAATTAATTTCTCATTTATCTAAGAAATTTGTGGAATTTTGTTGAAAAAGAAGCGTAATTAATGTAATGAACAACAGTTTGCAATTTGCAGAATATATTTAATGATCGTTATGAATTAATTATAAAAGACTTACTTGCTTTAATTTTATAATGATAAATTATAACATTTTATGCCCTCTTTTTTTTTTTAAGGGTAAATATTTTTATATTCATGCGCTACTGTTACTGGAAGTAGCATTTTTATAACATAAATACACGCAGCAATTATGCAATTAATATATTTTATAATAAAGCTCTTTAATGCCGCCTTTCAAAACAAATTAAAATGAAATTGAAGAATCATTAATATACATACAATGCACAATAAATGCATCGCAACAATAAAACTAATTTACAAAATAAATGAATCTATTTATTATGTAATTTTAATATTCAAATGGATTCATTTAAAGTGTAAAGTAAACTTTACTAAGAAATCAAATATTAACAGACTGGGGTCTGTCTTTCTCCTCCTCTTTTTTCAGATCATTTTTAAATATGTTTTTTTTTTAAAAAGTTCAATTCGTTTTCTTTAAAAGAAAACATTTTACCTAGACATGAGGTAAAATGCCCAGCAAGCAAGCAATCTAATCTCATGAAAATTATAAAGAATGGAATAATTAAGAGAATATTTAAAAATGCATTTACCATTTTTCAAAAAAAAAAAAAAAAAAAACAGATGGGTGGACAAAGATAGCTAAATTGATTCATCAATAAAATGTTTCTCAAAAATAACATTCATTTTAACAAATTTAATATATAATAATAATAATAACAATAACAATAACAATAATGAAAAAGGAAACGCTTAATGAGTGAAAATAGAAAGATTTGTTTGAAGAAATTGATAGATAACAAAAAGAAGAAGAAGATCAAAAATTACTTTTATTTTAAACATTTTATTTTTCTTTTCTTTTTTTGTTTTTTTTTTTTTGATATGAGATTAAATCAAGTTGGCACTGCTGCTACCGCAATTAAATTGCACGAATCTCTCTAATTTAAACAAACTAAGCCCATATAACACAGTAACAACAAATGAAGCGAAAGCAAATTTATGTTAATATTTAGCAAGAGCAAACAAACATTTAACATTTAACATTTTTTAATATACATTTAGTAAACATCATTCAAAAATCATATCACTTTATCTAAACATCAGTTAAATTTAAAAAAAGACGAGCACCAAAAGAAAAATTAACATATTGAACACAAATCTATTTACATTTATATTTTTTACATTATGCAATGTAATTAACCTACATACAAATAATAATAATAATGATAATAGCAATAGCAACAGCAGACAACAACAACAACAACAACAACAACATGACAATTTATATATGTAAATAAATTAAATGAAGTCAAAAAGTCATTTGAAAAATTCATGTTTTACATTTTCTTGTTTCTCATAAAATATGTAAATGTAAAAAAATGTAACTATGTAAAAAAGGAGTGTAAAAAAAGTAAATATGAAAATCATTTAAATTATTTGATAATGAAAACAATATTCGTTTAAAAAAGGGAAAAGTTGTCAATAAAAAAGAGTGACACAAAATTTAACAAGCCGGTTGGGAAATCAAATCGGTTTCATTTTATTAAACTTGGAACAACTCGAGCAACAACTCATGTCTGTCCATTTAGTTAAACTTTAGAATAATCTCTAATGTGTAGCTAAAAAGCCAAAGCTTTTAAAATTTCAAAAGACAAAGTAGCTCGTTTTGAACGACCTGCCCACATAGATTCTGAAAAAAATAGGTAAACGAATTTTTTTTTTGGAATATCCAGTTTATCTAATTAAAATATATGGTTCGCATTTAACAACCAAGGCAGATTAATCTTGATATCTTCTAAATTTAATCGACTTAATTTTGGAAGAAAGAAAATTTCTAATAGAGAACTTTGGTTCGTTCAAGAAAATCGATGTACAAAATAACTACTGCGGCTACTTTGCGAATATTGCTAATTCAAAATTATGAAACAATATTTCGACATAGCTTTACAATAGCCTCCCGACTGAAACCACGTTCGAATTTCAAACAATTTTTGCTTACATCGGAATTTGAACTCACAACCTCACGGAGAAAATTCTAAATCTTAAATAAGCTGTTCTGACGTGGGAGTCTGTCTACTTCCTTAAAGGACTTCAAACAAACTTTCGGACTCGGGTTAAATTGATTTATGTTTCATGGATCATTTTACATGCAAGATATTTTCTTTACCTTGCTTAAGCAGATTTAAATAGTCTTATGAATTGTTAACGAGGCGCAATTACTTTGAAAGCAACTTTCCATCAAAAAATCAATCCTTTTTTTTACATTTAATCGAAAGAAAGTAGAGTTGCAGGCCAACTATTCAAACTAGTTAATTTTCTTGTTGATTTCTCATTCCTATTAAATCATTAAAATATATCATTAATAATATGAGCAACTACAACAACTACAAGAAGAACGAAAGTAAGTACAATTCAATATAATGAACAAATTAAAAAATACTCCAAAGTTGAGCTGAATTGAATTGAACTAAGTTGTTTAAAATTCAAGTGAATTGAAGCCCAAATTCATTTCAATTCAAATTCAGTTCAATTTACTTGAAGCAAAGGAGGCAGTTAAAGTTTTATTATATCGCTTTGGATTCTCACTTCTTTCTACACAACAGATCAATCAGTTTTACATGTTTTTTTTTGACTTATGTGAAGCAGTTTTGTAAAAGATTTCGTTCTGCACATGGTCGATCAATTTTCTCAAACAAATTTTGTTGCTGTTGTTATTGCTACTGCTGTTGTTTTTCAATTTCATTGTGCAATAAAAATTACAGGTAACCAAAAACCAAACAAAAAGCAAAACTCTCACTTATTCTTTTAAATCCATTGAAATATTTGTATAGAAATTTTTTGTAGGTAAAAATGTTGGCGGCAAACATGGCAGGCAACTGATTAAACTAAAAATCTGTTTTTTTTCTCTTTGCATTTTACGTTTCTTTTTTGCCTTCCTTTGGATTTTATTTTGTTTTAATTTAGTTTGCTTTGCTTTGTTTTGATTCTGATCCTTTAACTATGACTCTGCTTTGCCTAAGCAGTCCATTATCATCTTATTATTTCTTTTTATTTTGTTTTCTTTTTCTTATTTTCATTTTTTGTTCTTTTTTGTTTCGTTATCACCTTTAAAATTCATTGTGCCGCACACTCAATGAAGACTTTCACATCTCTCTCTCGCTTTTGTTTTTCTTAGAGAGCATTAATTTACGTAATATACTCTTGGAAGAAACTCTTAATATATTTTTTCACACACATTCATACATACATACGATCCTGCTGTGTGCAACTGTACTTTACGATACCTAATAAAAATTTATTTCTTATTGTGAGTGGTGTTCGGTTTTAGCATGAAAACTGAAAGGCCATTAAAAGAAATCTCCAGAAGTGCGGTGACTCTTTACACCTTATCGTTAAAATGTCCTCTTACTGATCTATAAAATTTCTTCGGCACACAATATTTAAAATATATTTATTCTGCTTTTAAAATTTAAATATCAATTCTTAGAAAGATAATACTTATTCGATAATACTTGAGAAGATCTAGATTATTGAAATAACGTACTTAAGTCTTCTATATAATAAATAGGTTAAAAAAATTTCCCAGGCCTAAATCAAGCACTGATGCTGATTAAATCTCTCACTTTCAAAAACAAATTACTGAAGTTAGGAAAAAAGCAACGTTTTAAAATGGTTACAGGGCTTTTACAAGGGGGCGCTTAGAATTTGTCTATGGGCAAGACCTCGCTGAGTCATATAGGTTATTGTGAAATTTGGTTTTGGTTGGATCTTTTACCATCTTAAAGAAAAGTCTAAATTCTTAAAACTAAATATGTTAGACTCCACCAAAAAAAGAAACCTTTAACAACGAAAGATTTGCGATTTTAAGAGAATAGTTTCGGTGGCCATACAACTTCGATACTTTTTAAGAAATAATAATAATAATAATTCATCCTACTGGCAGGCAGTGAGTAAAAAATATTACATAACAAAAAACGCCTATAGCGCAAAAATAAATTTCATGGTAAATGTTTACTAGCGCTTTTTACATTGACTTCCCTTTGAAGGTTTATTAAACCCCCCTCATATTTGGCCAGCGTCTTCTATATTGTTTGCGTCATTTACCATATTTGAGCCATATTTGAGCGGTAGCCATATTTGACTCTACCAATATAAATATTTAAAATTTTATGATAGATTCTGGGTTATACTTGTCTTTCTACTTGAAAGAATTGTTCTTTTGGAAATGTTAGACAATAATGTCTTTTAGAGAGTGAAGAATATTTATATACTTATATTTTTATTATTATTTTTTACCGTTTAGAAAATTGAAGAATAGTTGTAACAAAGTATTAAAAAAGTTTTTGCATAAAAGTTTGGCGCCATTTCATCGATACATTTTATTTTTAATTTTTATTAAAAAAAAAATAAGAATAAAAGAATATTTTTATAAATAAAAATAAGAATAAAAAAGGAAAACGTACAATAACAATAATCAAAGGAAAAGGAAAATGCCTGCGAGGCCGTTGATTTTTAATGGAAATCTTAAAAGTGCTTTATACGATGATCCCCTTCATTATTGCCGTTGTTTTGATTGCTCTTATTTTTACATTGTTTTATAGTAATTCCTTTTTTTTCTTTACAACTTTATTTACTATCTCTCTCTTAGTTTGTTGTTTAAATTCCTTTCAACTCTTAAGAACTTTCGAAAGTACAAAGTGGAATACAAATTTTACGATTTTACTTTTTCAATTTTATTAATTAAGATTTATAAGATTGAATGAACAATAAGCAGACAAACAAAAAAAAAAAAGAAAAAGAAACAAGACAAATTACAAAAAAATAAAGAATTCGTATAAATTTTTTAATCAATATCGGTTAACTTAGTAAATGCGCTACAGCATTAAAATTGGCCAGAAATTTAAACACAAAAATTTTTTGAAAAATTTCAATCTGCCTGCTTTTTGATAGAGAAAATTAAGAAAAAAAATTATATTTATTATTATTATTATATAGATTTTGATTTTAACTGAACAATAACAAAAAAAAATTTTTCCGATTTCTTATACGACAATTTTTTTTAAAGTAAAGACCTACATGGAAAGTTATCCGGTTCCATTCACAATAAAAACGAAACTTTCTTTTCCGAGGTCCAATAAGTAAGTCCAAAAAAGTATTTTTTTAGCACTTTGAACCCAAGAGTTACCTAAACAAGTTTTATATAAGCAAATGGACGGACGGACAAACAAACTAAACAATCTTTTTTCGGTCTATTCCAATTTTTTTAGGAAGTTTATATAAAATTTGATTTCTTTATACTCTTCTTTTCATTATTATTATTATTAATATTATTATAAAAAATCAGTCTACAAAGTAAAAACAAAAAACAATAAGAAACTGGTATTCAAAAATAAAGTTAATAAAAATATTTTCAAGGAGATATTGTGGCAATAAAATTATTTAAAATATAAATAAAATACTAATTTTTCTTTATTTTAACTTTAAAAAAAGAAGAAGAAGAAGCATTAGCAAAACGACGACTTAAAGTTAGGAATGGCAAAAACGTATTAATAGAAATTGGGCGCGCCTGATTTAGTTAAAGGAAAATTACTATTAGAAACCTTATACACGTATAGAGAACCACAGAAATAAATAGGCAGAGCAAAAGAGAGCAGAATGGAGTATTTAAAATCATATAAAACATGTACATGTAATAAAAACCGTTACCTGCAATTGAATGTAAATACAAAAAAAAAAAGACATTTCTTATCTTGACTTCCACGAAAAATAATAATACAATTTAGTAGAAAAAAAGAACAATTGACGTTGTTGCTCAAGAGTATCATGAAAATTTTACAATTTATTTTAAGCAAAAAAAAAAAAAAGAAAAGAAAAGAAAACACAAAAAAGGATGTTTCTTCAAACACAAGAAACACTTAAAATTTACTTTACTTTTATAAAACATTTTCCCATCTCAATCGTTTTCCTCTTCGCTCATTTCTGATATCTTTTTGTATGTACGTTTTTGTTACATGCGTAAAATGTTTGTATGTGTATGTGTATGTGTGTATGTATATATAAATAATTCTTTATCTATTTTCTAGATTTGTTAGAGTACTGATGTGTGCCTTTTTTAATTCCTTCGGCTTAACAGCAGTCGGTCCGTCTGTCCGTCCGTCCGTCTCCTTTTCTTTTTACAAATGTATAAATTATTTGATTTTTCACAGTTTTCACTTTATAATTTCTCTACCAGAAAAAAAAAATTCCAAAAAAAATTCTTCTTCTTCTCACTTATAATTACACCACCCAGGAGTTGTTAGGTATATTAATTTAATAACAAAAGCGATTTGTAATAATTACTTGAAATTGAAAAGACTTTCAAATATTAACGTAAACTTTTCCCTTTTCACAAATAAATTCTTTCAGTCACTTTAGTTGCATGTGTTTAGTGAACAATCTTGCATAATTTTTAACAACTTTAATATCCTTAACTATTTGTTTCTAATAAAAATCTATTGGATTTGTTGGAAATAATCGCGAAGCAGGATAATTGTTTGAATTAAAATATCAAGCTAAAGACTTTCAATTTTTGTTGACTCAGTATTATAAAATGTAAACCCGTAGCGCCTTAGGCCTGTATTGGATGCCATTCTTTAAAACTGGATGAGTCTAACTTTCACAAATCGGTACGAAGAGATTTTGATAGACCTTGCCAAAAGTGCCATAAAAAAAGCCTTAAATTAAGGTCCGAATGATATCTGATCAATTCATGTGAATATCTAAAACGGCCATACATAGAACTCCCTAAGGCATAAAATAATCTAGGCCATAATATAACGGTCGCATTCTTAGGCGGGG
This sequence comes from Melophagus ovinus, assembly GCA_023089585.1. NCBI lineage: Eukaryota > Metazoa > Arthropoda > Insecta > Diptera > Hippoboscidae > Melophagus > Melophagus ovinus. Next base: position 5,959,302 of record JAKKIB010000178.1, read on the forward strand.
CGCGCAGCTTTTTATTTGTCAAGCACTTAGTCTAACTGTTCTTGTTAATGGATTTTTATGGATTTTGTCTAGAAAAAATCTATTCAAAATAAAATTGTTGAAGTGCACAACTTTCATGTTTTAAAAAGATCAACGCTACCCACCCCTCCTTGAAATGTTTTTAATGACCACAAAATGAAAAACCCAATGGGTATTAATTTATGTTCAATTGAATAGTAAAAAAAAAGCCTTTTTCATTTTCATAGTAAATAACATGATCAGAGTATTCAAAGATTTTGACTTTAACCAATTTTGTACATATTTTGCACATTCCTTTTTCGGTTTGTTTGTTTTCGGTTAAGTAGTTTCAAATACATAAAATTTATGATGCATGTCAAATGAATAATAATAAAAGAATAAGAAAATATAACAATAGAATTATTCTAAAAAGTGTCAAAGGAAACCATAAAATTTGATAGTTTTCCTTTTTTATTTTGCTCTCTCCCAAATTGACATGAAAGAACTATATTTAATAATTTGTTATATTACTTATAATTTTCAAGGAGATATACATAATTTATAATACATCTATAAAATCCTTGAATATTCGATTATTGCTCTTAGATTTCATATCATCACTCAGAGTTTTTATTGTAATGTTGAATTGCTTTATAGATTTCATTGAAATTTGGCAACATAGCAAATTAAAATTACATTAGC